>PVIJ01000218.1:0-344482 GCA_004024925.1 Scalopus aquaticus | reverse complement strand
GCTGGAGTTTTGTCCCCTTTCAGGTGTCAGATGCTGCTGCCTTCAGGTTTATTTCTGTCTCTGTCGCTGCTTGTATTCTTGTTGTAGATCTTCCTGTTCTTTCTCTCCCACTATTTCCTCCAGAGTTTACTAGAGGCTATCACCGCTTTTGGGGTCGGGTCTGGTGAGGAGAAGTCTTCCAAGGCCGGTCCTGTGGCTCAGCACCTCTGATTTCACCCCTATCAGTTCGCCTCCATTTTACGGTGGGGGTAGGGGGTGGGAGCAGGTGGCTGTGTGTTGCCTCTGGCAGCTGTAGCTTCATGTCCCGCCAGGAATCTCCAGCTGTTCCAAGCTCTGCCGTGTATTTGCAGGCCCTATCGCCCCTCATGCGCTTGGGAGGCTGTGGGAGCTTGGCGTGGGCGGCTGAGGGGCGGCAGCGGTTGCGCGAGCAGCTCGAGGGGGGTAGCAGCACAGGGGTATGCACCTGGAGGTTGGCGGCTGGGCGCGCACTGCTGGAGGGTGGAGGCAAGTGGAGGCGCGCTTGGCTGGAGGGCGTCGGCGGCGCCGGCACCAGGCGCTCCCACAGTTGTGGGGCGGGGGTGCAGTGGAGCACGCATGACTGGAGGTCGGCGCAGGGTGGGCGCGCTGCTGACTGCAGCAGCAAGGTGCGCGCGCCTAGAGGGACCAGAGGGTGGGGGCGTGTACCGGAGGGTGGGGGCGTGGCGGCGTCAGGTGCGTGAGGGGCTGGAGGGCTGGGGCACCGGCGGTGGAAGCAGCTGTGGGGCGGGGATGCAGCTGGAGAGCGGGAGCGCGGCTGTTTGCTCGGTGGGAGGGCGGGGGCGTGGCGGTGTGGTGCGAGCACACCTTGAGGTTGCCCTGACCTGGCTCCCTCTTCCGTGCCGCCGGGCAGAGCGGGAAGTGCCAACCAAGAGCGGCCCCTGCTCTGCCCCTCTCTGCCGCCTGGAGGGAAGCTGCAGCAGCCTAGCCCACCATCTCTGTGGGTTATGAAGCTGACCACCCCCCACGGCAATTCTCTGCAAGCGACACAATGGAACTGCCTCGGGAGCTCTCACTCTCTTGCACGGGACAGGACAGAAAGATCCTATGGCGTGCAGTCCAAGTCCTGATTCTCCCGCACCTGTAGCTAGGAGTTTCTTTTCTCCCCCCCGCGTTTCCTCCAGTGGTTAGCTACCAATAGTGTCACTGAAGGGGTGGGTAGACCACTACCCCAGAGTTCCGTTCCAGACAGGAGCTAGAGTGCTGGCTCCGTAATGGAGGTGGGGGGAGGGGCCACACCACACCGCGGCTGCCCGGGGCTTTGTCCCGTGTCCCACCAACTTCTCCAGTGCACTCTGCCCTTTCCAGGGCTCTGTTGCTACCTGGAGGGACTGCTGCTATCAGTCTCGAGTTTTATCACTCTGCCATGCCCGGGAAAACGCCTCTGCCCACCTTTTTTTTTTTTTTTCCTGGGTTTCCTCAGGTGCCTCTTGTCTTGGTCTCCTGGTCCGGTTTTGTGTTGAGGGGAGGGGTGAGGGGATCTGGTGGTTCTTTCTTCTCCTTAGTCCGTCTTTTTTGCTTCTTTCCAAGTTCTATTCACCCGTGAGGGTGTTAGATTTATGTAGCGTTTCTGGATCTTCTCTGGGTTTGGCTGATGGCACTTTATTGGCGGCTTTTCTTTTGGGAGAGTCGATACTAGCGTCCCTTCACCGCCATGTTGATGACAATGTAATTTTCCTTTTAACTCCTGTTTTATTTCACATTTTATACTGCCCACTTTTAAGAATTATAAGTCAATATTTAACAATTTTAAAATGTAACACCAATATGATATATGACAAAGAGAAATCACTTAAAGGGAAGTCATGAACACTGACAACATACCTTAAATTTATAGTATTCACTGTAAGAGAAGTGAATATGTCTCAGCATTCTTTATATGCCAAGACATAAGAAATCACTAGGCTCATTTCTGGTAAATAAGAATGAATTAAGTAGACTATAGATACAAACATTTTAAACCATATTTAGCAATGTTTATTGAAGTTTTCATAAAATGATTAGCATGTGTATAAAAGTTTACTCTCCATCAAAATTCCAGAGTTTTTCATAGTATCTTTTATAATTTCAATAATGTGTGAAAAACAAAAAGAGAAGCAACCCAATTTTCATTTTTATGAGACTCCTCAAACAATGGAAACTAAGGCAATTAGTTTTCATTTCCCTTTGTCCAAGCTTTAACATTATTTCAATGCAGACAATTTAGGCAAAGATGATGTCAGTCTCCTAAATAAAGTTTTCTATTAAGAGGAATTTCAACATACTAGGTATATAATTAAGTTGATATTAGGTTATGAAATCAAGTCAAATTTGCACATCTCTACATATATGTTCAAGTTAGAGCTGAGATACAGTGATCTACAGTAATGCTTGTGATAGGATAAAGTCATGTACATTTTTGAAATCAGCATGAATTGATTACATGACCAAAAAAAATCTTGAATAAAGATCTGAGGTTAGCACTAAATAACATGTAAGACAAGTACTTGATATGAAAGAATAAAGGGTACAAATACCAATTCTCTTCACAACTCTAGGCACAATCAGATTCAAATGTTATAGCTTAAAAATGCCTTTTAAATTATGAAAACTATTAATATAACTATTTCTCCTACTCACTAAATATCTTCTGAAAATTAATATTTTTGACAGAAATAATTTAATAATGGAAAGCTATACTGTTTGAATTTGTATTTATAAAGTTATTTTACATTATTCTGCATCAACAAAGCTTGTCAGTAAGTCTTTGTGAGTATTTATGAATACAGAAAGAACTATATAGAAAAAAGTCATGAGATAGAATGAAAGACTTTTGGAGGCTGTGCGTGGTAGTTCAGAGATTTAGCTGGTCAGCCTGAGAACATAATGCACTAGTTTTAAAGAGCTGGTAAAGAAGGAATATCAGGTGTTAAGAGTAGAATAAGGATAGAAAAACAAAAGCAAAAAGTAGCAAATATAAAATCACTATCACGATAATTTTGCACAAAAATGACTTAGCACAAAAATGATTCATTTAATTTTTATAAATTTCTAGAATACAAAATATTATGCTACATACCAATTATAGTACTAAATATGAATAATTATTGTGAAGTTTTATGAGTGGTCTTTTTCATGAGTTTTTAATTTTTAGAGACGTTTTTATTTTTAGAGACTTTTTCTTGATACAGTAAGCATAGAGGCCATTTTCACAACTAGACAAGGAGAAGAGAAACTGCTATATTTGCAACCATATTGATTTAATATCTTTTTAAAAAAGATTTATTTACGTATGCATATAAGAGCTGAGGTGTAAGACAGTGTATGGGGGGTGGGGTGGTGAGAGGATTCACCAGAGACAGAGTGGGGAGCAGAACAGGCAGACTGACTGAAATACACTGCTGAGGGGAGCATTGGGCAAGGCAGGAGAGGTCTGCTGTGCTATGTGGCTTAGCTCCCTGACCTGGGATCGAACTTGTGCTGCAGTGACTGTCAATAGCTTCAAAGTACTAGCTGCCAATAGCTTCAAAGTACTAGGACTTAACCCCTTGCACCACCAGGGAGGCCCTGATTTAATATCTTGAAAGAGTTTTCCATAATGATCAGAGTCCACTTTATATTAAACTCACTTTCATTGTAGTAAAAAGCAGAAAGCCAAAAAAGAGTCATTTTAAAATAACTGGTTTTTAAAAAAAAAAAAAAGATTTATTTTATGCATAAAAGCTGGGGTACAGACCAGAGGCGTGGGGCTGTGAGAGGGTTCACCAGAGACAGAGTGGGGAGCAGAACAGGCAGATGGACGGAAAGACACTGCTGAGGGGAGCAGTGGACAAGGCAGGAGAGGTCTGTTGCGCCACGTGGGAACCTCCCCAGCCAGCCTGGTGTCAAACTCGCATCACTGCTGCCGACTGCACCACCAGGGAGGCCCAATAACTGAAGTTTTTATTTTTGTCTATAAGAATTAATTTTAGCAAATAATCTCTACATAGCAAGAGTAAATGCAAAGGTCCTCAGTCAAGCAAATAACACAATATTGACTGAAGATTTTGTTCATTTACCTGATTTTTCTAGGAGATAGGGAAACATTTCACTCTTTGAACATCAGTATCAATAAGTAAACAGATATTGAAAACTTAAGCAGTAAACCAAGCCTTCCTAGTTTTCTAATATTGGTCTTATCTATGCAATTTTAACTTTTTGGTTTGAACCGACTGAAGAATGTGTATAACTGTAATATTTGATCACTTATCACAACTTAAAGTTCATGCCATTGATCACTGGCCTTGACACTAGATGACTTCATCAATGCAAATTATTTTTATCTCAAATGTTTCCTAGACACTGAATATTATGCAAAAATTTAATCAATATGCTGACTTTTTGGCTACTTTTAATTTCACTTCCTCTTAAAGTTTGTAAACAGAGAACAAAAGGAACACACTTTTGGGAAGGATTAAGTGACCATAGTTTAACACTTAGCTAACCAAAGAATCTTATAATTTCAAAAACTAGTCACAGTGTTATGGCAACTTTCCCAGAGAAATCAGGAGGCACTCAGACAGGTGGAGAAAGAGAATTTAATTGTCACACCGGCGGGCCCAGTTGGGATAACTCCCAAAAATCTGAGCCCCGAATTACAGGAATTGCAGGTTTTTATACAGTTTGTATAAGGTAACTTACCTACCCTATCCATCATAAACTTTATTGCTTAGGAAGGGGGTCAAGGTAACCATAGCTACTATTGTGGACAAGCAGCAGAGCACAGAGACTTTCCCAGCAGCTTCCCACCCCAGCAAGCAGCAGTATCCGAGCAGTGAACTTAGCAACTTTAGAGACTTTCATTTCCAAGCAGCAAACTTATGAACTTCCTACTTCAAGAGTCTGACTTAATACACTAAAAAGCTCACTTTCAAGTGATCAAAATTGGCTTTGTCTCCACTTTAAGATATTACAAATCATGACTGCTTCCTACACACCCCACCCCATGATCAAATAATGCATTTCCAAATAAAAGAGACTAAGACAACATCTGTTTCCACTTATTTCCAAACTGGAACAGCGACATACAGGAGATCAAAGGTCTAGTTTTGAGAAAAACATCTAAGAAGTGGGAGGGGATATATTCTGACAGGATTCTTTCTACTTCTAATTAGCATTGTAATTCAGTCTAGATAGCAAGCCCTAACCAGCTGACACTACCACTTAAGGAAGTTGTCTGTGCTTACAGAGAATCAGTATAAACCAGAAGTGACTGATAATTTACCTGGGTCTGCCTAAGACATTTCATCAAGGAACAGGATTAGGACTCTATGCCTGAAGCAGCAAGAGTCTATGAACATAGTACTGGAAAATATGAGTAGGTGTGTTTCTCGAAATGTTAATGGAATGAATTGATGACTTCAGAATTTGAATACTTTTGACATGTAAATCTGAAGAATGATTTAACTTGTAGAGCCAAGTGAACTCCATGTTCTCAAAACATCATATAGGTATTGAGACAAACTGATTAAAATGTATGTAGGGGATGACACAATAATTTAAAAATTGCCAAGGTAATTTTTAGTCATCCACGAAAACCTAATACTATATGTCTTAAGAAGGATCATAACAGTATAAAAGGGTTTATAGAGAATTAGTCAAATTACCTTTAAGATAATTGTATGTAGCATCTTTTGAACTCTATGGGATGGTGTATAAAATAATTAAAAAGCAGAATAACAAATGCAATTTTTCTGTTGTAGCATGAAATAATTGGAGGTAGGAAATTAACACATAAAAGTACAAGTAATTCTAAAACCTCATCCAACACAGCCTGATATATTCCCTTGGTAATTTTGGGGCCAATAGCTTCCCAAAATAATTTTTATCTTTGTGACAAACTACTAGAATTTTTCATCTAGAACTTTCATTAACTGCAGATAAAGAGAAAAACTTCAAACACAAAGGTCAAAAAAGAAAAGAAATATAATAAAGGAATTCATAGGTATCAAAGTTAGTGACAGTATTAGATATGAACACTACAAGAAATTCTATGGCAGTAAAGTCCATTTCCTAACAAAATATAAACTTCAATATTGGTTAAGTCTATTACCATTATAAATTTGGGAAATATTAAAAGTCTTATAAGATTACAGAGTCAGGTAAATTCACAATTAACTTTTTATACACTTAAAAAATATCACTTAAATTTTGCAGTTTTGCATGTCACAGAAAATTATGAATAGTTCAGGTTTATTCTGTAAAGATAGAAATCCATTAAAAATAAAATCATATTTATGGTAAACAAAAATATCTATCAATCAAGCTGTCATCTTCTACTCTACCTCAATCACTCATTCACATTATGTGCAAAACTTCATTATTTCAATTTCAACCACACCAGTTTGCAAATACTAGTTTTTTTAGCCCTACCAGAACGTACAACTTATTGATTCTAGTTTTACTTTTTCAAAAAGTCCTTTTAATATTCTTTTTGTCTTCTACTTTACTTCAGTGACAAATCATTTTATTCTCTCTGCATATGTCTTTAACAACCTTGTACTTTGGGGATTTTTTTGTTGTTGTTGTTGGTCTTTTTTTTTTTTTGTGGGAAGCCAAGAGTCATGACTTGACACCCTGTGCTAAGCTTATGCAAGAAAAATGCAGCGCCATGCTGACTGGAGTCACTTTAAGCACATCATAAACCTTAAGTGAGTCTTCACTGTTGCCCAACAACCATTTCTTTAGATCATTTATTTCCCCCCTTACAAAAGTGTTATTTTATAATTTTTCTTGTTTTCTCCAGCTTCCATTACTACCACTAATCCTCTCAGTTAGCAACCCAGTTCAAAGGGGAACTTAAACACAGTACCACATTTACCCACCTACTAGTATCATTTTAATAGAACATGAAAACCTGTGAAAAATTAAAAAAAAAAATCAGACTTAATATGACAGCAAAATTATGCAAACACACATTTCATGTTTTCTTTAATACTGTAACAAATAGTTGATATTTATTAACAATCCTACCCAGATAGGTCTTGTTTTATGTATACATATAATATTTTATAGAATTTTTTAAGAAGTAGTTGTTTTCCATCGAGTACCTTTAGTTATTGCAATGAAATAGTCTGGCTTTATAATCTTAACTTCTGAATTCCAGAAATACCCTTGCAGCTTTAAGAAATACAACCTGACCATATATATCAAATGACCTTTGTAGCGATCTCCTTTCTACCATGCTCATTTTTTGTCACAAGTATAAATCCTTATACAACTCAAACTCAACATATTTCTCATCTTTAAAAACAATGTGCGTTCCCATTCGTACAGGGATTTCTAAAGCAAACCAGACTCCCATTTCAAAAGTGATTTGTTATTTGGAAGATTGGTTTTAATGAACTCCAATTCACAAAAATTTCACATATACTTAATGGCAGTCTCATTTTTACAACTCAGAAAGACATATGATTGCATTCCAAAGACATCAGTTCACTATATTATTGCTTAATGAACTTGATACTGAAATAATCACCAAGATATAATATGAGCATTTCATCATCGAAGCACAGCATCATAAGTCTTGTTGCTTAGATAACTGGTTCATTGCAAAACACATAAAGCAAAGTTTCAGTGGAAATAAAACTTCCCGCAATACTCAAGCTCACCTAGCTCACCCACTCACTGTTGCCTGTTGAACTAATGATTAATTAGCTTAAAAAGAATCAGGAGAGCTCATATCTCACTGGTAAGTTATTTGAATTGTAGAACTTTTTTCCTTTCCACAATTCTCATAATTTGTAGCAGCTGAATATCTGGCATTGAAAATGTTATCACCTGAAACTAAAACTCCAATTACTGCCCATTAGATGTTCCTTTAAATAAACTCTACAACCAAATATCCACTTCCATAAACAGCTAAATTTTGACTTTACAATCTGTTCCACAAAATTCCATTAGATTCCATGTACTTAGTATTTATAGATCTTACCCTATTCATTTTAACTTTTAATCTTTATACATTGATAATTATTAATAAGATAGTACCCCCTCTTCCTGTACCTAACCCTACTTATCCTGCAGCTGCAGCAAATATATGATTATTTCAGTATTTTTTTGTCAGTTTGCTTTTTGCCCCATTGTGACCGATAGCTAACACTACCTTTTTATTCTAATATATATTTGTGTTTATTCTTCTCAAAACATGTTTCATATTCTGTCAGTCATTCCAGCTATTAATGCAATTGCTATAGGCTACCCCTGTAGATTGTAAGCTCCCTGAATAAACCTATCATGAGTGATTTGCATCTGTTCAAAAGAGTCAATAATAACTGTTTATCAGGATGAGTAGAAAGCTGTATTTTACAATACCAGACAAACATCTGGATATGAAAAGATGAATAGATAATAAGTAGCGGTTCTGAGTTTCTTGTTATTAACTAAAGATTTTTTCCTGTCACTAAGTTTTGCACAGCATTTTTTGGGATAAAAGACATTTATATCAAGACTTATAAATTGGTAGATATATTCGAACTATAATCTACATAGTTTGTACACATACTGCATATGAATGATTTTCTGGGAATTTAATTCAACAATTGTAATCAATTTAAGTCATTGCTATGCTAATGGTAAAATAAGGGATAACACAGTCTAGCCAAATTGGATCCATAATATCTTTTTTTCTAGTTACCAGAGTAATAGATGAAGAATTTAAAAAAAGTTAAAATGATTACCAATTACACTTGTTTAAAATTACAGTTGGTATAAACAGGTTTAATAATAGGTATGTATATATGACACATTAAATATTGGAGTAGAGGGAAAGATTTTTTTACTATTATGGCAAACACTACAAAAGACCTGATTTTCTTATTTTATTCTTATCATTACTTACACAGCGTCTATGTGATGGATATTTTTATTCCTTTTATCCAAGTTTACACAACAGGTGAGTGGCAGAGCCAGGCTAAGATTTCTTCTGAAAATCATTCCAAAGCTTTTTAGAAGCCTGGCTTTATACCATGGCTGGATTCTTACCATTCCTACCTCAAGATGACCTCTGCCTAGTCAGGCCTTTTCTGGTTATTATAATCATTAATATAATTCTTAACCATCGCCCCCACTGAATCTCTATGACTATGGTTCCATTCATAAAATTCCTAACTTTTCACTCTATTTGGACTCATAACAAAACACTGCACATTGAGCTGATAAACAATGGAAATTCATTACTCACAGTTCTGGAGAGTAGAAATTCAAGATTCTGGGTGCCGAGTGAGGACTATCCCACAAGGTGGAAGAGGCAAGGGAACTGCTCAGTGCTTTTTATGAGCATGATACAACTTTACATGAGGGAGGAGCCCTCGTGATCTAATGACCTCTCAAAGGCCCCCACCTACAAACACCACAACATAGGATTTCAATACATAAACTCATGGGGAAATAAATACTCAGACCACAGCAAGGACTATGAATATCTTCCTTATTTGTTTAGTGATGTGTTATTTGTGTTTTCCCCAAAACACCATAATACCCATGAGAACAAGACATTTTCTTGATCACTGATACCTGCATTGCCTAAACCAGTGATTCTCATAACCGGCAGCATTAACATTAGCTGGAACTTGTTAAAGCAAATGATTGGGTATTACCCCAAGACTACTAAGTCAGAAACTATAGGAAAGTGATTTAGCAATCAATGTGTGCTGTACCAAAACCCCCAAGGTACTCTGATGTATGCTGAAATTTAAGAACCACTGGCCTAGAACAAGACATTAATAAAATGTGATGGATGGTAAAAGCATGTGAGTGTATATAAGTAAAGTAATAAAAACTTTAAGATATATAACATCATAATAATGAGATATATTATGACAATAACAATAAAGTAATACAGTACAAATAAAATCATGTGTATATAATTAATTGAGATGAGTGACAATATAGGTTGGTCTGTTGTGTTTTTGTCTGTCTCTTTAGCCACTGAGAATTCATAGAAAAACTTTGTACCTTTACAGGTAATTAGTCTCAACTGGAACAGAAATGACTAGTTAAATATCTGATTCTGATTCAGTCAAAGCCTTTTTGTGTTTCAGCATAGAGTGTGAAAAATAGCCAAGTTCTATTCCCAGTCCTCAGCATTTGAAAGGCCACCTTTAGTGAGAAAGTTGAAAAACTAGAAATACCTGCATAAGCATTCACAAAGCCTGAATTCTGATGAAGAATAAAATTAATTCAATATCCAGATTCAACAAGATTTAAATGATTTATGATGTTCTCTCTTGAAGCAGCGATGCTAGATTATCTGAATGTAAGTTGATATGTCACATAATGTATTCATTTTAAATATTTTTTTCTCTAAATAGATTTAATTGAACTACTTGCTGTCAACTTCAATACTAATAAAAGTGAATATGAATCATTTGCCATGGATTCAAGTTTTGATGTAAGCTGTCAATAAAAGTTTCCATCTTAAATAGATTAAGTATATATTGTTATAAAAAATATGTGTTACATTTCTATAGCTGAGTTATAAAATATATAAAATATAATAAATTTATATGTAGAGTTTTTAGTCAAAATATAAAAGTATACAATTTGTAATTATTTGAACAACTTTTTGGCAGAAGAGTATTTCATCTGTCTCAGAATCAATATGGAAAATCTACACATATTTTCCCTGAATGTTCTATACACACACACACACACACACAAACACAATGTATATATACATACATACACTTGACCACAACCACAACCTTCACCCAAAGGCAGACTAGATACATAGCTTTAAGTCATTTGTGGGAGAAATGCAGCCTTAATCAATTAAATAAATCTCTCCAAAATTACTTAAAAGTTGGTTTATTTTCCAAAAATAAGACATTTTGAAAATAAAATCACCATTAAAAAGTTTTCCAAGAATGATCTAATTAATGTCTTAGATATGATTTTAAAACATAAAAATGTTATTTAAAAACACAAAGAAGTAGGGACAACTGATATAACAGAAATATATGGAAAGATAGCAAAACATTGTGGTCCAAAGAAACAATATTTTTATATCTTAGCAACATTTATTCCACACTTACCTGTTTGAAGTGTGTATGCCTCGGGGTACACTAATGATCAAGATTCATAAGGTTCCTGCCTTTATTTCATCTACTGAGCTAGTAAGAAAGAGAGAACTACCAATAGCGTTTCTAAGAGTCCCTTTAGGATGAATAGACGGTGTAAGTAAAAAGGAAAAAAAAAAACTAAATAAAACATATACCTATGTCAATTAAGAAATAAGTTTGAAAATTTCAGGAAAAAAATAGTTTATATACATCTCAAAAATAATGCTTTACATCAGTTAGGCACCCAAATACATTTAAAATGATTTATTTTCCCAAAGTTACTACAGACACAACTCACAGACTCATATCATCACTAAGATTCAATACTCCTGAAAAGACTATGTAACCATAATTTTCCAAACACACTTGCTCTTTGAAGAAAAGTGCTTTTTGATAGGAGTATATTGTAAAGAAAAAAATGCACAAGATGTAAATTGCCTTTATTTTGTTATTTGAGTACAGCTATTTAAGATTTTAAGGAATAGCTGATGTAAATGAGAAATCATTTCAGAACTCCTAATTAAAATACAGGTAGCTAGCTTTCTTTTATCCAATAACGCTGAGAAATTATCATGAAAAACAAGTTCAAGCATCTACAATGGAAAAAGAATAATACTGAAAAACTTCTGTGAATGAAGCCTATTTCTTTTCAAGAGCATACAGAAAATTAAACAGAAAAATCAAGTTGCAATCAAAGACGTAGATCACTCCCCCAGTTTCACCATAAAGGATTTGACCAAAAAAAAAAAAAACAAACAAAACAAAAAAAAAAAACAAGTTGTTTGTAAAATCTATTTCCATAGTACATCATTTTTCTAATCAATAAAATAATAGGAGTAAATGATGGGTGTTATAAAGAATGTTAAAAAACATGTAAATTTATTTAGAATACACAAATTATTGATATTTACTGAGCATTTAATATAATTAAGTAACCTCCACCTACTGCCTTGTTTTCATCCTCACTGGTTGAAGTCGAGCTTTATTAGACTATCTATGCTCCTCAACACTCTGTTTTTGAGCACTTGCTTCCAAGGTGACCAATTTCATCCCCCTCATGAATCCATCTGATCTGATACTCTTCTGGAGTTCTGTTTTCCTTGTTAGTGATTCATATAGCTAGAAGTAAATAATAAAATTCTGACAAACCAGATGTTAATGTAACTCTTAGAAAAGTTTACTCACTTTTAAAAGGAAAGATTGGGAATGACTGACTTTGAGCAATGTTGATTCAGCAGGAAATTCCTGGATGTTTGAGGTAGTAATGGTAACAATCTAAATGACCAAGGACAGATGAATATAAACGATGAGTACTAATAGAACACTACTCATCTACCAAAAAAGATAAACTGTTGCCATTTGCAACAACATGGATGGAAACTACAGGGGATAAAGCTAAGTGAAATAAGTCAGGATAAAGACAAATATTGCATGGCTTCACTTTATGTAGAATACAGAGAAACAAAAGCAAGGGTTGGAGAGAACCTAACCAACCGCAAATTCCAGAAATCTGCTGGTACAACTAAAGCTACCAAAGTGGGTGGGGGAGAAAGGTGAGCAATGTGAGAGGGGGCAAATGTACAAAGAACGCCTCAGTGCTGGGAGAGGTTGGTGACATACTTCTGAAGTGGTGGGGCCCTATGCTTCTGAATTACATACAGTGCTGTAAAATAATACTTCAATAAAATACAATTTTTAAAAATATTACTAACACAGGGGGATATATATTTTTATGGAACATCTATGTTAATTGCCCACATTGATAAGTGGAAGCAACCTGAGACTTATTGACATAATTGATTGTACCGCTTTTTCTTTCTTTGGTGTAAAATAATAGATTTCTACTTGTTTAAACCAGTCTAAAATGGAATATGATTTTCCAACTTGAAACCACAAACCTCTGAATTATTACCTTAGAGTAAACAAAAATATATGCAATACACATGAAAATTAGTGTATATTCATGGGTAATGAACAGATTTTTTGACCTTCACTTAAAGAGATCACACAAACCTAATTCTGAGCTTTGCATTGGCCTGAAACTTATTGCAGACACTATTTTTATAAATCTATGTGTTTTAAATAGATTCAATTATCATAATAGACTATTTTTTTAAAAGAACAAATATATTCCTATTGGAAGTTATTCGGTCTCATCTATAAGCACTGTAATTCTTAGAGATTTTTTTTTCCTTTTTAAAAAGTCAATCAAGAATTATTTTAATTAGAAAAATCTTCTTAACTAAAAATAGTTAGAGCTAACAATAGTCAGAACTGATGAAGATTGTGACTGGATTTAAACTGTGCGGTATGTAGTTTAATTTACAGCTAGAAAATTGGGCGTAATGGCCAGGGCATAGATTACACTAGGGGTAACCTAAAGCTAGTGATGGATGCCAAATGAAAAAAAGTAGAGGATAAAAATCAGTTAAAATCGGTTTACTGTTATTTTCAGGTTCCACTTGGTAAAATTATCTAGGATCACTACTATTTCTTCATTCTCATTGCATTAACTGACTCAGTTTTCCTTTGTGACACTCGCTGAGGCTACTCATTCCCCAACTCTTTACATTCTTCAAATAACAGAATCGTGTCTTCTTCACTTCTCAGTGTCACTTCTAAATGATTATTTTTTACCCTTTTGGAAATCTGTGCTACAATACTTCCACTTCAACTTAAATAAAGTAGTTTGCAGCAATCCAAAGTTACAGGAGTTTAGGGAACTTTTGTAATTTGATAAAGAATATCTACTAAGGGACCTCCCTGGTGGTGCAGGGGTTAAAGTCTCAGCACTATTAAGCTATAACCTGCCACTGTTCTTGTATGCATAAATAAATTACAATTTATGCATAAATTACAGTATATTTTTTGAAGATTTATTTATTTATGCATACAAGCTGAGGTGTAGGCCAGAGGTCTGGGGCTGGTGAGAGGATTCACCGGAGACAGAATGGGGAGCAGAACAGGCAGATTCACTGAAGTACACAGCTGAGGGGAGCAGCCCGCGAGGCAGGAGAGGTCTGCCACGCCTTGTGGAAATTGCCCTGGCCGGGTATCAAACTCACACTGCAGTAGCTGCCGATAACTTCATAGTGCTGTGGTCAACCTCTTGCACCACCAGGGAGGCCCAAATTACAATATTTTTTTAAAATAATATATAATAAAAAAACTTATTGAACTTTATTGCTGTCCTCCCATTACAATTTTGTTGAAACCCTACAACAATCGGAACAATTATAAGGTGAAAATGTTTTTAAAAATAATAAAGGAAGGCCTCCCTGGTGGTGCAATGGGTTAAGGCTCAGCACTATGAAGCTATCCGCAGACGCTGCAACACAAGTTCGATCCCTGGCCATGGAGATTCCCACATGGTGCAGCAGACCTCTCCTGCCTCCCCTGATACTCCCCTCAGCCGTGTATTTCAGTAGATCCACCTGTTCTGCTCCCCACTCTGTCTCTGGTGAAACCTCTCACCACCCCACACCTCTTGCCTACACCCTAGTTCTTGTATACATAAATAAACAAATCTTTAAAAATAATAATAACAAGCGAATCTTGGAATGTATGGGAAGTCTCTTGAGAGGACAGATTCGTTCAGAGAGAGCCCCCTGTGGAAATGAATTAACAATCTGCAGTCGTGTTTTTTGCTTCACAACATTCACCAATTCTGGGCATAAGGCAAAAGTTTAATGATCTGGGCAGTGAACCCAAGAAGAGGAATTAACACTAAGAGGCAGAGAAAAGAACGGAGCCTTTGCAGTGTCACAGGACTAAGCAAACGACTAGGAGAGACTTGAAGCATCAGGATCACAGAAAAGAAGTAGCTACCCAAGCCCAGTGCTCATCTGACTTTTCGTCAAAGTTTGTACTGATGTATGAAACTATATGATGCACAAGCTACATTAAAGATCTTAAAAGAGCAAAGCAAGAACTTGAGTAGTATTGTAGTACTGAGAAGCAAAGTGAGAGAGTAGATACTCCTTATCAACTTTTTCAAATTGCGAGTTTCCCTACCCTCAAATTTTCTGATAATTTTTATAATAAATAGATGTTGATTCTTGTCAACCCCATGCATGGATACACTCAGATGATGTTTTTCCCTTAGCCTGTTATATCGGAGATTACATCGATTTTAGAATTTTGAACCAGTCTTGCATCCCTGGGATAAACACCAGTTGTCAAAGTTTATCATATCTTTCCATATACCGAGTGATTAATATTCATTTTGACTGACCGGACTAGATATCAGGTTAGTACTGGTCTCATAAAAAGTAAGTTGGAAATACTTCCCTTCTTTCTGATTTTCAGGAAAAGATCATGGAGACTTGATATAAACTCTTCTTGAAATGTTTCTTTTCCACAACGGCCCAATCCCTCAACTTGGAGATTTTTTTTTTGTTAAGATTTTAAATATGAGTTTAACTTCTCTTTACACTCACAGGATAACTGTGGAGATTAAAGAGATTACATATGTTTCAAAAAATCAGCAGATGATAGAGTGAGTGATCAACAGGCATGTGGTAGTAGGTCCACAGATATAAATATATACTGAACTTCTAGTAGAAGAAAATTAATGGAATATTTATGCCCATTTTACAATAACTAAAATATTACTTATGAAATAAATTGCTACAAACCATCACAAATATTTTAGTATCATTTTGTTATTTATTAGACTGAAAAGAGAAAAAGAGAGCAAAGAAAGGACAGAGAGAAAGAGACAGACAAAAATACAGAGAAAGGAGAAGCAGAAAGAGAAAGATGAGGAGATATTCCAAGTATTGACAAGAAAGATAATAGATGCACAACAAACTTACCCTACTAAAACTATGATTTTATTGTGTCCTGATATTATTAGGAAAATCCCTCCAGTTTCTGCAAACATATGTAGCACTTAAAATTTGTATTAACAGGGTATTCTTTTCCAGAAATAAAATATATACATGTATTTCAAACCACTCATTTTGAAAACAAGCTGTAATTGATTTCTACTTTTTAAAGAACAAGAATAATGGTCATCTTCTGGTTGAATATCTGCATTTATGTTTTCTATAAACATAATTACTTACTGTTATCTTTCTCTAACTTTGGAATGATAGTAACTGATATTGAGCAAAATGCCCATATAAAAGCAATATATCTTCAACAATGCATTATGCCTTCATTTTAAGTTATGGCTTCATCATTGAATGAGTAGAAACCGTACTCATTCAACGTGAAGGTGTGGAATTTTTCTGAATTTGTTTTTATTGTTGTTAATAAGAATATTAACCTACCTGGTGGTGTCTACCTGGTGGAGCAACAGGTTAAGCCTCAGCCTATGAAGTTATCTGCAGCCACTGCAGCACGAGTTCTATCCCCGCCAGAGAACTTCCCAAATGGCACAGGAGACCTCTCCTGTCTTGCCCACTACTTCCCTCAGCAGTGTACTTCAGGCGATCTGCCTGTTCTGCTCCCCTGCTTTATCTCTGGTGAATCCTCTCACCACCCCACACCACTGGCCTACATCCCAGTTCTTGGGTGCATAAATAAATAAATCTTAAAAAAAAAAAAGGGGGGCCTCCCTGGTGGCTCAGCAGTTAAGCTCTGCGATGTGGAGCTGTCTGCAGCGGTGACGCGGGTTCAACGCCTGGCCGGGGAGATTCCCACATGGCGCGGCAGACCTCTCCTGCCTTGCCCGCTGCTCCCCTCAGCAGTATATTTACATTAATCTGCCTGTCCTGCTCCTCACTGTCTCTGGTGAACCCTCTCACCGCCCCACGCCTCTGACCTGTACCCCAGCTTGTATGTATAAATAAATAAATCTTTAAAAAAAAATACCAAAAATGAATTCTGCCCTCTGAAAATAATATTGAGGGAATATGTCCACATTCATTATGATTACACTATAGAGTTATATAAACAATACTACTTAACAACTTTATACAGTGGAAGATCCGTGTCTTGTTCCTCACTTGAATTACAAGATGCTCAAATAAGGTTTCATAATATTCAAACATTAATCTAATGTTTTTTCGTGGAAGTAATTGGACTACTTGGAGAGCGAAAATTCTGAGATGTATAAAATTACTCCAAGGACATGTAGACATGGTCTGAGCAACAACAAAGAAAAGTAGTTACTCCACATACTTGTTATACTCGTAATTGTCCATACAGTAGATCAGTAACAGGCAAAGGCAGGATTGTAATTTTTATTTTGTCTTTCTTCTAACTCTATTGGCTTATATTTTCCAGAAAATGTTTTTTAAAAATCACAGTTAAAAACACGCATCCCTACATTATTTAAGGTTGTCATTCCAGCACTGTATCATTTATTAACTACTGTATTTTAAAAATAATGTCCAGAGGCCTTTAAAAGTGTTTATGTTTTAGAAGGTGTTCCAACTGAGGTCACTTTCTCTTCACTGTCATTTTCAGTCCAGGGCTTTGAGTTCAGGCTCAGACCTCTGTGTTATATTTGCCAACAGGGTCTTATCAGTCATCTGGGAAAGAGTGAGAACTTGTGACTCAGGATATAACCCCTCTGAAAAAAACATAGATAACTTGACTCCATATGTTTCAAACATACCATCCAATCATTAGAACTTCATTTCAAGCTCTCACTGCCTAGTAATACCTCAGGCAAAACATGCATTTCACATCAACTTCTCTCTGATTGGGGCCCCCTGCTCTCTGCTGGGCAATGTGCCCCAGTTTAACCAGCATCTCAGTGCCTTCTGTTCAGCACAGTCCCCCTACCAAATAATTCATTTCTGATTTTAACAAGTACCTTCTGGAGACAATGTTTTATCCAGAAAGAGGGACTTTTAAATCAAATTGCTGTTTTTAGTCAACTGGCAATATGTTTTAAAACTGTCTCTCAAAGATACCAACAGAAGTAGGCCACCTTATCTACTTAGAGTATATTTTTCTGTTACATAAAGGATACGTTCTCTTAAAAAATCCAAGAGATATATTCTCAGCATGTTTTAATTAGGATCAGAATTCTAACATTGCTGTTTTCTGCAATTGTCATTCTTAAAGTAAATGCTGAATGGATTTTTACATACCTAAATATTAAAACTGAGTTTATATGTTTTGAAACCATCTGAAAATACAAAAATGTTATCTATAGCATTCCTTTAACACTATGGCTAAGCAGAAAAATAGAACTGTTCTATAGGGGAGTTTGAATTTTTATCATCATGTTTAGATCGCTAAAGTTGGAGAAATCATACTAAAGAAAAAGGGTACAGCTGGGGGAAATAATCTGTGAAAAACATTTACGTGCATCACAATTCTATTCCATTATTGATCTTGCAGTTTAACAGAGTGAGTATGAATTTGTTCCAGTTGTTGCTAAGGATATTCTTTATCCCACATTTTGATGTGATTAGGACATTCCTCCTATCTTAATTATAATGATTATGATCCAGTGCTACAGTGTCAATAAAATAACCAGCATTGGGATTGTGCCTGTTGTTCTGTTTGCCAGATTTCACTAGTGATATCTCTCTGTAGACCTTTCTTTGTGTTTGGACTATAAATGTTCTGTCATTCCTGCACACTGACTGCAAAACATTAATTTCCTAAATTAGGAAATAAACACTCTCAACTATGAAATATTGAAACATTTTTTAAAGTATATAGGCAAAGTTGACATACTGACAAAATTATAAGTAATGTTTTATCTTTTCACACCAGTAATGATGGACTAGATGACTAAAACACATTATGGGTAGAAAAACTCATTATATAAAAGTAAAGATTTCTTTTTAATTATCTATTCCAAATCCAAAAATATTGCAAGAAATTTAATTCCCTCCTGGAAACTGGATATATACAATTTAAGTAAAAGTCACTACATCCAGCATCATTTTCTGAAAATTAGCTATTGAGAACCTGAAAGACCTTAAATCTCTAGAGAACATGAAACACCATAAAAATAATAACAACAACAAAAAGAGACTGCTTATTCCCCAAGCTATGCTTTGCATTCAGTGCAATCCCATTCAATACTGCAGTCTGATACTTTCCAGGATTTCAATTAATTTATTATAAAAATCTATTCAAAAAATAAAAATAGACAAATGGCCCATTTAATCTTTAAAAATAAAAGAAAGTAGCATAAGGAATTGCTCCACTATACATTAAAACATACTACAAAGTCATAATATTAAATATTATATAGTACAGATGCACAAACAAAATTATATAATGAAATAAATAGCATCCAGAAATAGTGATCTTTCATATATGAGAAAGAATGGCCCAACAATTCAACTGCTCAGGATGTGGTATTTGAAAAGTTGACTTATACATGCAGAAAAATATGCATGGGTACCTAATACCTCATACAGGAATAAACTCTAGATCGATCAAAGATCGAATGGGGCAGATAAATTGTAATATTTATTTTAAAATGCAAGAAAGTATCCAGAAATATCTAGAAAATGAGAATTTTTTAAAATTTTCAAATATAAAATTAATTATAAAAAGACAAAATTTGGTTAAAAATCACATATTTGTGTTCTATTTAAACACCATTACCAAAATTATGTCAGGTATATATACATGGACATTTTGACAATGAAAGAATAAGGCAACATTTTCAGTATGAAAAAAGATACTGTGATAAAAATGCAGTCACAAAAGATAACCCTTAAAAACTAATATGAAATTAACTTAGACATTATAATTCAAATAAATGAATGTTAAACAGCCAAATGATATCATTTTACACCTATTGAATTTGTTATAGTAAAAACATGATGGAATGCCTAGTACTGTCAAGATAATAAACCAGAGGAAATATGATGATCTACTGCTCAGGAACATGAGGGACCCATTCTGAAAAACTATCTGGACTTACCTGATAAAATTACATAAAAGCATATCCTGTGGCACAGCAATCCCATACCAAGGGATATTTTTCTTGAAGACATTCTACATAGCACATTAAGAGGACATGTATAAGACGTTTATTACATGGTTGCAACGTGCCTTGATTGAAATGGGACCATGTTACTTATTCTTACCATAAGACTATAGGTAAAAAAAAAAAAAAAGAATGTTCTAATAGGCAAATTAATCTTGATTTTCAGTACATTAAATACAATTGTATAAGTGGATTTTTGCCTTTACCTTTCATATATACATATATGTTGACTACATCTTTACTTATAAAGATTTACAAAGTTAGAGACTTGATTATATGACACATCGAAAGTGTGTTCTGCTGATAACAGTGCAAGAATTTGTTACTAAGCAATAAAGATGCTAGTCAAATGTAAAAAAAAAAAAGAAACAATATAGGTAAA
Source organism: Scalopus aquaticus (assembly GCA_004024925.1). Classification (NCBI taxonomy): domain Eukaryota; kingdom Metazoa; phylum Chordata; class Mammalia; order Eulipotyphla; family Talpidae; genus Scalopus; species Scalopus aquaticus. The sequence continues at coordinate 324,069 of PVIJ01000218.1, read as the reverse complement.
AGTGGTATACATCACTTATTGAAGTAGCTTCTAAAACTCATAAGATCCTCTCCTGGTTATCTGACATAGTATATAGTATACAGGACATATTCAGATAACTCAGTGAAGATATGACAGTCTGCTAGATACAATGAGTCTGCTAGAAGGACTTCAAAGACTTCTAGATAAAATCACCATTGCTATGATGTGAAGCCACTTTTAACAGTCTTCTGGATAATGTGAGCGTTTATCTGACAGATATTAGGAGGTTATTGTTACCCCTAAGTAGCCTAACCTATCTAATAAATACAGGGGAGAAAGAGAAAAAACATATAGGGAAATAATGTGATAATGGCAAGAAAGGCATAAATATTAAATGAGATACTAGCATGCAAATAAACTCACTGCAGAGAAATTTTGCATTACAGGGACCAAGTAATATGCGGTGATATTTGATCTGTCGCTTCAAGAATGACTGGGATTGGGCCTCCCTGGTTGAGCGCTGCACTGTGGAGCTGTCATCAGCGGCAACGCGAGTTCTATGCCCAGCCGGGGAGAGTCCCACATGGTGCGGCAGATCTCTCCTGCCTTACCCGCTGCTCCCCTCAGCAGTGTATTTCTGATCTGCCTGTTCTGCTACCCACTCTGTCTCTGGTGAACCCTCTCACCGCCCCACACCTCTGGCCTGTACCCCAGCTTGTATGTATAAATAAATCTTAAAAAAAAAAAAAAAAGAATGACTGGGATTTAAAATTCATGTCTCTATAAAAGATTTTGGTTCAAGAGAGTAGCTTTTATAATTGTATAAAATTTGCAAGTTTACAGTAGAAAGAATAACAAGTACATACATATCAGCATGCACATTTGGGGTAAATACAGTATTATAAAAATATGTGGCTGAAAATATTGAAATAACATTAAATTTTCTTTTACTTCTTTCCCATTGCTTTGGTATTCTATTGTCATAAAAGTCAACTATTTAGTACCTCCATTTCCTTTTAGTCACAATTTAGTGAGCCAGGAATGCAGAAAAGATTTGATTTATGTGTTCAAATCTGATCAATATGGGGCAGTTTGAGCAACTAAGACTACAGGGTATAATTCTAAGGTTTCTTTTCAATCATATGTCTAAAGACTTGATAGTCTTTCTCACGGCATCCCTCCTTCAGGTTCCCTTCATTTGTCTTAGATATCTCGAAGCTTGATAATTCACACTTTTACATAGCAACTGACTTCTAAAAGTCAAAAGTATTTAATTACAAAACAATTAAGGGGTTCACCAGGAGGTAATACAACATCAAGTCCACCTAATTTAATGAGTCAAAGCTGTAATATATGCTTAATATACATGGACAAAAAATGAGACTACTTCTTCATAGAAGAAAACCAAAGTCAAATAGCAGAAAAGCAAATGTGATGAGAGACAATGTTTACTTCCCAAGAAATAATGTCTCATTACTTGAGAAGATATTAAAAGTTTTGGATGATATACAAATATCATAATACTCATGATTTTAAGACTAAAATCTCTTGTCCAATGTTACCAGAGACTAGAGGAAAAATATAAATATAAGAAAGAAGTTGTAAAGGAGGCAAAGAGGGAAGGAAGTCACAACAATTAAGAAGCTATTATAATATATCCCAGACATAATGTGATGAAGGCCTAGGTTAGGACAAAGACCACAATGATGAAAAAATGTGATCAGTCTGTTGTACAAGAAGACACATCTTTTTGATAGACTGAATGTGAAGAATTTGTAAAAGGTAAAGACAACTTAAATGTATTTTGTAATGTGGATGATTAAGAGAATGGTAGTACAGTTGAGTGATGCAGAGATAGTTGGGAGAGCATAAGTTTGTTGGACATGAAGTATTATCTTACAAAGGATATTGCTGTCAAGTTGTACAATTGGAAGCAGAGGCTCCTACCTAGGGACTCTGAGATGAAAGTCATCTGTAAAGAGGTGACAGTAAAAGTCAAGAGACTGAAAATCACACTTGGATAGAGTAATGAAAAAAAAAAAGACAAAGCCTAAGGACCATCAATAACTAACCTAGATGTTTCAGCCTCTGTTTTGGATGTAGTCATTGGAGTTCTTCAGATCATACCAATGTTGGTTAATTTAGATATTCATTCGTTCTTGACTCAAAGTGTTTTGGGTTCTAATATGCATGTCAGAGGTATTTTCATGTGAAGTTATCTCTAAATATTCACAAAGAACATAGCACTTACATTTCAAAGGTTTTTATTTCTCAATCCAAGGTCTTTCTTTTTAAGATCTCTGATAATTGGCTTCAATGCAATTCTATGAATCAAGATTTTATTTACTATCCATTTGTGTTGTAATTTCTGCTCATCTTCTCTTATATTTTACTTTTTGAAGAATCTCTTCTCAAAATATATTTTCCTAAGCAATACTCTAATACCCTTAGAAGTCAGTTCAGAGAAAAACAGTTATGGTGAAAATTAGCCAGTATTATGTGAAGTGGAACTTCAAAAGAGATACAACAAAAACCTGGATTCAAAATTTTTTCTTTCATTGGCCATGTTTCTTTATTGGCCATGTTTTAATAATTTTGATTATGTTAGATTAATTCCTGTTTTAAGAATATCATCAAATATTTTTGCCAACTGGAAGGGAATTATATAACTAAACCAATTTGTCTAAATTTCAAGACTGAATAAGTAACATTTATTAAGTACATAGTGTGGTTAGGTTGTTTTTTTTTTTCAGAATTTCTCATAATTGTGGGATTTCATGTATAAAAGCAAAATTTGCACTCTATATCGGGGATTTTGTGATATTAAGAAAATACGGAAAGGTATTAGTGAAGTCATTACCACAGATATTTTGATAAAATATCATGACATGACCAATTAAATGCAAAGAAAAAGATGAAGTAAACACAATGAATGTATATTGCTAATGAAATCATTGTGCAGTCAGAAAAGTCATAACATATTTTTTATGTTTTTAAAGCAAAAATACAACCCAGTATGAGTACCAACTAATAATTCTGGTTCAAGATCACTAATTGAACATTCCACAATGTAAAATGAAAACAATAAATGGCCTGGAAAACAAAACCAACACTACTAGAAAGAGATGAGGAAACTCTTCATTCAGAAAATAATGCTGCTCAAACACCCTAAAAATACCCCACAAATTGCAAGTCTACAGAGCCTTGTTGTTCTTTCCCATGCCAAAACCCTAGAGTCAGGGACTCTCTAATCAAAACCTGCATTCCCAGACATTCCCAGGTTAGCTACAGGGGTGCTGCATAGTCCATTTTATTGTATAGTTCAAATATTTAGATTTGACCAGTTAAATACTACAATGCATAATGCAAAAAGAAAAACAACCAAACAGAAATGAAGTCTATGAATTCAATAGTCATAAATCTCAAGGCAAGAGTAAGCCAAGGAGACTTCATTAACAACATGGCAGAATAGTAAGGTTGTGATCATTCTTTTCCCTAAGTACTATAAGCAAAGTCTAAATTTTGTTCACAGGAAATTTCACCAGTTCATCACTGGTGATGGGGACTGTCCCAGGGATATTTCACTTGAGGTTGGTAACTCTCTGTGGTAGCTGGACATGGAGAGGGATGGGTAATTGTGGAGACCATTTCAAAGAAACTGTGAATCTGGCACAGATTGTGTGGTACATGGATTGTGCATGGGAAATCTCTTTACAAAGGGGAGAGTGCCGACCTACAGGCACACAAGCACTGGAACCACTGGATCAGTTCCAGAATATCTGGCTGCCAGCAGCACAGGTGGCAGAGTCTGGTCCCTGCCTCCCTGTTGGGAGATCAGAGACAAAGCTGCTGCACACTACAGAGAGGGATAGCAGACTTTAGAATTTTGGCTCCATGTAGCATTGAACAGATCAGACACAGAGATATAGAAAGAGTAATCAAAAAGCTCCCTAAAAACAAACCCAAAGACCAGATGGCTTCCCTAGTGAATGCTACCAAACCTTCAAAGAAGATGTATACTAATCCTTAAACTCTTCAAAAAAAATTGAAGAGGGCAGAAAGTTCCCAAACATATTTTACAAAGCCAACATTACCTTGATCCCAAAATCAAACAAGAACAACCCAGAAAAAATAAAACTATAGATTAATATCTCTGATGATAGGTACAAACATTCTCAAAAATTTTCTGACAATTCAAATTTAGCAGTATTTTAAGAGAATCGTTCATCATGGTCAAGTGGAATTCATTCCAGGGATGCAAAATTGGGTCAAGATATGCAAATCAATCAATGTAATTCACCACACCAACATCAAAAAAAAAGATAAAGATAACTTGATCATTGCCATAGATGCTAGAAAACAATTTGGCAAGATTAACACCCATTTATGATAAAAACTGTCAATAAATTGGGAATAAAGAAAATATTACAATAAAAGCCATATATAAACTTTATCAAATATGAAAAACTGAAAGCATTCCCCCTAAGACATAGAAACAAGACAAGTTTGTACACTTTCTCCATACTGTTCAAGAGAGTATTGTAAGCCCTAGCCAAAGCAATTAGAAAACAAACAAAAAAATGAATAAATAAAAGGAATCCAAATCAGAAAAAAGTAAAACTATAGTAATATGCACATGACAAGATGATATGCATAGAAGATCAAGATTTTACCAAAAAAATACTATAAATCATAAATAAATTCAATAAAGTGGCAGGATACAAAATCAATATAGAAAAATCCATTGCATTTCCAGATGCAAACAATGAATTATAGGAAAGAGAAATTTAGAAAACAATCCCACTTACAATTGCAACAAAAAGGATTAAATAGCTGGGAGCAAACTTAACAAAGGAAGTAAATGTCCTGCATACTGAAAAAAGTTAGATAATGTCAAAAGAGATAAAGAAGACATAAAGAAATGGAATAAAACCATTGGGTGAACAAGCATTGTTAAAATGGCCATAATATCTAAAGCAATTATATTCATGATTTTTTAAAATTTCAATGGCATCTTTGAAAGAAAGAAATAAATTATAAAATTTGTATGAAACCACAGAAGACCCTGAATAGCCAAATCAATCCTTTTCCTCCTGGTGGAAGAAAAATGGTGGTACCATATATTTTTACTTCAAACTTATTACAAAGAAACAGTAATCAAAAGCACTACGAAATTGTATCAGAAACACTGACCAATGAAATAGAATAGGGAGCCCCAAAATAAACCCACACAAATATGGATAGTTGATATTTGACAAAGGAACCATATCATACAGTGGAGAAAGGAAAATCTCTTTGACAGACAATATTGGAAAAATTGGACAGTCACATTAAAAAAAAGACTATTATTTAATTCCATGTGCAAAAATTAATTCAAATTTGATTAAATACTTAAATATAAGACCTAAAGTCATAAAATGCATAATAGAAGGCAAAGGCCATACACTACTGGATATCAACTGCAGAGATATAGTTTGGAACATAACTCCAATGGCAAGGACAAGAGCAATATCAAACAAATGAGACTACTTCAAACTGAAAAACTTTTGGATAGTAAAAGAAATTACCATAAAAACAAAAAGGCAACCTATGAACTAGAAGAGAATATTTGCACCTCACAAGTCTGACAAGGGGTTAATTTCCAAAATATAGAGGGAACTCATAAACCTTAAAACAAAAAAAAAAAGTTAAAATAGAAAAAAAGACTTAAACAGACACTTCTCCAAAGACATACAGATGACCTATAAGCACATGAATAAAATTGCTGAAATCACTTATTACATAGGAGATGCAAATCAAAACCACAATAGATATCACTTCACCCCTGTGAGAATGGTCTATACCAAAAAGACCAGAAATAAATGCTGGTGAGGATTTGGAAAGGTTTTTTTTTTTTAATTATTAAAATTTTATAATAAAACGTAATGCCCAGTGCTCTCACAATTTGATGGGTGGAAACACCAACTGAACTTGGGCACCCAAACAAGATTTATCTCTTCAAAATGTTTCTTTATGGTCCTTTTCAGTCAGCCCCTTTGTTTGTTAAAACACTATCCAAAATAGGAACATTTAAGTTGTATCAATTATTTGAAATTCCAAGGAAAAAATACTGCAGTGAATAACCTTTCATTGGGCATTTTTTTTTTTTCATATTTTGGAAGCTGTACCATCATGGTAGATTTCTAGAAGCAGAGTTGCTCTATTTAAGGCAAGTGCAAATTTAGGTTTCTTTGCCAAAAATCCCTAAATTATACTACTTTGTAATTCTTGAACTTCAAAATTAAAAACATTTAATTATCAAAGTACACTTTGGGCCCAGGGCATGAGTACACGAGTGATTACTTGTTAGGGAAATACAAATTAAAATATAAACATGAGCCAGCACCCCACACACATACTAGGATTGCCATACAGATTTCTAATATGAAAATAAAAGAAGAAAATGGTTTTTGGTTGGGATATAGAAAAATGGAAAGCACTGTGCACTGTGGCAAGATTATGAAATACCACAATTGCTAGGGAAAATAGCAGAATTAGCCCCCCCTCCAAATAATCAAACATAGAAATATCACATAACCCAACAACTCCATCATAGATACGGATACAATTGTACAGAATTGTACAGAATTGAAAGCAGGTGTTCAAACAAAAATTTCTATGTGAATGTTCATAGGAGCGCTATTCACAACAGACCAAGAGTGTAAATCACGCAAATGTCCATCAGTTGACTGGTAGACAAAACACGATAAATTCATAGAATGGAATATTATTCAATAAATTTATTCAATAAAACTAAATTAATACCAATGCATTCTACATTATGGATGAAACTTGGATACAAAAAATTCAGTTACAAAAGACTATTTATAAGACATATCCACAATAAATATCCCCATAGAGACCAAAATCAGATTAATTACTATCAGGAGGGGGGTGGGGCGGGAGAGAGGAATTGATTGAATATTTAATGGATGTGATGTTCACTTTGGGGGACAAGAAAATGTCTTGGAATTAGATAGTGGACAGTTTCTCTTCTGATAAGGAATGTAAGAGACAGCCATACTTTCCCAAGAAAATGTATTATCATTGCTTTTAAAATTTCCACTATTGTGTAGATGAGAAATATTATTTCAGAATTGACATCCATGCCTCTAATTGCGAGTCTGAAAATGTTTTAATGTAATTGATCACTTTTACATATTTCATTGAATTGCATGTTTCCTTTGTTTTACTCATTTTCCTCTGTGCTTTTCAATAGTGTGTTTCTCAGTTTTTAAGAGCTCTTCATCTGTTAATAATATTTGTCCTCTTTCTGTGGAATATTTTCTGTTTGTCAGATGTCTTTTGCCTTTGTTTATGATGGTTTTGATGTTGTCTGCCTTGTATTTTTAAGTCATTAAATTTATCAATTCTCAATCTTTTAATTTGAATTACACTTAAAAGCATTCACCCTTGTTTTTCTTATAGCTGTATGGATTCATTTTAATTTTTACATTTATATACCTAATAAATATAGAATATATTCTTCTGCATGGTGTGAAGCACAAATACCATTTAACCTTTCTTCCCAAAAGTACTCAGGTGCCCCAGAACCATTTAATTTTAATACGAAGTCCATCTTTGCATCAGTGATTTAAGTTGCTAAATTTATCCTCTATAAATTTTCCAAATGAATTTGGAACTATTTGCTTTCTATTTTTCTTTTGTATTCCATAGATATATTTATTTTAGTGTAAGTAAAGTGAACTAAATTTCAGAATATGACTCTTATTTTTAAATTGCATATATGTATTATGTAACATGTATTTCATTGAGAATAAAATGTGTGAAAATCAAACCAATCATAAAAAAACAAAGAGCAATCACTTTTCTAAACTCAAATACATATATTTTAAAACAATGTAAGAATGCATTAACAAAGGACTTATTTCTGTACTATTCTTTTAATGTCTCTCTGTATCTAATATGAAATGATGATGGGTATTCATATTCAGAAGGAATTTCTCTTGTTTACATGATATCATTATTTAGAGAAATAACAGCTGGTCTTACTGTGTTCACCTGTGCTAAATTTTGAACATATGGCAATTTGAACTGCAAGATTTATTTTTTGGACTGAAACACAATGCACAAAAATGGACCTTTTGGGAAATAATAGAGCATAGCACTCTCAGTTCATTAGCTTTGGTGGGACTGAATTATGTTTTTACCATCCAACATTAGGGATTAGGCCATGTCTACACATGCAAACTAAAGTAAAGGAATTAAGTAAACATCTGGATAATTTGAATAAAAAAGAAAAATTATTTAAACAAATGAATATTCTAAGAGGGTTTCTTGGCAAAACCCACAGGTAACTGCCTTAATTTTCTAATTGATTTAGCACATGCAGACATAAATTAATAGAGTATGCCTGTGCAGTTGGTTAATTTTATACATTAAGTCTTTAATCCTGATTTATATATTTGGTTTTTATTATTGCTAAAATTGTTGGTGGTGTTTATACCAACCAAGATATATTAAATTTGCTAAACTGTATATAAGGGAAAAATATTCAAAGTTACTTCAGCATAAAAATTAAAAGTACTATGCCACTCCAAAGCACTTAAATCAGCTCAAAGTAGCAAGCAAAACTTAAAAACAACAAAAAACTCGCCTTTAGGAACATATAGTTCAGATGGGTAAGATAAAAGCTATACATACCAATAGAAGTGAATAAATATTTTATACATATGACAGTAATTGACCAGTATTTGATTTTGAAGGAGTTGACATATTAATAAATGAATATGAACTTGGTTCAGACATATTACCTAGTTTAGAAATTAACTGGAGGTAGATAAGCTTTACGGGCCAAAACTGGGATAGCCTTCCAAGAATATGAAAATGGTGTTGTTCAGCTCAAGGGAACTATTACATTTAGAATATAGAAAACATCTCTTAAAAATATTTAACATTGACCCTTTGAAAATAAAATATGACCACATATTTTCTGCAAACACAATATATCCGGCTGTGTGAAAATTACATTTGTGTATTGTCCTTGATGTTTTTGTTTCAGTCAGAAATTTTCTCCCATCACATTCATTTTATCATAATCAAGAATATGTATTATTTATTGTGCATTGTTTTGAGCAAAGAATAGATAAAAGGAAAATATAATTCACTAAGTGAGAATCTTAACTGTGGAAGAGATAAGTGTTTTGTTTACAATGACAGAATATTAGCTTATCAATCAATCATTTGAAAGTAATATTTGGAGGGAAATGACCAGTGACAGAACATTTTTGCAAGCTATTTCAGAGGCTGGAATAGTTGTCAAGAAGTTCCACTTGTCACTGCTGAACCAAAAGAAAAGACAGAATCCTTACAGCATCACACTTCTGCTGATTAAAGGCAACCAAGTTATAGTCTAATATAACCGGAATGTCTCATCTGAAATAGAAATCAAAGTCTATTTGGTTTTGAGATGTAAAAGAAAGGTTAAATACTGTATTAGTTATCTACCACTGCCTAAAAAAATCACCTCCCCTAAATTAGGTACTTAAAGCAATAATAAACTTTTCTCATTACATGGTTTCTCTGGTACAGGAATTCCAGAACAGCTTAGGTGGGTGGTTCTGGCACAAGTTGTCCCAGGAGCTTTTTGAAAAAATAAACTAAGTCATATTAAAATTTTTGAGTTTTTTTCTGAAAAAAAAATCAATTTAAATCAGGCAGCATCTGATTGAACAGACAGAAAGGAGTTCCAAGGAGCTGTACAGAATGAAAGACTTTCATAGGCAGATGAGATTACGAACAAGGAAGTTATACCAGGCATAAAAGCACTTTAGTTATTTCAAGATTACTTTCCTGTAAGGGACTAAGCAGTATTTATCAAGCGGATTTCCTCACCTGCTGTTTAGATGCTTAATTGATTGGTTTAAGATTCTATTTCTGGAAGAGCCAAAATGTAGTTAAGTCTCAGTTTGGTGGTTCGGGTATTAGCATAAGCAACTCCATTGCAGGCCTGTGGTCTTGTTTTTAATGTGTTATAGTCAAGATATTAGCTTGGACTCTAGTCACATAAAGGCTTGACTGGAGCTAGAAGACCCATGTTCAATGGTTCAATAATGTGCTGTTTAGCTGCTTCTGGTTGTCCTCAAGAGACATTAGTAATGGCCATGCAGGCCTTCCTGCCAGACTGCCTGGCATATTCATAGCGCAGCAGCTGGCCTTCCCTAGAGCCAGTGATCTACACAAGAGCAAGGCAGATGCCCAAATGGCTGTTTTGACCTTGCTTCAAAAGTCACACTACCTAAACAATACTGATCATTTCTTCAATGTTCCATAATTACACAGGCTAACACTACTGACAGTTGACGAGGACTATCCAATGGTTTGCATACTAGGAAAAAAACTCAGTGGGGATGCCTAACATGGGTTGTATCTTCAAAGCTTTAATATTTTTGTATAGTGTTTTTATCCACCACAGAAAAAAAAATTTTTAAAACAAAACCAGACTATTTTATTTAATTAGGAGTAGACAGTCACTAAGTAAATGCTTAATGCTATGTTATATGCCTAATGTGGTTTCCTGAAATATTAAACAAGTGAGAGAGACTAAAATTAAATTGAAAAATTTCCAATCAGTAATTGTAGGCTTAGGATTTTGTTGTTTATAAAAATGTACAGCCCTGAGTATAAAAATGTTGTCTATTTAAATACAAGTACGTTGCAACTACATCATAGCTGCTTGACTCAACTACAACCTCTGTGCAGGCAAGTTACTTGTCATTATCCCCACATTGTCAATAGCACCTACATATTGCTGAACACAGAAGTCACATGGTAAATGTTTGTCAAATTGTATTATTAAATTTGGGGGACAAATCTTCTGAGGGAAAAAAAAAAACATTCATGCTGCTTTTGCTGCTCGTGTTACTATGCCTTGACATTCAATAGCTCACCCACGCAGAGGCCTAATACAGAAACGTCTCAATGCCTGATTTCTGTTGTTTAAACACTGATTTGGAGGTAGGTAAGTCTTATCCTAAGCAAATTATTGAGTAGGCAAAATTATTCTTCATTGTACTGATCTCCTCCAAAACTTGGTTCATTTTTCCTTTCCTGGTAATCTCTCTATTTAGTTAGGCTTAGAATTCATCTAAGTGAAGAATTGTTTTGGCCCAGAGTCTTCCACTATCAAGTGCTATATCTTTCATCAAAGCCTGAAAGGTTCTGACAGATCTTTTTTGTGAGCCTTTTCCATTCTCAGGGGGGCTCTTTTTTCCTTCCCCAGGGGTGATTTTTCCTCCACATATACTCAGTGTTCCCTTTTCTATAGCTACCTCTTTTGAACACAGAGAAACACTGTCAGTCTATCTGTCATGTTCACTTGTTAATTGATGGATTTTTCTTTGAAATAAAATAGTTTCTGCCAATGTATTACCTAAGCCAGACAGTGTACTTGAAATGTTTCATCTCTGTGTAGTAAGGCTGATAAAATCCTTTTTAAGCATTCCTGACAGCCATGGGACGGTATTATAAATGGTTATTCCAAAGTATTTTCAAGTCAAAAGGCACACATCAGGGCAGGCAGAGCTCAGCCTGGGCTTCAGAAAGACCATCCTGACCACGTCCATCACTGAAGGACCTAAGTTACAACCTCTTCAAATGTCAGGATATCCCCTCCCTGTCTACCTCACACCGTGTGTCTGGGACACTTCCATGCAGAGCCTCTTAGGACTTGCACCCCTTTCTGTTTTGCCTGGTCAAGATAACTTGCTCTGCTATCTTTGGGCCAAATGTTTTTTGCTTTTTTTTTTTTGTTAAGACAATGTGAGTTCATTAACATTTTTTCTAACTCTTTCTAGAGCTTTTGGGAAAGGGTAAGCAAAATATCCTCAGTTTAGTACTAATACATATCTTTCAGTTTTCATGATTACTTCTGCTTCTGATCCTGAGGATTTAGTGACAAGACACACTGTTACATCATGCATCTTATTTATTAATAAATGCAATAGTACCATCAAGATTATGAAGATAATGTATAAATATAAGATATTAATCAGAGACAATTATTTAGTCCTGGAGATTTTTTTCTCTAAAAATAACAAACATGAAATAATTGAAAAAGAGATTAAGAGATATGATTTTCTAACTGACTTTAGATTTCAAGTAAAGTGAAGGAATTAAAACCAGATAATGGAAGTGACTTACCCAAGAATGCATTGCTCTAAGTTAGAGTATTAAGATTTAAAACATGAATTGCTGCTCATCAGGTCCTTGATAATTTTCAAAGCTGTCAAGCTTTGAGGAAAGGGTGAGCAAGAGATTCTATATTTAGTTTTAATACAGTTTTAGAGGAAGGACAGGAAAGGGAAAACTAAAATGAATGATGAGCCAACAAGTCAGAAACAGTGAGGCTCCCCTTTGGCTACTGTCTCCAGAATCTTGGATGTGTAAGTCAAGCCACATACTGAGGGGACACTCTGTGCCTCCCTCTCAGAGTTAGTCTGTAGACAGAGACCCCAGGGGCATCCTCACCACAATGCCATTGATAGTCCATATAATGACAGAATTACTAGTTACAAGAAAATTGAAAATAGAAATATTTTTATCTTTAACAAATTATTTCTAGAATTATTTGAAGAGGGATTTATGTTTATAGAAATTACATTATCAGAGTATCAAAAACAGGGCATCCAAAGGGGAAAAAAAAATAGTATCGAATATGTAATTCGCAAGAGTCCTGTCATGTTTAGACTTTACCTGATAAAATTCACAATGACTGGTTTTAACTTCAGTGGAAGAAAAGTACAAACTTACACACAACCTTTTTTAAAAATATTCCACATTTTCAAGTATGTAATCCATATTAGTTCTTTAGTGCACCTGGCACAGAGCTTAACTTGTCCACTATTAAGCATGGCTTCCTTCTAATTTAGATCATCCAGAGTGTGGTTAGCAGTCACCAACACCTTTTCTTTTTATTATATTTATTTTCTTACATCGTCGTTCACTTTTGTACAGTATTTGCTTCTTCCCTCAGGTGTAGTCCCCGTAGTTCTCTCACCCACACCTTGCACCATCATCTTAGGCCCGTGGGCTCTTCCCTCCCCTGTTGGCTAAGCATTGGACTTCCCGCAATGCAATATATGACACCAGCTCATAATCTAGTTGGAGGTTTTTCCTCAGGACAGGGAACAAGAAGAATTTCCCATCTGTATTTTTGTTGTTTGCTGCAAAGTTAGAACAATCAAGGGCTGAGACGCTTTCCAAAAATGAGAAAAACAGGAAAAATAAAAAGGAGAGCAGTGTTGCCCAATTTAACTTCTGTGATGATGGAAATGTTCAAACATCATGGTACCCAACATCCTGGTTACAAAACACGGATGGTCCTTGGACACTTGAAGGTGACTGTAGACTAAAGAACTGAATTTTTTTTTTAAGATTTATTTTTATTTATACATACAAGCTGGGGTACAGGCCAGAGGCGTGGGGCAGCGAGAGGGCTCACCAGAGACAGAGCAGGTAGCAGAACAGGCAGATCAGAAATGCACTGCTGAGGGGAGCAGCGGGTGAGGCAGGAGAGGTCTGCCACACCATGTGGGATTCTCCCTGGCCAGGCGTCGAACTCGCGTCGCCACTGCCGACAGCTCCACAGTGCAACACTCAACCACTGCACCACCGGGGAGGCCCAAGAACTGAATTTTTAACTATTGTTTCATTTCAACAATTTGCGGATAAATACCCACACATGGCTATCTGTTACCTGAATGGGAAGTGCAGCTGTAGATGCAATAAAATAAAAATTAAGACCATAGTTCTTGATTTATGGACTGGGGTCCTCTGAGAGTTTCTTGGAACCTTTCACCAGGTCACAAAATCAAAATTAATTTTTATAAAACTGCTAAAAGGTTATTCAAATTTTTCCTTCTATGCTTTCACAGTGTCATATTTTAAAGTTTTGAAAACACGTGGTATGCAACAGAATGAATACAAGTATAGATTTGAGAATTCAGCTGTAATTTTTAAGCCAAACATTAAACAGTAGAAAATGTAAAATAATGCCACTTTTAATTTTTAAATATAGCTATATTTTATAAAAATATCTGTTATTATATGCATTAATGGTATTTTAATAAATATATTTTTAATTATAAGTTTTAATTTTTAACATGATTAGTGTCATTTGATATGAATCACCTGAGAAAAATCACCCTGGGGTCCTCAATAATTTCCTAAGGTATAATGGGGTCCTAAGATGCAAAATTTGAGACCTGCAATCCAATAATTTCACTGCTTATTTTATTTTGAGAATACTTTGCATGTTTCATAAAGTTTTTTGATTCTTTTACATTGGATAATCCCTTGAGTATGATTTGGAATGTTTCAAACAATTTTGAATGATTCCTATAGCAACCAATAATCCACATCTACTCCTGGGTCAGACTGTATCTTAAAAAAAAGAGCACTTTTTCGCTAACAGGCATGCTACTCTGGAGGATTTCAAACATACAGAGAATGAAATGATTTTTTAACACCAGTAAATTACCTAGCTTCATAATGTCTGGTTTTAATGAATAAAGGTTAATGCACACTAATTCCAGAGGTTTGCAGCCATATCTTTAGCATATGCAGACAGAATACCACGATATGCAGTATGTTGCACTGATTAGTTCCTGTACAACTACCACACTTTTCTGATTTTGTGCTGCCACCATGGACCAGAAAAACCATATCCTATTTAATGATGGCCTCCATGCTCTCCCCAAGGATCCAAAGTCATTACGCATGAAGTATTTTCTGAATGAGCACCCATTGTTTTAACTGCACATTTATGAGGTTCCAAATTACTCTATAAAATACTCCATTAATGAATCAAATGTTCTATATTTCCTGTAAAATAATTATATATCTTTAGTTAAAGCTTGCACTACCTTCTTAAAGACTCAGCATTTGCTTCCATTAATGTCTATTACTCTCAGGTTTCCAATGAACTCTACGCTCAATAGGGGTTTAGCGTTCAGGGTTTTATCAGGATTTAGGGTTATAAAACAGCTTTCATTGATATAACCTATGGAGAAGCCTCTGGGCATAAAACTTCCTTGTGTCATACTCCCCTTGGACATGAACAAGAGAGTCCTTTGTCCTCTCTTATGTAAAAAAATCTGACTTTGAAGCTTCTCTGACCAACTCTGCACCCTCTCCATCCATGGGAAAAGAATTGCAAGGCCAACAGATATATCGGCTCTGAGAACATCACCCCCACTTCTAGATCATGCATACAGAAGGTCTCAGAATTATTTGCACAAATTACTCAATTCTTATTTCTAGGAACTGCTCTGGCATCTCTACTGGATCTTTCCTTTCAAAGATGCACACCTATCCCAAGGCCCAAGGAAGAAGTAAAGTTTTTAAGCCAAACACTAAGCACAATAGAAAATGTAAAATAATGCCACTTTCTATTTTTTAAATATAGCTATTTATTTTAAATGTAGAGCATGGGTGTTCAAGCCAAAGTACCTAATAAATGCATGAAAATAACTTCCCTATACAATACAGCACTAGGTCTAGGAAGAGAGAGCTTTTTCACATGAAATTCAGAGGAATCTGAGGATTCTAAATTCTAATCTTCCAGGTTATTAGGAAAGTATAATTTTCAAAATAAGAGATTCTGGATCATATTTTACTTCATTTAAATTCCAACATTAAACATAAATGTTGGATTTATGTTAAATAACAATATATATTATGTGGGTCCCTGTACTGAGTCTTACCTTACCTTTCTCAAGCATGAGTGATATATATAGCATGAGTTAAAATGATCACTCTAGAGTCTGCCTTGACTGTATGTTTAGAGTAATTAGGATAAGTTATGCTGCAATGATAAATATTCCAAAAATTCTGGTGATTTACAAGCACAAAGCTAGCATTGTTGGTTCGACAGCCCCATTCTTATTGAGAGAGGGGGCTGTCTGTGTTCATTGCAAATTCTCAGAAACCCAAACCAATGGACTTGATTCTAAAACCAGGCTATAGAGACAAAAAAGCATGACAGTCCATGCATTGGCTCTTCAAACTACTGCCTCTGAGTGATGCTACCACTTCTGCCTACATTTCACTGTCCACAATCACATGGCCCTGATTGCATTCAATAACTGGGTAAAGAATTTCAATACTAAAATTTCTTCAAAGCAAGGAGACAGATTTTTTGAACATGTGATTAAGTAACATCCTTACCTGATGTTCACAAATATGTAATTCATTTCTTCCAAAGGTGAAATACCTTCAAAACCTCCCCAATAGGGAAAACTTAAAAGTGTGACCAATAATATTATCAGATTTAAAAACACAAAGTTGGGCCTCCCTGGTGGCGCAGCGGTTAAGCACTGCACTGTGGAGCTGTCAGCAGCAGCAACGCGAGTTCAACGCCCGGCTGGGGAGATTCCCATACAGTGCAGCAGACCTCTCCTGCCTCGCCCACTGCGCCCCTCAGCAGTGTATTTCAGTCGATTTGCCTGTTCTGCTCCCCATGCTGTCTCTGGTGAACCCTCTCACCATCCCATGTCTCTGGTCTGTACCCCAGCTTGTATGCATAAATAAATAAATCTTAAAAAAAAAAAGCACAAAGTCACTAATGAATGCTTTAGCCTAGATGTGCCACTACTTGTTCTGTAGAGCTAAGAATTACAGAAACACCAAATTATGTGATCTACAGCCTACATTATTCCTATTGGATTCACAGAGTGGGATGGAATAAAAAGTCCTATTCAGGAAGGAGTAGATTGTAGCGGAACATCACAAAGCTACCGAAGCGTGAACATTCTGCATTCTCACTGGGTGGTCACTGGGAAGGGTACCCTAACATTATTTCTCCAGCCTGCAGTCCTCAGCGGTCCTTACCTCTGACCTCTATAGTTGATTTGCATTATACACTTTTGAAGAAGAAATAAGGAAATGTAGCCTCATTGAGACCTTATAACCTTCTAAGTCTTCTTTCCCTCCAGAAGGTTTGGGGCCTTGGGAGTATTGTAAGCCTTTCATAGTCACAGTTTTCCCAGGCTGGTTATTGTTTTGATAGTGCCATTCATTCAAAGCTATTGTTATCTTATTTCTATTTGTTTTCAGTCAGCTTCATGTGCCAATAATCTCACTCACAATTCTTTTGAAGACATGCCCTTCTCTCTGGATTTAATTGTGGGTATAAACTTAACAGATGTCTTGGGAGAGGCCTAGTATATTTCTCTGGACCTTCATGTTCAACTAAAGGATTAATTTATTCAGAAATTTTTATGTGTCTGATGGCCACACTTTTGTTTTGGCCCTTGCTGCTGCTAAGCTGAATTTTAATTAGTCTTTGTTTTTTTAAGGCCTTCACAGTTTTTTTACTTCAAGGAAATGGAAATCAGTTATAAATCTTTATTCATCAAGTCCTTACATTTCTGAACTCTTTTTAATCCCTTTCATCCCTTCTTACTAATCAACCAATTTTTTATATCTTTCCTACTGCCGTATGTCAAAATGAAGTCAAAAATGAGAAACTCGAGTTACTAATGTCTGCTTATTTGTTCATCTGAAGATACAAGTCCAGTGAGCACAATATTTGATTTCCATGTATCCACAGGTTAGAATTTCACCACACCATGAAACAAATCACCATCCACTCAATCTGTGGTAATATTTCCTTGGCACCTATTACCCATCAGCATAATCAGTGCCCAACATGTCTTGGGCTTTGTTCTTGCTATTCTGGCATCTCTTTGAAATTTTCTTTATCAATTAGGGTAGGCAAAGTTACACTGGTGGCCAAGCTGAAAGTCTCAGTGGCCTAAAGTAACAAAAATAATTTTCACTTACCCTACCTGAGGAGTTTGCCTCATAGAAGGATCTCTATTGAATGGATTCCTGCTGTTCCATCAGTCACACTGGTCCTTAAAGCTACTGCTCAGGAAAGGTGCAGAGCAAAACATTTATTTAATTGGCCAAATAAGTAGCAAGATCAAAACATGAGTTTATAATGGCAGAAAAGTAAATTCAAAATATATGGCCAGAGTAAGAGAAGTGGCATTAGCAAAAAATCCTAATGGATCCAGTGAAACAAAGGAGACCATGTAGAAGTGCACTGTGAAAACCCAAACAGAGGATGGTTATATCATGGATCAGGGGGAAGATAATGTAACCCACATCTGAATATATATTAAGAGAGATGCAACAGGTTTTGCTAACGGGATAGGATGTAAGAAAATGGAGGAGTGACAAATCTATCTAAGGCTTTGACCTGAGCAATAGGACAAGAGTTGTCACTTACCTATAGGAAGATGATGTGGAAGGAGCTACTTTGAGAGGAAATAATAGTCATTCAGTTTTGCGCATGTTGGTTTTGAGGAGTATGCTCTGCCTTTGTTTCTACACATGAATGTGTGGTTCTAAAGAGGCATCTTCTTCTATAATAGAGTAGGTTACACCTACTCTAAATCTAAAACTGAAACCATTTGTGCTGCAAAGATAATCCAGTGCATCTTGTAATGATGAGCTGATCACTTTTAGTCTGGTTTTTGTTTTTTTTTTACTGTTCCTTTACCCACATACATTTCAATTTTACAAGATTTATTATGCGTTCCCACACTCAGTGACCCATAATACCTGCCAGGCTACAAGCTAATGACATTAATTAAAAGTTTCTTATTATGTTCTCTTAGAAAAATTGATTTCAGGGAGAACAATCATTCTACAGCACTCTCAAAATTTCTGGGTTATTTTTACTCTAGTAAACATCATTTCTTTAAAAGCAAATCTTGGCTCAATTATAAAGATTTAAAAAAACACTTGTATCTTGTAACTACCCTTTTAAAAACACTTAGATAACTCAGGGATTATCAAAATCAAATATGCTTTAAATTTCTCAAAAAACTGTCCAGTGTTTTCTGACATTTTTCACAGGGCTCTCTTAGCAAGTGTGGAAAAACAGAATTTCCCTTATGGCAACAATTTGATGAAGCATGAAAAATACATTTTAGTTCATTCAATAAGATCCTTCAATTCTGGATATACTTTTGGAGAAGTGACATTACTTGGTAGCCAATCTACAGTCCCTTCTGCAAAAATATCCAGTTTTATCACAATACGCCCCAAACTACTAATTATCTGTAGTTAGTATGAAGAACTCTAACTTTGTAAGTTACACTTGACATAGAGAAAGGGCCACACCAACAGCTAAAAGTAATGGTAAGTAGTTCTTCACTTTCCAGTGTCACTTTGCATGAATTTCCCATAATCCCTGTCAATATGCTTTAACCACCTTCCCAAAAGTACCAGGACATCTGTGACACAGCTCAAACTAAGAATTCAGCCTTACACCATTAACTTCCAGCAGCATCATCTTCTATATGTTCACATATTTTTACAATAAGAAAGTATTTCTTGGTTCGGCAGAGTCCAGAGCAGTTGCCCATTCTGCTTAAACTAGAGAAGAAGGTCAACACCAGCAGTAACTTCCTGAGTCCTATAGAGCTTCACCCCATTCCACCCCAATTTGAAATTCATAAATTTCTAATTTCTGCTGTTTTTACTGGGGCCCCAATTGTATCAAATAATCTCTCAATGTCCAGCCATTCCCCCAAATACATAAACAATGTGGACCAAAGACCTCAACCCAGTCACCCAACCGTACTTTTGGTTTTGTTTTATTATATGTTGTTTTTCCCACTCAATTTGTTTCTCCTGTGCTTAAATTTTAATAAGACATAGTTGTTTTGTCTGTTAGCTACCACTTCCCTGGCCCTAGGCTGATCATGTAAGTGTGTGTTTTATTTTTGATTTTGTGTCAATTATTCCCAGTCTAGGTCAAAATGCTGGGGAAAAAAAAAAAAAACTAATCTCATAAAATGCAAGTTCTTTTATCCTTTTTCTGAAGGATGCTGAAAAACTTATGCTTCCACAGAAATTTCTGCCCTTCAACAAACCTGTTCTAAATTCAGCAACCAGTTAAGCACAGATCCAAAAGCCTTCCCAGTTTCACCCCATGATCCAACTTAAAGAATGTATAGCTGCATTATCCAACAGCATCTCAATCTCTCTATGACACTTTATTCTTTCATTTTTCACTAAGAGTGTTGGGGGTGTATCCTAAATTTTCCTTCCCAAACACATCTCTCAGCCATCTGAAAAATGTCCGAGTTGCTTGTCATATCATATCACTCAGATATCTGTACTTCCCCAGCAAAAATTTTAAAAAAGCAAATACAACCACCACACGTATAAATCCTGTTAGATAACAACAGTACATTAATTATCATCAGTATTCCTGCCTGAAGCTCATTTCTAAAATCATAAACCTAAGTTTCAGAACTATGCTTGAAGCATATTCTAAACATTTTACTCCCCAAGTTGGTGCACTGGAGATAAAACCACAACTTCCACAAAGAAGGGATATCCATTGCAATTGCCACATGTTCTGATTTACTGCCACTCTTAGAGTTTAGAAGCCCTCCATGATTGGCATTAAAAGTGTATTTTGATTCTAGCAGGACAGATAACATATTGCTTAGCAAAGATAGCAAATTCTTGCTTATGGCTCTAAATTCTTAAAAACTTAAGATTAAAATCATATGCAACTTAATGTAATATATGCAGTTGTTGATTTATAATTCTGGTCATCTAAAACCTATATAAAGTTATGAACCAAAATAACATTAATAAAAATATTATAAGTACATCAAAGTAAAATTACCCTCCAAAGAAAGAACAGAATACAACTTATTATTGAATAATATACCAAGATATGAAACTTAAATGATGTCTCAATGACAGTGATAATAATAAACATATGATGGTGTGTTTGTCAGAATAATTTAAATTTAAAATTTATTAACTCATTTAATCTTCATCATATTAGGCCTAGGCCTGGGTTGGCAGAAGGGAAGCCATGATGACCTTCCAGTAACCTGAGCAGGAAGCAACTTAAAAAAAAAACAACTCCCAGGCACCCTGTGCCTACACCCTTACCACCCCTACCCAAATACTAGATGTTTCAGCCCAATAAAGGGGGGCTGAAAGAAAAAAAAACTCCTCTGCATAACTGAAGATCCCTCCCTCCCAGACCCCCTGGGCTAAACACTGCCCTATGTAAGTTCCCCTCATTTGACCTGGGTCTCCACTTTGCTGACCTCACTCTAGGGTTCTGTAAACCTCACCCAGGAGTGCTGGAATAAAGACTTTTTTTAATCAATCACCTGCCCCCTCTCTTTACTACCTATGCAATCTTTCACATAACATCTTGTGAGCTTAATACTATTATATACCAAAGTTTATAGTAGAAAAGTGAAGCACAGTAGAGTCTAGTAATCTGCCCAAGGTCACACAGTTGAGAAGCATTAAAGACAGACAGGCTTCCAAAAAGACACATGCATTTTCTCTAAGGTTGCTTTATAATTCAAATGAACTCTCCCTCCCCGCCCCCCAAAGAACAATAGGGAAGCTGTTACTCAAATCCCCTCCCTCCTATGCCAAAGTGCTGATGAATCTGTTCCAAATTCCAGAATCCCTGCTTTCAGGTAAGTCACTACATCTGTTATTTGTTTAATGTTTATTTCTTTGATGGTGCTAAAGAATTTGGCTTCACTCGGATTTGAACATTCATTCTTGCTATTATATGTTACTTCTTTTTCATAATCTCATTAATACCTGATGAATTAAGAAGGGACAGTTCAGGTGGAGAAAATCCTGAACTTCCACAAAATACTATCAAATACGTGTGAGTGTATAAATGTACAGCAGTTAGTTTGTCCATGTTCATAAAAAATATAAGTCAAGTGAAGCTTTAGACTCAGAGGTGATGGTCTCCAAATCTGTGCAGTCAGCTACCACTAGTTTTCTCTCTAAATTGCTGTCTCTGTCGTAATCATCACCATCATCATCATCATCACAAGCCTAAAACAATAGAATCTATATCATATGGCAGTTACCAGGTGTGTGATTTTTAGATAAATGTCTGGCATACAGTAGATACTGAATAAATTTTAGCTGTTAGAACTAATATTAAAGATGAGATTATTTTTGGTTAGCTTAAAAAATGATATATCACACCCATTTCTTTGTATTTATCTTGCTTGTTTTTAGCTGCCCTTCTAACTTTTCTTCACATTGACAAATAAATCTGATTTTTTTTAGGGAATTCCATTATGTTGCTAAGCAATTTGAAGGTTGCCCGAGTTCCCACACCTAACTTGTCCCTAACTTTTTTAGCCTCATTTTCTCCAATCCGCTCACACTCCAGAACACACCACATTGCACCTCCCTTGCCTCTTTGGATTCACAAAGCTGACTCAACCTTCCTTCTTTAAGTCGCAGCACAGATGGCATGACCCTTGGGTCCACATGCTACATTTTCAGAACAGAGTGTGCATCACGCTGTGTGTGGGGAGGGCATTTAATATTTTCCCACAGCACATATCACACTGGGTAATAATTATCTGCTTATTCACAGAGATTTTCTCAGTCTTGTTCTTCTCTGAGACCAGGTGCATCTCTGTTCTGCTTAGTAACAATAAAAATCTTGACACATGATAAGAACCAAAATACATTTGTGGAATTAAATCATAAAAAAAATCATTTAACAATTAACATTAGGGACTCCCTGGTAGAGCATGGGGTAAAGTCTCAGCGCTATGGAGCTATCAGCAGCCACTGTTGCATGAATTCAATCCCGGCCAGAGAGCTAACCAATATGGCCCAGCAGACCTCTCTTGTCTCACCCACTGCTCACCTCAACAGTGTATTTCAGTCAATCTGTCTGTTCTGCTCCCCACTCTGTCTCTGGTGAATACTCTCACCCTCCATACCTCTGGCCTATACCCCAGTTCCTGTATGCATAAATAAATCTTAAAAAAAATAATTAACATTAAAATTGGTTCTATGGAAGGAAAATAGGGTGAATGTTGGAGCTATATCCTGTATTTTTTTGGTCATTTGTAAGGATGAGTAATCAATTACGGATTTGTAGCACTGAAGGATAAGGAAAGAGAGTATTACTACTGTGAAGACAAATTCGCAATCACTCTAAGTGAGCAGAGTAGACAGAATGATACAGGGTGAGAGAAAGTGATTTATACCGGAAACAAGTTTTAAAGAGATTGTCCATGATAGAGATAAAAATAAAGAGATTGGAGAGAGGAGTAAGGAGAGAGAGAAGAGGAGGGAAAAAGGAGGGGGAGAAAAATATAAGACAAGAAAGAAGGAAAGGCAAAAGGAAAAGAGAGGGAGGGAGGGAAGGCGGGATGGAAAAAAAGGGAAAGAAGAAATTACAAATAAAATTCTACAGGTAAAATGGAAAACAGATCAGGTATATGTTAGGATAAAGTTGTATATCAGCCTGAAAGAAATAATAACTAGGATTAATCACTTAGAAAAGAAGGGATTCTACTGCAAAACCTAGTCATTTTGTTTCTCAAATAAGTGTCTCTGAGACTGAGCAGAAGTCAGTACTACATTGTATCTCTCCCAATCTCAAAGACAGTAAAAATGATTAATTGAGGGCCTCCTGGGTGGCACAGCAGTTGAGCGCTGTGCTGTGAAGCTGTCGGCAGCACACGATGCAATTCGACGCCCGGGCCCAGGCCGGGGAGAATTCCACATGGTGCGGCAGACCTCTCCTGCCTCACGCGCTGCTCCCCTCAGCAGTGTGTTTCTGATCTGCCTGTTCTGCTCCCCACTGTATCTCTGGTGGACCCTCTCGCCGCCCCATGCCTCTGGCCTGTACCCCAGCTTGTATGTATAAATAAATAAATCTTTAAAAAAAATGATTCATTGAACCCATAAAATGTACTTTCTATGTGCCATGTATGAGACAGTAAGGAAGAAAGATCTACTCTCTTCTTTGATTGCATTTATAGTTCAGTCAGCTAGTGGGAAATGTGAATTATTTATGTTTCAGGCATCGTGCTATGCATGCATGCATATCTTTTATTCAGTTCTTAAAATGCTATTTTGTTAATATATATTTTTATTGTTATTTATGTCTTTTACATTTTGTATTCCCCTTGGGTAGCCCACCACCAACTCACCCGTGATCCATCTCCATGGTCCCCTGCGCTCTTCTCTATTCCATCCTGTGCCCTTTTCCTTCCCTCCCTCTGCCTCCTCCTCCCCCCACCCCCCTGCTGATTGTCTCTCTCCTATTTGGTTTCCTTATAGTCCTGTTATAAGTGAAACCATTCGATATTTTTCTCTTTCTTTCTGGCTAATTTCACTGAGTATGATCCTCTCTAATTCCATCCATGTCGCTGCAAATTGCATGTGTTTATCTTCTTTGAATGCAGACTAGTATTCCATTGTGTATATGTACCACATCTTCTTGATCCAATCATCTATTTTTGGACATCTGGGTTGCTTCCATACCTTTGCTATTGTGAACAGTGCCCAAACAAACACACGGGTGCATGTATCCTTTCGGATTAGCGTTTTTGTGTCCTTCAGGTAAATTCCCAAAAGTGGGATTCCTGGGTCGTATGGAAGCTCCATGTTTAGCAGTTTGAGGAATCGCCATACAGCTTTCCATATGGTTGGACCAGTTCACATTCCCACCAGCAGTGTAGAAGAGTTCCTTTTTCTTTTCTTTTTTTTAAAGATTTATTAATTTATACATACAAGCTGGGGTACAGGCCAGAGGTGTGGGGCAGCGAGAGGGTTCACCAGAGACAGAGTGGGGAGCAGAACAGGCAGATCAGAAATACGCTGCTGAGGGGAGCAACGGGTGAGGCAGGAGAGGTCTGCTGCACCATGTGGGATTCTCCCCGGCCGGGTGTCGAATTTGCGTCGCTGCTGCTGACAGCTCCACAGCATGGCGCTCAACTGTTGCACCACCAGGGAGGCCCCAAAAGTTCCTTTTTCTCCACATCCTTTCCAGCATTTGTTGTTGCCTGTATTTTTAATGTGTGCCATCCTCACAGGTGTGAGGTATCTCATAGTGGTTTTGATTTGCATTTCCTTGATTGTAAGTGATGTTGAGCATTTAAAATGCTATTTTTATACCCATTTCAAAGATAAGGACAATGAAGTTAAGAAGCAATTATCCCGGGCCACACTTTAGTATCACCAAGGGAGCTCCATGAGGTTTGTCCCAAACCCAGAGGTAATGATTTATTTGACCTGAAATGAAATATCTTATAAATCCTTAGGTAATGTGAATAAGCAGATAATTTTTTGAAAATTCTTAGCTTAGGCTGAGTTTAGAATTTAAACAGTTCTTTGTTTGTAAGTACCTGGTAAGCAAGGACTTCCAGCCCAATTCTATCTGATGCTACAGCTGGTACCCCTCATCTTTTGTCACTATGCTAACAGAAGAAAGTAAGCATGGAGCACTGTATGTTGGTCACTGAAAAACATCTTTATTGGTCTAGTGGTCCATAATGATCTGGAATATTTGGCGGTAAATGCATTAGGAGAATTGTATGGAAAGAAGAACCTGCTGGACACAAGCATGACATGTTCTCCTTGCTTCTGCAAGGGGACTTGAAACAAGGTAAGACTCATGTCCTAACACAGTACCTGTTTTATTCATGCAAAGGAAATTCCTAGCTCAAGTGAAGCATATATGACATGACATTTTATTCTACGTTCACCATCCCTTCTCCCCATCTCATAGGAGAATCTAATCGCACACATTCAATGCCATCTTTCATTTCTGATGTTAAGTGAAAATTTACTAGTGATGTTTCCAAGAAATCCCTTCACTGAGATATACTCAAGCAATTTATGGGAACACAATAAAGATTGCAAGGGGTGGGGAATATTTAAAATGGAAGAATTTCAGCCTTCTTGCTGGAGCATATTTTAAAACTTCAGGACATAGGCTATCTCTGCTATGTAAAATAAAGTTGAGCCTAATGTGATTTAGAGAAGCAAACCACCAAAAAAGGCTAGTGTCCATTCTCAGCAACGCCACATCTACTGATTCTCATTCCCTTCCATACTTAAATTTGGCAAAGGTTTGATTGTAACTCATTGGCCACATCATCAATAAATCTTTGCAGATTAGTAAAAATTTAGTCGTTAGTCTGCTATAGTACTTCCATAACTGTACTAATTCACTCCCTTCACTAAAACGATAGATATTTATTTTGTGCATGAAATCTGAGGCATAAATGAAACAAGAACATGATACTGTAAAAGTAAGTATTCAACAAAAACAAGAATTTATAAATTAAAATATAACTGGATTACAAATCAAGAAAAGTATTGAAAATAAACTTGAAGATATCAATAAAAAATGATAAATAGAAAAATGAAGCATTAGAAAATAAGGAGGAAATTTATGGAAAAAGTTCAGAAAATCCAACAACCAACACATGGGGTAATAAATAAAGAATAAATGAGAAAGAACATTTCAAAGGGAAAAGACAAGCAAAGCATCCACAGCTAAACATACATGTCTATAAATACAAGGGTTATTGAGTTCTAAAATATATCAAAGAAAAGAAAATATGTACAAAGTCAAGAATAAAGAGAAAATTTTAAAAACGCTCAGAAAAAAAATGTTTACAAACATTCAGAATGAGATTTATATCGCAATTGGTAACAGCAACACCAAAGACTAGATGACAGTGTGGAAATGCCTTCACAATTCTGAGAACATCCTGACTTTTATAAACAAACTGGAACAGGAATAGAGAGATTTATTCAAAATGTTAAGTTTTTGTGTGTCATTTAATAGGAAGTATCAGGCGAATGTGGTTCAACAAAATGAAGTTATTTTTTGTAAATGGAAACAATAGAACTCTGCCAAAGTTGCATGCCCAAGAAGCTGTCTGCCTTGATATTTGCTTGACATCCAGTGTAGGAAAAGAATAAAAAAAAAAATACCCAAAATCAGAGTTTCAGCAAGAATTCCTTTTGGGAATAAGAGGACCAAGAGGTCTAAAAATATGCTAACAGGAAAAAATTAAACTGATAAAGTATTAGTTTAAATTAAAATTGTATTACCAGCATGTTCAAATATCTGTTGGAATATTTGGACAAATGAAGTGGACTGTACATGGAAAATTTAGCAACTGCAAGATAAATGAACTATCAAATCTACAAACATAAAATGTAAAAAAATGAATTATATGTATACATACTATACATTTACTACATACATAAACACTATATGATATATATATATGCTATTTGGTTCAAAATTATACCAATTATTGCTTTAATTAAACATTATGAGAATGGGGTTGGAATTAAATAGGCATTACATTAGTCAAAATGAAAAGTTAAATATCTATCTACTATAAAATAAATACCTAAAACTAACACATTGAGGCAATCAGTATATGTTTAATTTCAAACAGTGACATAAATAATAAAAGCAAATAATAATAGCAAAAATCATTTGACTCTCTCATGGGAAAACTTTTAATGTTATTGAATTTTATAACATATACATGTTTATGTTTAAATTCTTCTTAAGTAATTTGACCTTCAAAACATGGGCATAGTTTCCTTTAACCAAAAACACAATTTCATTTAACACAATTTAAAACATAAATTTCCTCAAAAAAATCAAGCACTGCATTGCTCCCCGAAATTCAAAGTCAGCCAAATTCTGGATATCATTTATAAACATCCATGCATTAAATAGCGAGGCCTTCAGAGACCACGTTGTTAAACGCATATCAGAGAGCAAACCAAGCCCACAAATAAGTGAAGAAAAAACTGTAAAGATGGAGTAGTAACAAAACTAAATAGTTAATGACTGCTCATGACTGAAAAATATAATACTTACACGAGAAATACAGAATTCACATACGGTAAAATAACAATACTAAAGATAACATCTAAAATGGTATATAGGGGCCTCCCTGGTGGTGCAATGGGTTGAGTGCAGCACTGTGAAGCTATCCAGAACCATGGCAGCATGAACTCGATCTTGGCCAGGGAGATTCCCACATGGCACAGCAGACCTCTCCTGCCTAGCCCGCTGCTCCCCTCAGCAGTGTGCTTCAGTCAATCTGCCTGTTCTGCTCCCCACTCTGGTGAATCCTCTCACCACCCCACACCTCTGGCCTATACTCCAGCTTGTATGGATAAATAAATAAATCTTTAAAAAAATAAAATAAAATAAAATGGTTTATACTTAACAGTTTTCAAAGCAGTCACATCTGTTATA
This sequence comes from Scalopus aquaticus, assembly GCA_004024925.1. Taxonomy (NCBI): domain Eukaryota; kingdom Metazoa; phylum Chordata; class Mammalia; order Eulipotyphla; family Talpidae; genus Scalopus; species Scalopus aquaticus. Next base: position 295,970 of record PVIJ01000218.1, on the reverse strand, counting down.
TTACTGTTTAAAGTGTGATACTTTTTTTTTTTTGAAAAGATGAGTCAAAAATGTGGCAATAGGGCCTCCCTGGTGGTGCAGCGGTTGAGCGCTGCGCTGTGGAGTAGTTGGCAGTGGTGACGCAAGTTCGATGCCAAGCCGGGGAGATTCCCACATGGCGGGGCAGACCTCTTCCGCCTCGCCCGCTGCTCCCCTCAGCAGTGTACTTCAGTTCATCTGCCTATTCTGCTCCCCACTCTGTCTCTGGTGAACCCTCTCGCAGCCCCACGCCTCTGGCCTGTACCCCAGCTTGTATGTATAAATAAATAAATCTTTAAAAAATATTTGGCAATATTTCAATGAATGGAGTTAAGGACATTTAACATCTTTAAGCTTCAATTATTTGGATGTTACAAAGGATTTCTACAGGTTAAATTATTTGTATAACTTATTTATATTTACAAACTTATTAATCAAAAGAACATGTCATAAACTCCCTGAAATGAAAAAGAAAAGTGAATTTAGAAGAGATAAAAGCCCTCAAAAGTGTTCATAAATTACTCACCTTGCTTCTAATTCGAATCCTGAATTATTAATCTCTTCCCCATCTACCAAGTTCTTCAAAGACTCCACTCACTTGTTCAACAATATTTTGTGGCATTCTCCTCAAAAATGTTCTGAAACCACTTCAGTCTCAGTTACACATTTGGAGAGGTTGTTTGATTTCTGTAATCCTCGATAGGCTTCATTTGAAATACCTTAAACTGAATAAGACATTTCATGCTTTTTTAAGTGAACTTTAACCAAATAACTGAGTGGAATGAAATCCTTCCTTCTTTTCTATTTCCCTTTTTGGTCTGCGCCCTGAAAAATCAGGTGACCCATTGTGAACTTGCTGTGCTCCAGGTGAGGACCCCATGCTGTTTGACAACATGCAAATAGAATTTGTCTCAGAATGAGGTTTTCCTGTACTTCATTCATGAACAATGGCAATGAAAGTTTCATGTAAAGGCTTGTCACTGAAACATCAGGGCGATTCATATTTTCCTTCTCCACAATCTTTAGAGCATGTTTTAAAATTAAAAAAAAAAAACAACATTTCAGTTATAAGAAAATTATTTAAAATTCCAGCTGCAAGTTTGAAGATGGAGAAAAATCCTGACTTCATTCCAAACATGGCCACAGTGTAAGAGATACAAGGACTGGACTGGGGGCAGCAAGGTACAGGCAGAAAGTGGGGGGCACATTCCAGGCAAAATGGATCTAGGGTCATATTACCCGCAGTCTTTACTGTTCCACAGAATACTGCCTTGTGCAGCTGCGGCTCCTCATTTTGGTTCATCTAATGGATGGTTTTGGGACCTGACCCACTCCTAAAGCTACTCCCTTGCTGACTTCCCTTAGCTACATTGTTTCAACTCACCAGACTGGTTTGCTTTGTAAACTTACTGCCTGCTAAGACTGGGAGTGAAATTGACACCCTCCTCCCAGGAATTTCAAGCACGTGGTCTTCTGGGTCAACCTGTGGTCATGTTCTCCTGATGACCTCTTCCAACTACTGGGAATAATGTAAATCTCAGTCATACATAGTCCGATTGAGGATAGACACAAATGTAAATGGTGAAAACCTGTTACATGAAGTATATGATCAAGCTTGCAATAAAAATATATTATTGATTTTAAAACTGTTGTGACTTGCTGTGAAATTCATAGGGTTTGGGCCTCCCTGGTGGCGCAAAGAGTTAAGTGCAGCCTGTGGAGCTGGCAGCAGCTGCAACACGAGTTTAATGCCCAGTCGGGGAGATTCCCACATGGCGCAGCAGACCTCTACTGCCTTGCCCGCTGCTCCCCTCAGAAGTGTACTTCGGTTGATCTGCCCATTCTGCTACCCACTCTGTCTCTGGTGAACCCTTTCACTACCCCACGCCTCCGGCCTGCACCCAAGCTTGTATGCATAAATAAATCTTTGAAAAAAATTCAGAGGGTTGGGGGCCTCTCCGGTGGCACAAGGGGTTAGGTCTCAACACTATGAAGCTATCGGCAGCCACTGCAGCCTGAGTTTGATCTCCAACCAAGAAGCTCCTCACATGGCCCATCAGACCTCTCCTGTCTTACCTGCTACTCTAAGTGGTGTATTTTAGTCTATGACCTGTTCTGTCCCCTCTCTCTCTGATGAATCCTCTCACCCCACTCCACCCCCGCAACTCTGGCTTACACCCCAGCTCTTGTATGCATAAATAAATAAATCTTTTTTAAAAAAAAATTCACAGGGTCAAATGAGAAGGTAACATTTTTAGGTCCAGCAATTGACTAGTCATGAGGGCACCAACAAATGGTAACTTTTAATATAGTATTTATCATATTTTAAAAGACATGATCAGTGCTTTCAATTAATAAAGAACTAAAAATGTTCATGTTTGGAAAATTAATGGTCAATATATAGCATTTAAAAACACTTTAAAAATTCAGAGAAGGGGCTTCCCTGGTGGCACAGGGGTTAAGTCTCAGTGCTATCAAGCTATCATCAGCCACTGGGACATGAGTTCATCCCCTGCCAGACAGCTGACCCACATGGTGCAGCAGACCTCTCCTGTCTCACCCACTGCTCCCCTCAGCAGTGTATTTCAGTACACCCACCTGTTCTGTTCCCCACTGTCTTTGGTGAACTCTATCACCACCACTACCCCCTCCTCCTGCACCTCTGGCCTGCACCCTAGTTCTTATATGCAGAAATAAATAAAAATAATTTTAAAAAAAATTTCAAAGGAAAAAAAACTTTCCACTTGACTTGGGGTAATTAATATAGGCTTCACAAAGATGTGCTATGCAAAAATAGGTACTATCAACTTCAGAATATTGTATGTTCTGAATGTAGGTTCTATGCCTAACCTTAGCTAGCCAGGCTGAAATCTTGAATCTTTAAAACACTCTTCCATACGGATTATTTATAGCTCAGTCTATAAAATTGGCAACTACTAAGTGGTTTCACTGAGCCTACATGTAACATTTCTCAAAACTTTTTAATGAGTTATTTCATTTTATGTTACTTCACAAGTGAAACCAAATAGAAACCAGAGTTGAATATGGGCAGATGGTATGAGTTCAGAGAATCTGAGCAGCAGAGAAGGCATTTCTTGAATTAATCAAGTTCTGTCAAGTTCTGTCAAAAGATGTGAAAAGTTTCATTTACTTTTAAATCTGAGTTCATCCTTTGAAAAGACTAAGTCAAGAGTGTGAACTTTTGGCTAAGATTTAGCTTCCATTTGCCTTTTGTCTACTTTCAAATATTTGTTATTACTAATTCCATGTGAAATAGGATTAATTGGGAGAGATATGATACATGCAAAATATTTACTGCCACTAGTAGCTCTTATTTCTAATATTTATAGTGCTAATATTTACCAAACTTCAAAGTTTGACAATTTTATTTTTACAGAAAGAAAAAAATATAAGTTGTATCTTTGCATTAAATCTTATCTATTGAGCACTCAGAATCAATACTAAAATATGTTATGTAAAAAATGTACTGTTATAATTTGTGTAAGCATTTTCAGGAGTCAGTGTATTATTAAATCAATTCAGGGAACATAATCAAAAAGACACATATTTTAAAATTAAACTTCAAGTAAGATTAATCATAAATATTAAAAAAATTTGATTTACCCTTAGAAATCAGGTGTATTGAATACACATTCCTCAATATTGGATAAGTTCCTATGGAATCAGAAGAAATAGAAAATAGTGGTGAGAAGCATCACAATAGCTCACCATTTCTCTGACCTGCCTGTGCAGGAGAGACTCTCTGATTGTTAACCAGTGCAAATCCAGAAAATCAATCTTTAGAGAGGATCTCTCCACTACAGTTTATAAGAAAAGTCAATCTATCAATCCTGCTTTTATGCAAAGACTTGCCTCTAATTGTTCTCAATATCCTGTAGCCAATCATTAAGGAGAAGCTTGTCCTGGATCATCTTTTAAAAAAGAAAAAGTACCGCCGAACCAATTAAATTCCATAGCCATATGTTACACTCCATTCCAGAGAAATCTTAAAAACTACCACAGAGAATTTATAAATTCTCTTCTTAAATCATACTAAATTGAATATAATTCCCATTTGACTCTCTATTGACTCTGTTACATAATCACTATGTGGCATTTTTTTTAATGTTTTTATGTCTATGTACAATGATAAAATGAATCTAATGAAGTTATTGTGAGGCCTGAGAAAATGCATGTAAAATGCTTAGTGTAAGATAATGCAAATGGTAAATACTTAACATTGCTATTTAAATTGTTAGTAACATATTATAATCTTTTTTTTAAAGATTTATTTATTTATGCATACAAGCTGGGGTACAGGTCAGAGGCGTGGGGCGCCGAGAAGTTTCACCAGAGACAGAGAAGGGAGCAGAACAGGCAGACAGACTGAAGTACACTGCTGAGGGGAACAGCGGGCGAGGCAGGAGAGGTCCGCCTCGCCATGTGGGAATCTCCCTGGCCAGGTGTCGAACTGGCATCGCTGCTGCCAACAGCTCCACAGCACAGCACTCAACCGCTGCGCCACCAGGGAGGTCCAACATATTATAATCTTATTTCCACGTTTTGCATAGAAAAAATCCTTTGAAAATATTGCAGTTATATACACATGGTTACTGACATAAGTAATATCATATCCCTCTGTTTCATACTTAGAAAGGTGAAATTTCATTAAATATCTCCCTCACTCATTTTTTAGCACAAAATTTATTTAGTGCCATCATCTATGAACAATGTATTTTCTCCTGTAAATTATGGAGATTGATTCCCATGATATTTTAACTTGGCAGTCACAAATAAAAATTTGATCTTGCCATAAAAGACATAGAGATAATCCTTAAAACTGGAAAGAAAGAAGGGAACAAAAGAGATTGATTTTAAAAATTGCTAAAAATGAGGAAAGAAGGGTAATTTTATGTTCTAAGTGAAGACTTTTTAGTAAAAGCTGTAATAGGATTATAATATGGAAATTCCTGGAAAGGAAGATTGAATACCTTATCGAATACATACATACATGTACATATATATATATATATATATATATATATATATGTGAATTTGAGTAGATCTGTAACACACACATTATGTTCCACATTCAAAATTCACAATGAAACAAATTATTTTTATAATGGTAAGTAGCATTAAAAGGTAATATGCATTGCAAAAAAAATTTATAATACTGCACTCATGGAAAGAGGAAGATGACTAATTATATAATTATATGATCACATTTTATCACTAATGTTATAAACACACACTGAAGCAGTTGCAGTCTTTCCAATTAATGAGTACTCCCATATAACAAAAAATGATTTAAAGGCTGAAATTACATATATACTTCAGGACAATTTTTACTGTGCCTATATTTGTGGCATATACTTATGTTCCTCTTGGAAAACTTACTTTCTAACTTTATCAAGTGAGCAAACTCTACTGATTTAGAGTATTATAAATCAGTAGTTTCCAATCTGGGAACAACTTAATTGTCAATAGCATGACTTTAGGTAAATCATAAATCTTCTGACCCTCCTTTGTAAAATAAGGAGAAAATAATACCCTTGTCTCTAAGTGAGATAATGAAGTATTCAGTATACTGCTTGACACCTGATAGCTGCTTAAAAAATGTTTTATTATAATCTGAACTGAAAACAAATCTCTAAATTGGCATTGCCATTGTCCATAGCATCGACTTGAGAAGAATAACAATATAGTAACTTCATTTTACAAAATGATTACAGAAATATACTAGCTTATAGAAAAATGTAATAATTTTTATAGTTATTATGTTTATACTTCATTAAAGAAACAATTTTTTCATACTAAATAAAGATAAAGCATTAACTTGAGAAAAGAAGGTGTTTATGGGAAGATGTTTTATGATATTTCCTAGAATATTTTGAAATAAACTCTAAAGTTATTTTACTTTTTCTCATCAACATAGAAATGTTCACAAATACATTTTGTTCATTTTTTCAGTTTGTTCATTCACAGATATTTGTTGGGCACAGAAGTGATTCCTAGATTCTTGGCCAAAAAAAATATATAAATTTTGGTGAGCAAAATAGAACTGCATCTATTCAAAACATCTACTGTCTGGTAAGAAGATAGAAATGAATCGAATAACTCCAAAACAAACATAAAATTATAAGAATTATAGTGGCATTGAGTGAGAGGTACATGACACTGTAGACTGTGTGAAATAAAAGAATATTGTCTGGTCCAGACAGTTAGGGGATGGGATCCAAAGGAAGAGGGTTTTAAATTGAGATTTTCAGATTGTGTTTTCTAGCTTAAATTTTTTCTCTAAAGATTAAATGGAATATTCAAAGACCTATGACTCCAAGAAACTTGATGGCCATGTAAACACATGGAAGATTATTATGTCTTAAGAAGAGTTAATAAGGGCCTCCCTGGTGTCCCAGAGGTTACGTCTCAGTGCTATCATGGCTGTGGCCTGAATTTGATCCCCAGCCAGTGAGCTGACCCCATGGTGCAGACTTCTGTCCTGTCTCTCCTGCTTCTCCTCAAGCAGTGTATTTGAGCAGATCTGTGTGTTCTGTTCCTCACTCTGTCTCTGGTGAATTCACTCACCTACCACATCTCAGGCCTACACCCCAGTTCTTCTAGGCAAAGATTTAAAAAACAAAAGAACTAGGGCCTTCCTGGTGGCACAAGGGGTTAAGTTTTAGCACTATGAAGACATTGATAGCCACTGAAGCACAATTTTGATCTCTGGCTAGATTTTGATCTCCGGGCCAGGTTGCTAACCCACATGACCCAGCAGTGCTCTCTTGAATCGCCCACTGCTCCCCTCAGCAGTGTATTTCAATAGATCTGCCATTCTGCTCCCCACTCTGTCTCTGGTGAATCATCTCTTACTTGCCCCCCACCCCCTCACCCCCACACACCTCTGGCTTACACCCAAACTCTTGTATGCATAAATAAATAAATCTTTAAAAAAAAACACAAAAAGAGTTAATAAAAGGGGAATCACTAAACGGGCAGAAAAATAGAGAAATAGTCATATATTCAGGATCATGTAAGCCACATTAAAGATTTAGATTACTCAAAACAATGGAAGTGATGTCTTTTTGGAGTCTATGGATTTGAGAGCAGAGCGGGGTCCTTGGGTTCACTCTGGGAAAGGTTTCACCAGAGCTCCATTTGGCGGCATGCGACAAGTTTCTCCACGAGACAGAGACTCAGTTATATTTAAAGAAAAGATTTATTAGGAAAAGAAGTAAAGGACACTTGTACAGGCACAAGTGGGCAGAAAGAGCTGCCCCACTGAGGGGGCATGTTTGCTAAAAGTGAGGCCTGCATGGTGCAGGTCAGGGGCAGACAGGCAGATGACAGAGTTGGTAAAGGAAACACCTGCATAGGCACAGGTGGGCAGAAAAATAGCTGCCCTGAATTCTTGGATGGATGGCCCTGATATAGTCTTCTTTCAGTTGGGAATGAGCTTATCTTTGGGGGAAGATTCCTGTTTGCTGGCTAACTAGAATTAGAAAAGAGACTGCAGATTCTACAATGGGCTCAATCTCCATACCTTTGCCCCTAGACTGCAGTCTAGCTCCTACCTATGCTTTGTAACTCAGGTGCTGGTGCCTAAGGGTTGTGCTCACAGTTATGTTAATTCCTTCTACCCGCACTTCCTTGTCTGGTTCTAACCTTGAGTTAGATAATGGAGTTATATCTCCTCCATCTGAAGTGCTTTATGAACTGACATAAACAAATTTTTGATTTGGTAATTATCACTGTGAAGGAAATAAGCCTGATAAAGATAGACCAGTTAAGATATGAGGCTTTATGGTGGAAAGTAATTTCAAGGAAAATTGACAGAATTGAGGTAATTGGGGAGGCAAAATTGATATGCTGAAGGAGTTTGGGTAAGTAATGAATTTCACTAAAATGTCATAACTTACTCTTAGATTTTCTGACCACTGTACAGACAGATTTCATGATATGCAAGAGCAACATTTCAATGAAAAGAATAAACAGATAAATTCTAAATCTGGGAACACCAACTAACACAGCTTTGAAATATATAAAGCCAAAATTTAGCTAAAAGAAGAAATAGCGAAATCCATAGTGATGGGAAAGATGGAGAGTCTAATACTGCTTCTTCTTTTTTAAAGCAATGCCATTTATTAACTTGCAGTTTTTGTGGGCCAGCTCTCAGAGAACAGCATAACTGCCCAACTTCTCATAAAACTGAATCAAGGTATCATTAGGACTGTGATGTCATCTGGAGATCAGTTAAAGGATGGAAGTTCCTGTTTCCTGGACATTTGTTTCCTGCTCTCACTTCCTAGAGTCTTGTGTGTTTCTTGTCACTAGGTCCTTCCATCATCAAAATCAGCATTGGAGAAGTTCTCTTTTTTTAATTTCTCCTCATTCTTCACATTCTTAGGTATTTTCTTTCTCTAACCTTTAAGTCCATATTTAAAGGACATATAATTGTTCAAGACCACCCAGCCACCCTATCTCAATGTCAGCTGATTTGGGAACTTAGTTACATCTGCATAATTCCTTCACAGCAGGACCTATATTGGTGTTTCAATAACTAGAAGGCTTAAGTATAACTAGAAGTCAGCAAGTTAGCAAACTTAGGGGCAATCTTAGAAGTCTGCCTAGAACAAAATGCTTTGGTTTTCTTCAATGAGCTAAACTGTTGACTGATCAATGCTAGAGTCATGGAAACTGAGATCAAAATGTGTCATTCATGCTTTCATTCCCATCCATTTGTTGTAATTTGCTTCTCTGGTATTAAAACTTACAATTAATGGGGTTCAAGATTTAAAGGAACTGACTTGGAGCGATCCCAGTGAATTGAACTAAATCCAATTTCTTCTTTGTTTGTAAACTTCAAGTGTAAAATAAAAGCTCATATAGGTCATTAGTGGCTTTTCATCCTCTCCTGTCCAATGTCCAGGAATAAGTCTCCAGAGGCAGTGATTGTTTACAGAAAAGCAGTAGCTTCTACATAAGAGTTTAAGTGTCCCATAGATGACTTGAACTGATAAGCATCTGTGCCTGCATCTTAAAACAGACTGACATTAAAGATATGACTGAGATCTTAGGATTCAAGTCCATCTTTTCTGAGTTTTATCCTATTTCCTCTGAATGCATGTCTGATAACTGCATGACTCATAAAATGTCCACAGATCATTGTATTCCTTACTTGGGTCTGAGAGAAGCCAAGGTTAAGTAAGAAGTGCAGAATAAGTTGCTGGCAACCAGCATATGGAGGGAATTTCCAGGAAGGTTCTGTATTTGGGAGAGTTCCACTTCCAAGCCAAGTAAAAAGATGCAACATACCCCCTGTGGGTTCTGAGTTTGAAGAGTGTGGCAAAATATAACCCCCAGCTAACACATTGCTTTTCCAATAACTGATTGGACAAGTAGGAAAATGTCAGTAAGGATATGCAACTTAGTGACAGGAGATAATCCCTGAAGAGAAGAACATTTTTGGTAAAATAATGTCAGCACTATTAGCATATATCTTCTTTAAATAATTTAGTAATACCTGATTGTCTGAAAGAAAAATATCCATTTGATTTCTATTTTTGTGTTCTGATTCTCTGCTATTTTGCACATTTAAGACAGATGCCAATTCTTGGAATTATAACAACGGCTATCCCAGGAGATGGGGACAGCAAAAAAAATTAACTATTAAGTCAGTCTTGAAGTCATAAATCATCCTAAAATGTTAAAAAGAAAATACTACCTCTTCCAACCAATGTAACCATATGGGAATCTCCTCAAAGCTAGTAGTTTCAGAAGAACATGAATGAAATAAGGAATGAATGATTTTAGTCTGATAATGATGTTTCAAGCAAATGAAAAATAACATGAAAAAAAAAAACATTTAGCCTACATAAATAGCAATTTTATTTAAAAAAATAGTCACATAAAGAGCATGTAAAACAATGTACTAGGTGAAAATGCAATGATCTTTAACAAATAGAAAGCCCACCATTAATGAAGTAGGAAAAGGTAGATCACATCAAGAACTAGGTGGACAAAAGATATAGTGATCTAGGGGACCAAAAGTATTAGGTCAGGTTTTCTCTCTTGCAAGGCAGAAAGGATTAATTAGCCTTCACCTTGAGTTAGGCAAAATATCCTTCAATACTATCAATTTATCTCTTTTTGATCCAAATCAACATCAACATCCTGCTTACTTATTCACTTTCCCAGGTACCATACTGCTAGGAAAGCAGTTGCCATGCTTACTAAACACTCCAGTAACTAAAAAGGATTATCTGCCTGAACCTTTAACAAATTGGTATTCAACTTTAAGTAGTGGTCTTACCTAATTTATGCTAGCAGTGACCTTTCTTTGTGTGATCACTGACATGTAAGTACACCAATCAACTATAAAACAACTCGGTGACTACACTCGTCAACAGTGAGACCATTACTGACTTCAAAAGGCCATAAACTGTAATATCTTGGTGTGCTGAATATGAATATAACCTTGAAATTTTTTTATTAGCTCTCATTTTGAAGATATTTCATATAGTTCATTTTCTGTTTCACCGTGTAAATTTATCCAGTAGGACTGCAACAACATCAGCCTAGAATGATGTAATCATCAGCCTAGAATGATGTAATATTGCATCACATTGCATAATACCATCATGCACACATCATCCAGAGTTGATTGCATCATTTTCTGATGCAATGCAATACTACTGCCAGGCGGCTGCTGAAGTAAGCTGACATCACCCGTGCGCTATGGAAAGCCCTGTTGGAAAGGTTGAGCATTGAAAATATTTCAGACTTTGTGTGAGACAGTTGAAGCTATTGTTACATAGAACTATTATTCTTTTATCCATTTAGGCACAATACAGAACAGTAATGCCTTGAAAGTACATTAATAGCGTGGACAATTTCTGCTCCATTTGTGGGGAAGTGACATTTGCCAATCAGAAGAAAAGTATCACTTCTCAAGTGAAAAAGGCTTCTCATCTTTACTTCAGATGCAAGGTTGGTGACCAAGACAAGCCTTGGGCCCCGCACATATGCTGTGCTATATGGACAACACAGCTTTCACAGTGGTTCAATGGTAAAAGGCCACCAAAGTCATTTGCAGTCCCCATGGTGTGGAGAGAGCCAAGCAACCACATAAAAGACTGTTACTTCTGCTTGATTCCTCCTCTTTCCAGTGGAATAATGAAGCAAAAGCAGTCGAGAATAGTCTACCCAAACATTCCGTCTGCATTAAGACCAGTTCCACATGGTGAGGAACTTCCTATTCCAGAATTTCCAGCAGAATATTCTCTTGATTCATCTGATGAGGACAAGGGTGAGCCGACCTGTTCTTCTGTTCCATCAGCATGCAGTCATCCATATTTTCACTGTGTTACATCATGAACCCCACACAGACTAACATAGGAAGAACTAAATGACCTGGTTCGTGATTTGGACTTATCCAAGAACAAGGCAGAATTGCTAGGATCAAGACTCCAACAATGGAATCTTCTAGAAGATGTCATAACTACTTTCTATGGAAAGCACCACCAGCATTTGGAGCCTTTTTTCAGAAAGGAAAGTACTCTGGTATTCTGTTCCGATATTGAGGACCTTATGAATGCCTTAGAAATAACTCATGACCCACAAGAATGGAGACTATTTCTAGACTCTTTGAAATTGAGTCTTAAGGCTGTGCTTCTGCACAATGGAAACTGTCTTCCATCTATTCTATTCCTGAACAGCTGTACAAGAGACAAGTGAAGAAACCTAAGAAGTAGTCTATGACTTGATTTTTTACAGGTATTAACCTTAGGCCTATTACAATTGGCATGCATTTTATGATGTAAACATCAATTCCTTGCAGATTACAAAAAAATCTAGAGCCAAACTTAGAATTTGACTGTCATATTTGTGTTGAGCACATACAAATTGATAGGAAATAACTAATTTTATTTCAGTAACATGACTTTTGTAAAAATTTGTTGACCAGTGTTATTAGGTGCCCAAACTTACAAGAGATGCTAACCCAAAATATATCTTACTAGTCAGGTTTATTTAATGGCATCTGATGATTTAACACATAATCTCCCTTAAAATGTCAAGGGTAGATATTTAAAAAATGATAAAAGTGAATAGCATGCAACTCTCAATAAAATTTCCATATACACAAATTGCCAAATCTAAGCTACATTTTCAAAGAAACAAGCTGAAGATATATGGGAAAGGATAAAAACCAGAGAAAGAAATGTAATATCTATTTTATTTTGTTTCAAGTAGTCCTTTATTTTTTATTGAAGTAATATTGGTTTACAAATCTATATATGACTTAGGGATATGAGTTCACACATCTTCAGATACATGTTACTATAATATGCCCACCACTAATGCACCATGTTGGCCATTCACTTCTCTCTCCCTCTCTCCCCACTGGCCTTCCTGGTAGCTTCATTCGCAATACCTATTTTAACCTTGTCTTATTCCCTGAGGATATAATTCTTTGGTTTGAAATTATGAGAAAATATTTATAAAGGCAAATGAAAGAGAGTGTCAAGTTCTTATAAACTCAACTTTTCAGAGTTTAATGAATTATATCTCAAGGTTCTGAAAAAAAATTCTCAACTTGTCTCTGACGCACCACTAGTAATCTTGAAAAACCATGGAAAACATGTAAAGAAGCAAGAAGTATAAATGAAATTTCAATAAAAATGGCAGGAAGTCTGAATGCTAAAAAAAACATTGAAAAGTTGGGGGAAGAAATTTGTTAAAGAGGAGTTAAAAACATGCAAAGAAAATCAGTGAAGATAAAATATTACAAAGAAATTAACAAGTCAAGTCTAAAAACTGCGATATCTTGTGCATTACTGCATTGAATATTAGGAAAATATGGTACATTTAGCACATATAGATGTCAGTGAACTGCTTGGCAAAATCTATTTGACAACTACTACACCTCTTTGTTAACATTCAAAGACCACCAAACAACTGTGTCATAAAAATTTAGAATGCTGAGTAGATTAGTAGATTAAAAGAGCTATGCTGATCACAATTTTATTTGTGCATTTTTCATTTAATTCACATTGTCAACTGTCAAGTGCATTAGTGTAGTGAGAGGTTAGTAAGAGATTTTTCTTGGGAAGCAGAGCTAGTATCATTTATGTTCAGAAATAAAAAAAAAATATCTGAGTCTTCACTGTCAAGTATTAAAATTAAAAACAATATAAATGACCCTGGATAAATAATCTTATGTTTTCTATGGGCAGTCACTCATCTCACTTTTCCCGTCTGTCTGTTGAAGATTAACTTTCGTTGGATACCATCAATAATCTATAGACCACTAACTAGCTACTTTTTAAGTTATAAATTTTTAATACAAAAATTGGATGAGACTACTATGTGTGGGTGGACAAAAATAGATAGTAATGGGTTCAATTCTTTCATTCCCCTGTCCTTGATATTAAAGTAGAAAATTCATTATTCTCGGCTTACTTAGCTGTATATAGCTTATTGCTCCTTTTGGCACAGCTACTTATTATCTCTCCACTGTTTGAGAGAAAGCTAGAGAATCAGAGCCAGAGTTCATCTCCATTTATTGGGGATGGCTTTAGGCAAATAGCAGCAGTTTAAAGATTGCCAGGATCAAAAATTTATAGTGACACTCTAAATGTATCTCCATAATATCAGAGCTGATTTCTTGATTTCTTACTGATCTGTCTTCACCAAGATTGTTAGTTTAGCCGTGCATGTGTGTGTATTGGGGGGTGGGGTGTGTTGAGAGGTGAGGGGAGAGAGCAGAGGGAGAGAGGGAGCGAGGGAGGGAGGGAGGGGGAGAGAGAGAGAGGGAGGCACCAGGTTAAGAGGTTAAGACAGAGGTATGGATGTAGTTCAAAAGAGAAATGCTTTTTTGAATTGACTTCTTTCTGGAGAGTCTCAATGCTATTAATTTAAATACTTGATCTTCCACTACCTATGCTAAATATTAATATACGTTTAGTTTCCGTTTATTAAGTGGGAGAAATATCCAATATAAAGAACTTTGCCATTTTCTCAAACCCAGTATCAAATAAGCACAAGAAATTATTTATGTCTCTACATTTCTAATGTTAATTCATATCTGTGCAATTAGGTAAATAGAATGCTTAACTGACCATACTCAAACATTGATTTGGAATCATCACTTTGATGATGGTGGAAAGTCACAGAGGTTCTTCTATTTCATTAATGAGTGGAATTAAAATATTCAAGGCAAGTTCAGAAAATGTGTGAGCTATTTGAATTTGAGAGGCATGATGACAGAATTATGCTCCAAGATCTTGACAGGTTCAAATGACGGGCCAAATTTAACAAGATGGATTTAATCAAAACAATTATAAGGTTACACAAGGGATAGCTTATGTCCAAAAACCTAATTGCACGAAAATGAATGGAAAGAAATATGCCTTAGCAGCAAAAAGCATGGTAGAAAACTATTAAGCACTTTAAGATTTTCACTGATAGTCAGGCAATATTAATTGTCAGTGTTACTAGGTGGACTTAAAGCAAATTTCATCATTTTCTTTATTGATTGAACCATGCACAGTTTGTACCTTTAGTTACACAACCTACTTTTCTAAAAATAGTTAAGACAAAAGGAAATCCACTCGGATTAACATAATAAAAAGACTTTAAAAATGCTATCAAAGTAGGTGAAAATATGTAGATACATATCTTAAATGGAGGGAGTTTATATCAATAAGGCACAAATACTGCACAATCTTAAGTGACTAGTGGGTGAAAACAAAAAAAAAGACAGATTTCAATTTCTTATAAAGTGAAAAGGGGATGAGAAAATACTTTTAGAATGCCTACTATGTGTCAGATGCTATGAAACTTAAATTCAGAATAGCTATTACTTAGCTCTTTTACAGTGTGAGTGTTCAATTTAGTTTTCAAGCCAGATTTGACCATATCCAGTGTTTTGGATAACTCCAATTAATCTTTTTCCTATTATAGAGTCTTTCTAACTCTCAGATGGGTCCACATGTGAATGAGCTCCATGGAAAATGTACTTCCAAAAACTAGAAATGTTCAATCATGGAATTGAAAACCATTTGCAATTTAATGAATTCTATTAAAAATACAAATGCAGTGTTTCCTGTAGTAAGTGTGCAAAAAAAATTTCCATAAAGCTGAGGTTCTTTGAAGATTTTATAAAACTGTCATAACTAACCAAAGAGTTTCATTCAACTAGAGCAGGTATACAGAGTCAAGTTCTACTCTGTTGGTTCACCATTAACTGAAAAGAAAGTAAAAAAAAGAAAACAATAAAAATTCATAGACTTCAAAGCCTTGTTCAGAGAATTCTGTACAATATTATACAATATTATATGTATTTATATATATACAAATACATATGTGTTTACTCAGTATACATTCTCTGTATTGAATACATCTACTCTAAATATATTTTACATATACATACACATACTTACATATTTAAGGAGTGTATTCACTAGAATTACTTGATGTTTCCCAATTTTAAATAATAATTACAATGCTCATAGATTATTTAATACGCTTGATACTATGATTTTATTTAATCCTCACAACAATTCCAGGAGGCAGGTTTTACACTGTATGTAACTGAGGTATAGAGATAATCACTTGTCAAGGACATAGGAATAAGACTACCCAAAAAGGACTCAAATCAAAGTGACTGACTCCTGAGTCCATGCTCTTAAACACTAAGGTTACTGTCTTTCATAATCATTTGCCAGAGTAGTCAAAGTAACAAATAGCTTAAATATAAAAGTATTATTTTTTTTTATTTTAACATTCATTGCATCAGCATATGAAAAGCTTAAATATTGCGTATGTATAAATTGTTTAGAAATATATTATGGGTAAGTGACAAGTATTTTCTAAATTTTTGGCCTTAAGCTTATCTCCTAATGCCTTCATTTTTAAAAAAGATTTATTTATTTATGCATGCAAGAACTGGAGTGTAGGACAGAGATGTGTTTTTTTTTGGGGGGGGGTGGGGAGGTGTATTTATCGATTCCTATGACTAGGAGTTCTCATCTGTATTATGGGTATAATTTCTGCTAACCTATTTTTAAACTCCTAATAAGATAATGCTTAGCTGAAATTCTAAGTCCTTACTATATTAGGTGCTGTAGTATATGCTAGAGAATTGTCAACAAGAATGTTACAAAGTCTCTGCACAAAACAATCATTATTTGAACAGCTAAGACTTGTAAAGCTATTGCAAATCAGTGCTATATGTGCTACAATCCTATTAAAGTACTAGAAAAGAATAGAGTGTTTTGGGGAGGTCATGTCAGCCATTGCACTGGGAAATGGTCCAGTGAAACCTCAGCAGTATGTCAGCTGAGTTAGGCTTTGAAAAATGGATATGGGTTTAGCAACCAACAGAGACTTCTTGCACAATAGGAAGAAAGATCTGTGTTTACAAAACATGAAGGAATTAAACAGCTGAGTAAGCAGTGAAAACTATATGAAGAGCTCAGAATGGGAGTGAAGAATAAGGATCAGAGTGGTGTGGACATAAGCCCACAGAGACTTGTAGAGATTAGGCAACCTGTTAATAGGTACAAGTACCCTGTCCTGTAGCCAGCAAAAATCCCTATCATGTGTGTCACAAATACAAGATGATATCCGAATTGTTCTGGTGGCCCTGGGGCCTATTAAATGAAGGTGGGGACATGGTAATAGTTAGTAGTAGTTTGAACAGTTGTGAGACTATGCTACTATAGTCTATATGATGGATTGAGCATTGTAGGAAAGATAGAAGATGGAGCAGTTCAGAAAATTTAAGAAGGTTGGAAAAACTGGCTTGGGAAACTAGAGAAATGGTGGTATCACTAAACCAAATATCTGGCTTGGGTAATTGAAGGGATAGTGGTATAACTGAGCAAGGCAATTAATTGCTTTGGTGGGGGAAAATAAAAGATATTCTGAGTACGAGTGTTTGAGGTGCCTTGTGGCATCCATGAGAAATTTGAATATATGAATCTGGCACTTCGGGGATAGATAAAATCAGTATTTTTGAATTTGTGGTTGATAATTTAAAATTATACAAGAGGTTGTAGTAACACAAAAAGAATAAATTTTTTTAAATGGAAAGCACTGCAACAAATATAAACTTGAATGCCAATGCAAAGTTGATTATATTGTAATTAAACACTTGTATAGAGGGATTGAGAAGTGTTGACTAATCCTTGGCTCCTTTAACAGGCACAATGCTGCTAAAATAATGAAATATAAGCCTTTATTTAAGTTGCAGATTGAAACAGATGACAAGTCATTTGTTTTGCACAGACTCAGGCTTACCCTAGAGTTACCATGAAGAAATTGGCACTAAATTGCTATCATACTTAGGTCAAAAAATATCATGAGCTATTTTAGGGGCTGAAATTTTGTGGACAGCCTTTTCTCACTTTACAGATTAAGCAAGGGAAGAACAGATGTCTTTCTATTAGAACTAATTTATCCTGAAGCTTTTTTCTATCAACTTAATACTTTAGAAATATTTTTTATTCTACAGTAATTAATTAGAAAATGTGTAAGTGCTCAGAATTGGTCTGAGAATATACACGCAGACAACACAGTAGGAACCTAGTTATTAATATCTCATTGAATAAAACTGTTGATTTAAAAGAAAATAATAACCACTAAAGTGCTTAGAAAATCCCTTGAAGGATTTGTAAAACCACATTCCAATCAGGTTCCCTTACTTACAAAGGGCAAACATTGGATCTTTCCACGAAAGCCTTTAGCCCCTTTCTACAACTGTGCTGACAAGAACCCTCCCTACTTCAATTAAACAACTTCATTTGTGTAGCAGAAAGATTTTACAAATCAATGAACAAAGTAGCAATGTTTTGTAATGTGTGTTTAGTAGCTTTACCCCTTTCAGCAAATACAGATCAAACACAAGATGAAATCTTAAGTGGTAAGTATATAAAGTTTAGTTAAGAGAAACTAATTCTGTATATGACTAAGGTGACAGGCAGGTAAAATCCAATCCCATGAAAATTCAGTGGAGAAACATCAAATGACAACTGGAATGACAAAAGGAAGTTTTGTCATAGAAAGACAACAGCAACAGCGTGTATAACACAAAGGTGAAGAAAAAAAATCTCAGGTAACAACTGGTTCAGATTACCAGATTCTGGTGGATTTTGAAAAACAGCCTAAGGAATTTCTAGTCACTGAAGTACTATAATCACATAGACCAGTTTAATTTCCTGACAGTTTTGTTGTTTCATGCACAATAGGAAAACTATGTTTACAAAACATGAAGGCATAAAATAGCTGAGTGAGCAATGGGGATTTTATTTGTTTCCCCTTCCTCTCCCCGAAGAACACAGTGTAAACTCCTCTTTATGTCATACAAATTATTCAACCTAAATTTTGTTTACCTCTAAACTATCATACATAAGCACTCTGGAACAGTCAATAAATAGTTTACTCATAACTTCATTAAACATAATATGCAGGGCCTCCCTGGTGGCGCAACGGGTTAAGTCTCAGCCTATGAAGCGCTCTGCAGCCACTGCAGCACCAATTCTATCCCGAACCAGGGAGATTCCCCCACAAGTCGCAGCAGAACTCTCCTGCCTCGCCCGCTGCTCCCCTCAGCAGTGTACTTCAGTCAATCTGACTGTTCTGCTCCCTGCTCTGTCTCTGATGAATCCTCTCACCACCCTACACCTCTGGCCTACACCCCAATTCTTGTATGCATAAATAAATAAATCTTTTTAAAAATTCTAATTACTTCCTTTGATGTAAGCTATAGACATACACATATATGCCCACATATATTCACATATATTTGATTTGTATAAACTGACATGTAAGTCTAATATAGCACTTGGTAATTTAGCTCAGCAATTCAGTTGGGCATTTGTTTATAAGTTCTGATTCTATATTATAAACCTAAAGATTTAAAACATTTTGAATTTTTTCTGAATCCCATAATGCTTAAAATTTTTTTCAATGAGAAGCATTTAATATGTATTTAACACACACATATACATGTATGTATATATACATATAAACTCAGAACAGAATTTAATGATCCACTTTTTTCACAACACAGTAAAAATCAAACCATTATGGATTTTACCTATCAACCAACTGTGATGATAACTAACTCAGGTAGATCTACAGCTATCCTCCCAGAGTAGGAATAGATCACAGTTCAGCTTTCTTTCCAGAGTACAGAGTTACTGCTCGGAAGTGACTTCACAGAAAGGCCTATATTCTCAGCCCTTTGACATATAGGTCTGGATTTGTGAGTGGTCCTTTTCAACAGAATGCAAATGGAATTGAGATCAGTTTTTAAAGGTAGTTTCTCCTTCATGATCTCATTTTTCCTTACAAAGTTTAAGAACAGATGTTAACAAAGTCCTATGAGTTGCAGAGCTGGGTCCAAAGAATCGCCACATGGAGAAAAACTGCCTGCTAACCTGGAGCAATCATATGGAATATTTATGTGAGCAGAAACTAAGCATTAATTATGCAAAGATTCTGAAATATTGGATTTATTTGTTATAGCTGCCAGAATTTTCCCAACTAATTTTCTTGTATAGCATGAAAACAAATAAAGAGTAAGAATAATTTAGTCTCTCAATAAAAAGCTGCTATTTTACACCTTTTTGTTCAGAGCATGATATACATTTACATCATGAAATCAATCAGAAAAATAATTTGTATAAAACATCTACAATTGAATGATTTAAAGTGATTCACAATATATAAAAGGCGAGATAAATAGATAAAAATGTAAAAGGCACAGGATTTTATAATGTGTTTCTTCTAACCACCTTGAGATTCCAATTCACCTAGAGAGATGAATTGTCTTCTCGAACAATACATGTGTCTTCAAATGATATAACTTGCGTGGGTTTTACAAGCTTGTAGTTATACAACCTAGTTTGGGGAAATTCAAAATTATTCGTAATTTTGTGTTCTTTTCCCTTGCTTTTCTAACTATACCACACTATCTTCTGGTTAAGTCAGTGGAATATCCATTTTAAAAGACTATATATTGCCCCAAATAAAACAGCAATATCTAAAATTATAAACTGTTCAAACTACAACTGCAGAAATGTATCTTCAAGAATGATTTATAAAACCTCTAGCTGGTTTTTAGTTATCTATCTTATTTAATAGCAAATTTGGTTTTCTTCTAAATTACTTAATAAATCAAAACTACATTATTCAGGAATACAGCAAGTAACAGGAAACAGGATTTGTGAGAGATCTAGTACAAATTAGACTAAATCAAAAGTAATTAAAATAATAATGAAAAATAGAAAAATGTGAGCATAAAACCTTGCTGATAAAGTTGTATCAACCAGGAACCCACAGGCAAGTCTTTCTATTTACATTAGTGGTATTTCTAATATATTTTAACATGCCTTGAAGAAAAAAAATCTTTCTCTATAAAATTTCATCCTTATGTTATTAAAATGAAATAACTTTTCAAAATCTTGAAGTTAATTCTGAGTGTTTATAACCTAATCAATCTGTTTTTATTTGTTCAACCTCAATACTGCAACATAGAAATTCTGCCTGAGTTTCCTTCCGCTTGGTTCGCTTTGCAGATTTCTAGCTCAGGACAGTAACATTATTAACAGAACCGTATCTGAATTCCCAACTGGGCAGGCCTCCCCTATGTATTTTAGACTTGCCAGTCTCTACTATCCAGTAAGTCACCTCCTTATACTGTCCCATCCCTCTCTCACTTCCCTCTTTCTCTCTCATCTCTCACTTTTTTCTCTTTATCTCTATTTATCCTAATCTCTAGGTTCTAAAGAACTCCAATGCAAGAGATTATGTTAGCTAATTGAAAAGATAGGTAAAAATAGGAATGAATTTTTATTTAGGTAGTATTTCTGGTGATTTGGCAAATCTTATTCTCTCAACATACCAAGTACACTTTTAACTGTTACTAGAAAACTCATAACGGTTTGTTGATTATGGTTCCTTCCAAATAAAGATAAGAAAACCAAGGCTAAGTAACACAGGTTGACTTACTGAAAATTGTATACTTCCTTAGGTTGGATTCCACAGAAGCAGATCACAAGGCAGATTCATGTGCAGATTTAATAAAAAGGTACTCCCAGGAGAAACAAATAAGCAGAAAGTCAAATAAAAGTGGGCATTCAGACAAAATTTAAGCCTCACCTTTATCCTTTGAGGTAACTTTAGAGTGTAAATTACATTTCATTGTAGAATTCTGGCCTTTTATACCACCATATCATTCCACCAGTGAGCCCTTGAGTAAGGGCTCCCTGTGGAGGGCATAATTCCCCAGGCATTCTAACTCTCTATACAGGCAGGCTAAGTGATTCACACAGCTCTTAGATATTTCCTGGAAGAGAGTCATGGATACAAACTTTAAAAGTAAAAGAACAAAAAAACCAGCAGAGGAAAGCCTAGAAATAGCAAAGAAAGACCTGAAGGTATCTGAACAAAGCACCAAGAATATTTGCTACACAAACTAGATAGCCAAAAGCTATTTGATCATAAAGAGCATGGCTAAGAGCCCTGTAGTACTTCTAATATAATATACTTCTCTAACTATGAGGAGATTTTAACAAGATATCAAGTATCTTCTTTTATTCCATTCTCAGAGCTATCAGAGGGGACAGAAATAATAACTGTAAATGATAAAAATGCAAGGTTTCTTACATGCACAATCCTTCAAAAAATATCCATAGAAATGGGTAATATGAATTTACCCTAAAAGCACAAGTGGAATTCATTATTCAGGGATTACTTCTAATAATGATATGTGTCTTACTTCAGACCCCTGAAGAGGAGAGGGTCACCATAAAAACCAACAGAGATTTCAGATAGTGCTGTTAGACTTTTGGTAAATATGATTATTCTAAATTGTATAACATTGCTTTGCATTAAACTAAATAAATTGATCAGATCACAAAAGAGCCCCTAGATTTTTCTTCTAAGTTTAAAGGTAGACCTCTATACAAAGGATTTATGAGAGTCAAGAATCCCATATCTCTAAATCATGTGAAATACTGTAAATCAATGTTACCTCAATAAAGAAAATTAATAATAACAGCAGTGAAAGATGTGCACGGGCTGTAATTAATTCAGTTGTGTACTTTGACTTGGGCCTTCACTTTGTTTATGGGATTTTACTTCTACAAATGATCCATAATAAATTCCCTTAAAAAGATCCTTACAAAAATAATGAAACCAAAGATCCAATAAAAAAAATACAAAGCTCTGGGTACAGAGTATGTCTATAATGAAGAGTTCAAAGTCTAAGAAAGATGAAAGTCTCTTTTCTAATTTTCATACAGTGCTCTTTCAAATATATGATATCACATTCATTATTTTCCTTGATTTGTACTATATGGAGTATTTATATAAAGGAATTGAGCATACAGAATGCTAAAATATAGTGGAGGAAATTTGTGCAAAAAAAATTTAACCCCATAAGTTTGTCTTCCTTTACCACATTAACTAGTCAGAGGGAAGACTAACATATTTTTGACTAAAATATTTCTCAGACTAATACATTATGCCACTTTAGCAAAGATAAATCTAATTACAGTTTCTTAAATTAAGTTGCTCAGCTTGCAGTAATATATCAACAAATATTATTTTCACTCTCTCTAATAGAACTAGACCAGAAGATAGGCACTATCAAGATAGGCTTTTTGTCATTAAAATATTCAGGACTTATTCCATTATGTATATGTACCACATCTTCTTGATCATCTATTTTTGGGCATCTGGGTTGTTTCCATATCTTATTTTAAACAATATCTATTTTAAACAATGCCTCAATAATACTATTCAGCAATAAAAAAAGATAAACTCATGCAATTCCCAGCAACATGGATGGAGCTAGAAGGGATTATGCTCAGCGAAATAAGTCAGAAGGAAAAAGAAAACTATCAATTGGTTTCACTTATAGTAGGAATATAGGGGAATAAAACAAGAGATCAGGAGGAGAAAATAACGACAATAAAACCAAAACAAAAACTAGCAGGTTACCAGAAATGAGAGACATTCAGCAAGAGAAGAGGGGGATAAGTGTTCAAATGAGGGAGAAAAGACCACAAGGGACTGTGATTACAGTTCACGGGTGAATCAGTGGTGGGTAACCCATGGGGAATACACAATAATGTAAAAGATATAAATAAAATATAGCTATATTAAAAAAAATAAACAACTGGGATTACCTCTAAAAAAAAAAAAAAATGCGGGCCTCCCTGGTGGCTCAAGGGGAAGTTGCAGCACTATGAGCTATCCAGAGCCACTGCAGCACCCAGGCAAGGGAACTTCCCACATGGCACAAGCAGACCTCTCCTGTCTCACCCGCTGCTCCCCTCAGCAGTGTACTTGAATAGATCTGCTTGTTCTGCTCCCCACTGTCTCTGGTGAATCCTCTTACCACTCCACACCTCTGGCCTACACCCCAACTTGTATGCATAAATAAATCTTTAAAAATAAATACTTAGGACTTAATTTTTCATATCTGTTTTCTATATTTATTAGAACTGCTTTCTTCACTTTTTTCTCACATTAGTTAAGACAGCATGTATTTAAGATTTTATTTATGGGTCTTCATTTTAGTATGGCCTAGTAGTTATTGTGCACGAATGCTGTGAGACTTTCTTTGCCTATGTTATTTTATACATCTCCGTTTATACTCAATGGTTGGGTGTAATGAAACTCCTCATCAGTAGAGCGCTCATAAATTAAGGAAACAATTTTTCAAAATTAATAGCCCCTGGAGGACTGTGGGTGCCTCAGTGGTGGGTGTGATGCGGTAACATACATCTGAAAGGGGTGATTCTATATCTCTGAATCATATGCAGCATTGTAAACCAATATTACCACAATAAGAATGTTAATAACCTTTTGAATATTTAACTTAAATGACTAAGCAGGTTATCTTTATGTACAATATTTTTTTCTTTCATGAAATTTGATAAATCAGTTATACATACACTATTATAATAATTACATAAGAAAATAAATACTATATAATATTTGATATATCACTATAACTTCTAAATTGTAGAATTTTGCTTTATAAAAAAAATTTGAAATGATGGAAATTTGGATAAACTCAGTCCATAAGTAGATGCAGATAGTGGATAGCAAGTTTCTGTTACATAAAAAACATCTATTCACGTGTGAGACTTATCTATAATTTGATCAGAATGCTTATTTTTAGAATTCTCTTAATGTTATTTGAAGTGGAATCATATAATATTTACGGTTGCAATCAATTTTACAGTTATCATTGCAAGACCAATCAAATTTCATCTACATCCTTGCTTAGCTTCTTCTTAGATCAGGCCATAAGCTCCACAGAATACAAAATTAGGTAATGAAGAGTTATCTCAGAAAGCTTGCAACTAACTGGTAAAGCTCTGTTTAAATCAACTCTGGAGAAGGTGAAATAAATGAATTAGAGATCAAAAGAAAATTCTATTACACACCCATGAGTGTGCTGGAAAATCTCATTTCATGAAAATTGTTTCGTAAGATATCTACTCTGAAAGTTTCAATGGCCCTGAGTTACCTATCAGCTT
Organism: Scalopus aquaticus; assembly: GCA_004024925.1. NCBI lineage: Eukaryota > Metazoa > Chordata > Mammalia > Eulipotyphla > Talpidae > Scalopus > Scalopus aquaticus. Next base: position 271,386 of record PVIJ01000218.1, on the reverse strand, counting down.
GCAAGTCCAAGCATGATGGACTGAATTGAACATGAGACTGGTTGTTTGGAGACCCCGTTTGTTTCTCTAGTCTAAGAAACCTTAAGCATATCAATTAACCTTTTTCTAGTATGAATTTCCTCTGCTACCATCCTTAATTGTATATACTCAGTTTTTTAAATTTTTAAATCTTGCAGTGTTGCCTTTTTTTCCTGAGAGTTCCTTGTCTACCTGTTTTTCATGTGTCTGGCAATTTTGTGAAATTGGCAAACATCCACATATTCCGAATAATTCAAGCTTTATTAGAAATGTTGGATCCTCTAAAAAGAATTAGAGAATCCACACTTTTACTTCTGAGAATAAGGATCCATGCTTTATCCTCACCTCCTTAACTGCACATAAAGTATAATTCTAGAGCCAAATCTGAAGTCGAGACTGGAGAGATGTTTCTCAAACTGGGCTCTTCTAACAAGTAATGTGTGAAGTAAAGGGAAAAAGGAGAGTATGTTACACAAATTAATCAGTGTTTGTTATAATTTGTCTTGATTATATAACATTCCTCCCATTTCAGTATTTACTGAGAATTTTATTTGCCACACATTATAAAGATAAACCTGGACTATGATGAGAATGTGAGAGAGATTTTAGCCAATTTGCATAAACTAGAGCTCAAAAAATATGTGAATTCTTAACTGTCTTAATCCTATTTGGACAAGGATATTGTCTAACTCTTACATCTAGGTTAAGGCTAAATAGAAAATCTTACAAAGAGTCAAACCTTTTTGTCTTAGTTTACCTTAATGAGGTTATAGCACACTTGCTCTAAAGAACAGAAATAGATAGCCTTCCATAAAATAAAGCACCTTTAATCACATCGTGTTGTTGAATGCCAGGTGACATAATTGACTTTTATGTTTGCTCATCTTACTTTTGCCTTTCCTGTGAAGATTTTTGCTTAAGCAGAAAACTGTAACATGAATGTAGATGAAAAATTATGATGTAGATCGAGATATGAGATCACTTAATATTCCTTCCTATTCACTAGAAAATTTGTTCATCTAATATTTATCCTTACAAAGTGATAGGAAAGTATAGCAATAATGTATTATGGTTCAATATAGGCAATTAATCTTTTACCAGAGTCATGGGACATCATTTTATTATTTCTAAAGATTTTTTTGGCTTACTTAGAGTTTATAATTAATTAAAGTTGACTTTAATATGCGTGTATATGTATATATACATATATAAACATATTTTTAAGTATTGATTTGCCTTTCTGATGTTTACAAAGATCATTGGATATTACAGTAAAATGAAGGTTAGCAAACATTTATAGAGGTGGAAAAAACACTGAAGTTGTAATTGTTACTGTATTCAACCAAGATAATTAAAGTCAAATCATCCATCTGTTTGACTTCCCCTAAGATTTTATTTTATAGCTCTTCAGAGGAAAGATTTTCTGTAGAAATCTTTCAGTGGAACAGTGATAGTCCCAAAACATTATCTTTATATTTAATATGCTTTTTCCCCATAAATTCAGTTTTCCCTGTCTAACATATATATACCTTTGTAACAAATTCAACATTTTATGTATTTAATAAGCTGCATTATTTCAAAGCATACTACACTGAAATATGATTTAACGATGATGTTATCTTAATACCTACTTTCTTAAAAAGATATAAATGTATTTAATGTCGATCTTTAATGTCATTGTCTTATGAACCTATTTCATGATACTCCACTGGATTCTCTTTCTTCCTTAAAGCACCTAGAGCAAACTCTAATTGTGCAGTGATAAGGTAAGACAATGCTTCTTTATTACACCCTTGGCAATGAAACTGATTTTTCTTCACTTTGTTAACCTTGTGTTATCAATGTCTCTGTCCACTTAATTTGAATAGACTAAAATCGTGATGGTCAATTACAAGGATTATTTTTGTAGAGTTAGCAAAATTTTACCTTTACTTTCTTTAGATTCTGAGAATTCAATAGATATGACAAATTAATAGGATAAAAACTCAATTCTTTAATGCAAGTTTTTTTTAAAGATTTATTTAATTATGCATACAAGCTGGTGTGTAGGCCAGAGGTGTGGGGTGGTGAGAGGATTCACCAGAGACAGAGGAGGGAGCAGAACAATCAGATCAACTGAAGTATACTGCCTAGAGGAGCAGTAGGAGAGGCAGGAGACGTCTGCTGGGCCATATGGGAAGCTCCCTGGCTGGGGGGGTTGAACTTGTGCTGCAGTGGCTGTGGAGAACTTCATAGTGCTGAGACTTAATCCATTGTGCCACCAGGGAGGCCCTAATGTAAGTTTTTGATGACATAAGACCCTTTGCTCAGAAATGAAGTTTCAAAGAAGTGGCAACTCCTGAAGACATGTATATCAGAGTGAGCAAAGTGAGAGAACTCTGGGAAAGTAACTACAATATACATGGTAATAGATTAAGGTTGATTAAGGTTGAGTATGAACACATGTTTAGCTTAACTCAGAAACAGATGGGTACATTCACAAATATTTATAGATCTATGTGTATACAAAGATTTGTATACACATATATATTTACTTGTCCTATCAGCGGAGAAGGCCTAAAATCTATGACATCCTAATAGTCTCCAGTATACCTAGTATTCAGCGTTTGATGGCTAATACAATTCTCCAATAAAAGGAACCAGGATTCTTAAGATAAAATAACTTAGGACTGGGGCAGGACGTGTACAAGAAAAATCCTGTAGCATCTTTTAGTGCTAAAGTGCATACAAGCACGAACACACACACACACACACACACACACACACACACACACATAGACACACAGGGCCAAGTCACAAGGACATAGGAGCCAGACTGCAACAGATATAAAGGTAAATTAAATAATTATTTCATTATAACCCTATATGTATTTTATAAGCTATACATAAATTAAGTATCTGTGAGTCACACTGCTATAAGTAAACAATTGAATAATAAACAATTTGAAGAATCAAGAAATCTGTGCAGCATAATTCCAATTATATTATATAGATACTATGATTCCAAAGAGACAGGTCATAACTCCAGTCCTGCTGCTTAAGTGTAGGCAGTGCCTAATGACTTTCTTTGAAAGACCATGGTGTGGAAAAGAAAAGTTAAGTTATGGCAATATTGCATAGCAATGATATAACATAATGAGAAGAGTCCTGACTTCCATGACTTCCCCTTCCCCCTAATCCATAGTCTAATTTAAAATTGGGGAAAAAATCAGACAAATACTAAACAAGGAATATTCTGCAATTAACTTTACTAATACCCCTAAAAAATGTCAGTCATTAAAAATCAGAAAAATCTCTGAAACCATCTGATTATGAGAGTCTAAAAAGCGTACCTCCCTGGTGCCACAGGGGTTAAAGTCTCAGCACTATCAAGCTGTCCCTAGTCACCACAGCACTTGTTCAATCCTAGACCAGGGAACTGACCCACATGGCACAGCAGACCTCTCTTTTCTCTCCTGCTGCTACCCTAAGCCGTGTATTTCAGTAGATCTGCCTGTTATGCCTCCACTCTGTCTCTGGTGAATCCTCTCACCCCATCTACACCCCGATTTCTTGTATGCATAAATATAAATAAATATTAAAAAAAAAGAGTCTAAACTGACATCAAGACTAAACGTGATATGATGGGATCCAGGAACAAAGGGCATTTGATAAAAATTAAGGAAATCTGAAGAAAGGAGAGTGTTCATTCAGTCAGTTATTGGTCCATTTGTTGTAACAAATTCACCTTACTAATGTAAGAATGCTAACAAAAGAGGAAGTTGTGTGTAGAGAATATGAAAACGCTAAATTGTCTTTGTAACTTTTCTACAAACATAAACTATTTTAAACCAAATATTTATTAAACATGTCTAATCAAATTTATACACTCCTAATGAAATATAGAAATGTTTCATGCTGAAGTGACAATATATCCAAATTTCAAAGGCTTTTCACACTGAAATAGGATTCGTTATCCAGAAGTTGAATAAACTCTGGTGTCCGACTTTAAACATACATATATATGAATAAGCATGGTCAAGTTTTTCTACAACTTATTTACACACAACTCTAGTTAAATCCTCTTCTTCAAAGTATGATTGTAATCCATCAACCTAGCAGCCTATCCTCAAACTCGAGCATGAACAATCTTCCTTTAAAGTAAGCCCTCAACATTTAGACTGAATAAAATGAGTCACAAGAGGGTCTCCCTGGTGGCGCAGTGGTTGAGCGCTGCACTGAGGAGCTGTGGGCAGCGCAGGATGAGAGTTCGATGCCCCGCCAGGGAGAATCCCACATGGTGCAGCAGACCTCGCCTGCCTCACTCACTGCTCCTCTCAGCAGTGTATTACTGATCTGCCTGTTTTGCTCCCCACTCTGTCTCTGGTGAACCCTCTCGTGGCCCCACACCTCTGGCCTGTACCCCAGCTTGTATGTATAAATAAATAAATCTTTAAAAATAAAATAAAATGAGTCACAAGAACTGGTAATATATCTTAGCCAATAGTAGATCTAGACAAAGCTACTCATGTCTAAGATGATAAACAATATAAAGAAACACAATGGACTTTTATTATTAGGAGAAATGGTCAATATACCAAATTCTTCTGCTAAAACACAGTCAAATTTGCTATTTAAAATAAAATGAATTCATTTTAAATTATGGGACAAGACTCCAAAATTGAAATAGGATTTTTCTAAGGCTGGGAATACACAGACAGAAGATACAGCAAACAATGCCTCTGATACCTATCCAAAGGCCATCGAGAGACCTGAAAAATCTAAAAATTCTGTATTCCATGTAGCATACAGACTCATAAGGGACAACACTTCACATAAAGGCAGGATGTGGAAAAATTTACACAGCAATACCAGACTGGAGGGAAAATTTTCTTCCTTAGGCTTAATTTTGTTGAAGGTGAAGAAAAAGAAGTACCTCCTTTGAGAACATAAACATAAGTAAGCTAGCATATAATACTTGAGAAGCAGAAAATAGAATTTTTTGTGTAGTCTGAATCCTTACAAATGTAATTTCACTTTAAAAAGAATGAACATATAATTTAAACATCTAGCTAGATGTTTGGCAGAAGCAAAATACAATTTCCACAAAGTAAAATGTCCTCAAAAATATGCCTCACAGAGTACTCATGGAGAAATTTGTAAACTATTGAACACATGTTTTAAAAAAGAAAAACAAAACAAAACAAAAGAACTGATCAAGAAAAGTCAGAATTAGCAGATATCTCAAATGAATGAACCAATCCCCCACCTAATTCAGCTAACAAAACTATAAGGTAAAAAATGTAGAATAAGCATGTTTTGTATGTTTAAGTAAGAGAAAATGTCATTTGCTAACAAAAAGCAATGATCAGGGATTTTTCTTAATAAAAACTATAATAGGAACTAAAATTAAAAAGAAATATTAACATATATAACAGAAGACACATAAATATTGCACTGGCAGATTTAATTATACAAAATTTACAAATAATGGGAAACAGAGATAAAGAACTGGGAGTTGGAAAATAGAAGTTAACATATTTCAGTTTCCAAATGAGACCACAGATAAAGAAGGAAGAAAATATTCTGAGAGAGAAAGTGGCTAAGAATTATTTAGAATAGATTCAATGCAAATATACCTAGTTTCTATAAATTTAAGAAATACAAACAGAACACCATAGCCCAACTGCAAAACAACACATGCATCTAGGCTTAAAGTAGATACTAGAAAAAAGGTGACTTCAAAGGAAATATATGGACTGTTGCAGCCATCTCAAAAGCAAGAGTGAAAGTCAGAGGCAGTTTCTTCAGTGTACTCTAAGAAAATGTCCAACCAGAATTCTTATGCCAAGTAAATTATTTCACAAGAATAATATTGAAGAAATGACATTTTTAGATAAGTAAAACAAGTAGCTTACATTCAAGAAACTCTCATGAACGAAATTTCCTAAGAATATTCTTTAAAAATAAAAAAAAAATTATAAGAAACAAAAAGGATAAATAAATGAAAGAAAATGAAGTTAAGTATAAGCAAACCTTTACTATATATATGAATACTATTTAAAATATAGGGTAAACACATCTGAATAATAGTGATGGGGTGATCACAAATACAACATGGCTTATTCTAAATTATATCACTTAATTTTAAATGGTTAAATGGTAAAAGTTAATGGAAATACATAGGAATAAGATGCATATATTTCATTTTTTAAAAAAAGATTTATTTATTTATGCATAGAAAACCTGGGGTGCAGGCCAGATGTGCGGGGGGTGGGGGGGTGGGGGAGTGGGGGGGGAGGATTCACCAGAGACAGTGTGGGGAGGAAAAGAGGTGGATCTACTGAAATAAACTGCTGAGGGGAGCAGCAGGTGAGACAGGAGAGGTCTGTTGTGCCATATGTGGGTTAGCTCCTAGGCTGGAGATGGAACTCAGGCCTTCTTGGTGATAGCTAAAATAAAAATAGTAGGAACAAAAAAGTATAAAAAAATGAACGCACACACATTATATGATAGAAATAAATCCAAATATGCCTGAAATTCAAATGAGTGTGAAAATACTAACCTTTTCCATTCAAAGCATAGATTCTCATTTAAAAATTTCTAACAACAAAAAAACATCAGGTGTGCTTCTATTTAAATCACACTATTATCACTTCTATTCAACATTGCACCAGGATTCTAGTCAGCACAGTTTGGCAAGTAAAATAAATAAAAGAAAAAATTTAGAATGGAGATAAAAATCATTATTATTCTCAATTGGTAAAATGAACTATTTGGAAAGATCCGAAAACAAAACATATTTTATATTTATACTAGTGACAGAAAATTCGATTTCTACAATTTAAAGTAGTATTATATATTGACATCTGAAATAGCAACAAAGAACCTAACTTACTTCCATAGCAAAAAATTTACAAAAGAAACAAGAAATTTATAAGACTTCATTCAAAAATATTAAGGAAGAACAAAACAATTATGTTTTCTAGTTATAGAACTGATTTATAAAGACAACTGTTCCCAATTTGTATGAAGAGCCATTATAATTCCAACCAACAAGCCAAAGTTACGGAAATAAATAAATGGCATACAGCAGGAATTAAGAAAAACAGTCCTATTTGTATAAAGGCTTGATACAGCACAGAGGACTGATTACTAGTCTTTGGAGAAAAGATGTATTATTTAAAGGTGGTGATGGGACAAATTGTTATTTATATAAGAAATAAAGCTAAAAACCTAATAAATGCCACTTATAAAATTTTTTTTAAACTTTTTTTTTAAAAGATTTATTTTATTTATCATACAAGCTGGGGTACAGGACAGAGGTGCGGGGCGGCGAGAGGGTTCACCAGAGACAGAGAAGGTAGCAGAACAGGCAGATCAGAAATACACTGCTGAGGGGAGCAGCGGGCGAGGCAGGAGAGGTCTGCCGTGCCATGTGGGACTCTCCCTGGCCAGGCGTCGAACTCGTGTCGCCGCTGCCGACAGCTCCACAGCGCAGCGCTCAACCGCTGCGCCACCGGGGAGGCCCCCACTTATAAAATTTAATGTCAAAATATAAAATAATAAATTAGGAAGGAAAATAAAAAAAAAGATTTTCTGATTGTTAAGGAGACTAGGAATGATAAATCAATAAGATTAATAAAGCATGACCATAGAAAAATTGAACATGTTGACACTATCCAATCAAGAACCCCTCTCAATTAACAGATACCAAAAACTAACTAAAGATACAAATCTACTTGGAGTAAAAGCAATTACTCTAACATTATTTCTTTTTCTTTTCTTTTTCTTATAAAGATTTATTTATTTATGCATATAAGCTGGGGTACAGGCCACAGGAGTGGGGTGGCAAGAGGGTTCACCAGAGACAGAGTGGGGAGCAGAACAGGCAGATGGATGGAAGCACACTGCTGAGGGGAGCAGCCAGCGAGGCAGGGGAGGTCTGCCACGCCATGTGGGAATCTCCCCAGCCGAGGTGTTGAACTTACGTCGCATACCCGCTGCCCTGCCGACAGCTCCACAGTACAGTACTTAACCGCTGCGCCACCAGGGAGGCCCTAATCTAACATTTCTTTATGACATATCAGCTAGCAAGAATAGGAATGCTAGTTTACATTTTATAAAACTAAAAACTATAGCAACTGATTCTGCCAAATTGAGCATTGGCAGAGCAAGGTGTAAACATATAAGAAGTATAAAATAACCTAATAGTATAGATTAAATATTAGTAACATATATTTCACCATCCCATTGAATCTGCAAGAATCTGTATTCTGGATTGCATGCTCTAGTTTCTGAATTGGATTGGAATACATTTCCTCCCTAGTAACACAGAAAGTTAGCTGTGTATATAATTTGATATCCTCAGATTGCATAGCAACACATTTTCCTAGTACTTCTTGAAGTGGAATTTAACTTCAAAGTTACATTTGTATGCTCCTGCTCATGAACTTGAAACCACTCTATCACCATGGGCTAGTTATTCTCTGCATGGTATGGAATTTTAGAAGTTAATTAGAGATGCTGCAAGATTTCAGTGACTTGTGAAATGTTGAATTGTAGATTTGAGAATCCTCAGGAAAATGTTGTTCTGACAGAAAAAAAGAATGGATTTGTACTTGATTTGCATTTCACTTTTTTATATAAGGGTAACTGCTTTAGAGAAAACTGCAAAGTTGTCTACAGTTTATCATTTGCTCATAGATTCTGCTTCTGGTGTTCCATTCCTCCAGTGACTGTGCTATGGATGAGGAAGTTTCAGGAATTTTGATGTTAATCGTAATTACATTTAAAGGCAATGTTAGCAGTTCTGTGGAATCAGAGGCTAAACTTCTTTTTAAGTTAAAAATAAAAGCACCAACAAATCATGGCATGTATAAAGTGTTCACTGATTTATTTATGTATATCCACACTGTAGTGTAAGCTCCAAGAAGACCAGCACTCTGTTGAGCTTAACTACATGTCAGTAATAAGATAGACAATAATATTTATTGAAATATTAATTGAAATGATCCTTTTCTCCTCTATAAATAGATTATACAGAAACAGCTATAAAGTCAGCCAGATTTTTTAAAAAAGATTATTTTATCGATGCTCTGTCATAGATATAATCTAACAAATTTGCATTATTAGAAGAGCATCAAGACACTAGCACTAATGTGGTAATGGGGGAATTAAAATTAATCTTAAAATGATGCAGTTTCAAATTTTCTAAGCATAAATGCTATGTTAAAATGTAAGTCATTATTTGCTGTATTTTCAGACTGTTCTTTACATTTTAGTTTAAACGAGGCCATATAAGTACAAGTTGATTATATAAATTTTATAAAATTCTCAAGTTATTGGTGTTTTCATTTATAAATCACATCATAAAATAGATTTCTATTAAGCAGAACTCGATAAATTTTATCATATTGCCCAAAGAAAATGATATATTTATATTAATGATAATAAAACAATCCATATCACAAAACCACTCAATAATGAGTAATTTAGTGCAAACTTCTACAATATAAATGGTAAATGGTAGAAATATAAATGACAAAATAATAAACTATAGATCTTACACAAAGCACATATATGTGTTTTACGTGTACAACTCCTAAAATAATAGATGTGTAAGTATATATTCCTGTTAAACAATTTTTTCGTTTGTTTGTTAGGACTTTATCTAAAAGAATATTTGATATTTAGATAATTATGATTTTAACATTAAAATTTCACAGTGCTTAAGAGAAGTTTTAGGATATTTATGGAAGTGATAATGACAAGTTTTAAAAATATCTAGTGATTATCAAATCTTCCCTTTCTTTCCTGCCAATCTATTTTATTCCAGTTTTAAAATAATAATTATGAGGTTTCATTGGAAAAACAAACAAAAACTGCTATCAATTATTTTATAATTTTAAGAAGAATCTAATCCTCTTTAGGCATATTTTTTGCTAAAATATGCAAATAGTCCAACTGCATAAATATCCCAATATAATTGTCATAGTGACTTTACTCAGTGAACGCATAAAGGCATCAGGACTGTGGACCTTTATCATGTAATGCTGAAGAGAAATTAAAAAAAATCTATTTTTGTAGGTAAAACAAACTGGAAACTTCAGGAAAGGTACATTAATTAAAAATAGCTAACATTCATAGAGTCATTAGTTTGCATAAGGCACTGTTTTATGTGATTTTTATATTAGCACTCAATCAACTGAAGTAAAATATCATGGAAAACTAAGGTACAGAGAAATTAACATCTTGCCCAAAGTTGCATGTATGTTGAATAGAAGAGCTGAATTTCAGACCCAAGTAATGTGGTCCAGAATTCAGATTTTTACCAAGTAGGTATATTGTGTTTACATTGGAACGGGTTGATTTGAATTGACACACTTTGGGAGTGTCAGTCACTAGTGCATACTGGGAAGGAAACAAAGATAAAAAAGATATAGCTTCTGCCCTGAAGCATATTTCAGTCTCATAGATGTCCATAAATATTGAACATTTATCAGTATAATCACAGATTTTTGGCAACCAAAAGCTTTCTTTTTATATGATTAATATGTTACACATCAACATGTTTTTATCTTCTGTATCTGAATCCCTTGGCACTGAGAGGTCTGGAATGCTTCTTTAAGTACCTTCTGATGTACTGCTTGACCCAGTTATTTGTATACAGAGTCACTCCATCTGGTGTCTTATTGAATGATTATTTGTTTATGTAACTATAGGGGCATTATTTTATTTTTTACTTTTCTCAATCCTAGGTAGTCAACCCATCATCCTGGGGGTGCTTTTATTTTTTTAATATAAAAACTTTATAAATGGTTGGCATGCACAAGCAGTTTCAATGAAGTTGATTTTTAGATTGATATTCATATGTCTTTCTTGAAACTGATCTGATTACAAATATAAATTCACATAGTCTGTCCAACTTTGCACAATTACAGCCAAACCATTTATTTTAGTAAGGCTATTAGTTTAAAATTCGAAAAAAACAAAACAAAACTCATGTCTTTCTAAACAGAGATATTTAAGTATTGATTACAGAAAATTGTCTTTTAATCAAAACTCCCTTAAACCTTAAAATCATCTTTTGTCCTTTTATGCACACACACACACACACACACACACATACACACAAACACACAGGCACACAATACCAATAAAAATACATACACACGTGCACACATACAATTTCATATTAGAAATGCATGTTTTGCCCTATGCCTATATTTTTTTTGCCCTAACTCTAAAGACTGAATTTAGAACAATCGAAGTTATAGATGTTCATTCTTTAAAATGTTATTTTATATGTATTGCAGTACTACTAAATTCTGTAAGTTTTATTAGACAAAATGCATTGACTTTTTTAGATTTATTGTATTCAATTATGTTGAAATTGACATAAATGTATTAAATATGTATTTCCTTTTTAATGGCTCTGAATGTTTCTCCATATTTTGAAATGTTTATTTTCTATCTCTTAAAAGTAATAAATGTGATATTAACTTAAAGATTAAAAAAGTTTAGCTATAAGTCTAAAATGTGAAAGGGAGTAGTTTTCCCAAATATTTATAGGTATACAGTGAAAAATTTGAAGATCACATAAAGAAGGCTAGTACTATAGAATTTAAGCTCATAGAGAATAGGATTCCTATGAACCTACTATAAAATCTCATACATGAATCTCCATTTTTTAATCTGAGCATCTATCCTGGATAGATCAATGACTAGATTTTTAGAAACAAACTTATGATAGCAAATCATCTTCCACTTCTCACAGAAAACACTCTACTCTTAGCTTCAATGTTCAGTTTAAGTTCCACTAAATTCACACCATTCTACAAACTCATATTTGATGCACTGGACTAGATTTTTGGAATAAATGAAGAATGAGGGGGGAAGTAAGCAATGATTTCTCAAAAAAGTTGCTTACAAAATATTGAGAAGTAACATGTATACAAATAACTGGAAGATAGATGTTTATTTTTTTATAAAAAAAAAAATGACCATGAGATGTGGGAATGAGAGGAGGGGTGAGCATACCAAACCGTATCAAAGCCACTATTGTCTTGGGGAATAAAGAACATAATTCGGTCAAATAAGTACCAAGTGTTTTAAAGTATACTCTATGGCCCCAGCAATGTACCAGCAACAGTTACACAAAATAAATTAAAAAAAAGACAGGCACACTGCCTGCCTTTACACTTTGTATCTAGTCATCTAGAGAAAGACTCCATGCAATTTGTAAGACATAAATACTTCATTCCGTGGTACAAAATGTAAGCACATTAGGAATAAGGAGAAAGAGATCAGTGAAACATGGAACCAACAGAAAATATTTCATGGAAGGAACAAAACCCCAAAGGGAGATTGGAAAGACTAGGAAAAATGATGAATGTGAGGTTAAAACAAGGGGGGTGAGCAGAGGTGGGGAGTCCGCGATGAGCATTTGTGTTGCGTGAACTGGAAGTATTTACATTGATTTAATTAACTTCTTTTCGGAGGAAATAACAACGGGATAAAATTTTATTGGATCACGGGTGAATTGGTGATGGGTTACCCAAGGGGAATACAAAATGTAAAATATATAAATAACAATAAAAATATATATTTAAAAATTATTATAAAATTAATAAAGGGAATACAGAAAGAGACAATGGAACTGACAGTAAATTTGGTTCAGGATGCAGTCAGGAAACTAGTTTCATAAGCAGGTCAAGATTTGTTCTGTTTGGCAGCTATATGTAGGATGGATTGGAAGAGGCAGAGAGAGGAAAAACCGCATCAGGAAAAATTCAAATGCATTTTCCGAAACATAACTATATTCCTTAACTATATATTGCTTTCCCTTGAGAAATGAAGGATTTATTTTCCAACTGTTAGGAGTGCTGCTAGCAGATAAATCTCAGTTGTCAGCTCCCTTTAGGGATTCCTTCAATGTAAGGGAACCATTCTGCCAGTATCACACACCCCCCTTCCAGAGTGACTTGAATCCAGCATTCTTGCCTCAACTGAGATGTCAAATTGGTTTGTGTTATCTTCACACCGCCACGGTCAGCTGAATATTTACTAGACCAAACTGCTGCTTAAGTTCTTCCTTAGGCCGTTCCAGCTTCTTTCTCTTCTCTTTCACAGGTCATCTCAAAAGATCTCCCATATAATAAGCTCCATCTTCTAGTAAGCTTCACAGGGAACCTAAGTTGTGAATATTCTCTTTTGCAGGAGCAGTAAAACTGTTTCTTGAATTCCAAAATATTGCCAGCATGGATGTGGTAACAGTGTTATGGCAACTAAGTTCCCCTGTTGCCAGTCTTTGTTTTGGCCTTGAATTGCTATTGTTACGCTGACATCTATACTAAGTACTTCCGCAGGGCACTGAAGCTCCGCAAAAACAATGCAAACAACCATAACAAATATTAAGAAAAACTGATGTTTTTCTTATTTATAAATAGCGATGAGTAGCTATAGTTCACACTTTTTATTTTGCCTCACTGCATTTACCCATAAGAATTGTCTTTGCCAAGAAGATATTATTAAGAAAATTAAAGAGCAAATTGTCAGTCCCACCTCTTTTCAAGGGCCTCCCCACCATCACCATCACCATCACCATCACCTTACCTTTTTTCTAGGTAATCCTGTGGGCTGATCATTCACTTTCTGATCCAACTCTTCCTTCTTCCGTGATAACACATTAGGGTCATGAGAATTGTGGGAAAAGAAAACAGGTGTTGATTGGTAAGTTGGTTTTCTCCATAAAAGGGTCCATAGGTCACACCACTTACGTTGTGAGAGCTTGGGGGTAAGCAAGTTTTAGCAAGTAGAACTAAACAAGTTAGAATGCCCTATTTAATCTTGCCTGGGTCATTTAAAAAATATTTTATGTGTGTAGAAACCTGCTTTAAAGTCATACTTAAAATGCTGTATTTTACAAAGTGTTTTTCTACTATTTTTTAAAATCATCTTGCTTACTAGGAAATATGGATTGTAATTAAGATCTTGGAGAGATCAAGATGACACTTAAGATGAGATAAAGCAAGTACACCTGGTAACACCTGTTCATAAGTTAAAGAAGCAGAGCTATTAAGGAGCTAAAAAGAAATCTCCATTAATTGTCTCAAAATTTGTTTTCTCACTGGCTTATAAAAAAAGCTGTGTTTTTAGATAAGTGCAAATTCACAAGCCAAGCTAAGAGGTCACAACTTCTAGCATTTAATTCATTCGAAGGAGAATGCTCCAATTAAAGTAAGAATGGTTTAGACTTTTTTAAGTTAGTCTGAGACCCATCCGCCAGATTAACTGTGGAGAGCATCATTAACCAATTAAATACTCATTTTCAGGGAAGCAGCAAGCTAAGTCAAAAATCGAGGAAGGACTATTGAAGAGTCTATCCTTCTCTATTACACATTGTGAGTTGATTTTATTGTTGTAAGTGTATGCCTGGAAATTATAAAAGAAATGCTTTTGCCATGTAGAATTTTAAACTACATTATATTGTTAACTTTGTCTCTAAATAGCTAAACCTAAATGAATCTCTTTTAATTAGGCACATATTTGCCTAATTAATATGTATTTGTTAAATAAAAAGTAGTATTTCTATTAGTTCTCAAATGTTCTAGCGCTGAGCTGTTCTCATGATATTGAGCAAAATTGTCAACTTTGAAGATACAAGCTGATCAGCAAAAGATATGCTATTGTTTTCTGATAACTAATGATAACTGCTATTCAACTGTGAAAACAAGTAGTAAGCTTTCACAATCTAAAACTTAGGTTCATATTAACTGAAAAAGTCTAAACTCCTATAGCATACACATAGAATATAATTTTTATGAGACTATCGTGTAGAGATCTCAAACATGCACTGCACATTTTATGTCTAATTTCTTTGAAATTTTCAAAGGTGATAAAAAAATCAAGTTATTGTTCCAAAACACACTCTGTCTCTCTTTTCTGCCAGATGTTTCCTTTCCCCCTACTTACCCACCATCTTCATACTCTGAAACTCTATGACAAAAACATCAGTGTATTACTGATTAATGCAGCACAGTCATCACTTTTTGATTTCTTGAATAGTTACCATCTTTTAGTAGTAGGTTCATATTTTCCCCTGCATGACCTTGCTGTCTTTATAAATGCATTTTATTTATATGACATAATTATCATGTGCAATGCAGATATGACCAATGCTCCCTACTTTGAACATGAATATTTACATTCTTTTGAAAAAAATGATGCAGAAATAGGGGTCTCAACAGTAAATAAATAAATGAAGCAAACGTATTATAAATAAATTATAAATCCTAGCCAATTAATTAATGAAAATTCAGATTTTTTTTCTTATGTGTGGTATTTTCGTTCCCTTACATAAACTGGCTTCCATATAGATTTCATTCTCAAAATAGCTTCTATAGATAGTTAAGGAGCACTTTATTAATTAGAGTAAATAAAAATTTAATGCAGCTTTACATGTAACTTCTAACTGTAACCTGATAAAATTGTCAAATAGTATATTTAGACAATAAAAAACATGATGTAGAAGACTCCTAGCACCATAGGGGAAGGAACCATGGTGCGCAGTGCTCCCCAATGGCAGGGCTTGAGTGCAAGGAATGGAAAGTAGCTGCTGGGAGCAAATTAGCCCCCAGGCCTCTGCCCAGGGGTTTTCAGGGACTGGACAACCAGCTCCGCAGCTCTGGCCGCCGCTCCAGCTGGTTCACCAGGTGTGCTCGGGGAGAAGACTTGTGGTACCATAGGGGATGGAACCGCTGTGCACAGCACACTTCAACTGCAGGAGGGCCCTCCAGGGCTGGAACCGGTCGTGCTGCAGGAGTGCAAGGAAAGAATGGAGCCCCACCCCCCAATGCTAGAAGCCGTGAGCAGCCACAAAGAGTGGCACAAAACCGTGACTAGGCACACTCTCTGGCAGGAAGGCAGCAAACCCCCCCCACCACCACCCAGTGATAGAAACAGCCAAAGGGCAGCACACATGTGGGGCGGGAGTGGACTCCCAGGTACCCAGATATACAGAACAACAGACCAGCACACAGCACTCACAGGGGGGCAGAAGTGACCCCTTGGCACCTGGAGCAGCAGGACAACACTCCAGCAGGCCTGTGGAACTCTGGAGTAATAAGGGTGGACCTGGTCAGACCACCAGTTTCAGACGCCCCAGAAGGAGCACTCCAAAGAAATGTCTGTAGAACAAATCAGAAGACAAAAAAACAGGGAGAAGAAAAACCAAATAACCAAGCAAGCCCACAGGGAAAGGTCACAACACAAAAAGAAAATCAGCCACCAGAACACAACAATGACATAGAAGAGCTTTTCTCCATGCCAGATAAAGAATTTAAAATGTTCATGATTAAAAAACATACAGAAAGCGAAAAGGAAAAGAACGATGAGAAAAATAATTAATGACAGAACAATAGAATTGAGACCCTAAAGAAGGAAAGTAAAGAAATGCAGGAGATTATAAGACCATTGGAAGACCTAAAGAACTCTGGAAAAAGCAACAAAAATAGAATTAATGAAATGGAGGGATGAATTAGTACTCTCAAAGATAGGGATACAGAAAGGACCAAAAAAGAGAAAAAAGGAGAAGTACAAAGAAAAAAGAACGAAGATGCGATCAGAGAAATATCAGACACCATGAAGAAAGGAAACATAAGAGTCATGGGAGTCCCAGAAGGCGAGGAGAGAAACCAAGGGACCAAAAAGCTATTCAGGGAGAAAATCGAAGAGAACTTCCCAAACATAAAGAAGGATATGAAAATAGAGTTACAGGAAGCTGGAAGATCACCAAATTATCATAACCAAAACAAAATATACACCAAGACATATACTAGTAAGACTTCCAAAGATTCAAGACAAGGAAAAAGTAATGAAAATGATAAGGATGAAGAAACAGATAACCTACAAAGGAAAACCTATCAATCAGGATGATATCAGACTCCTCTGAGGAAACATTACGAGCTAGAAGAGAATGGTCAGACATATTTAACAAACTTCAAGCGAACAAATTCCAACCAAGAATACTCTACCCCGCAAAGCTCTCCTTCCTCAATGAAGGAAAAATGAAAACATTTTCAGACAAAAAAAAATCTCCAAAAATTCACCATTACTAAACCCTCACCCCCCAAAAATACTACAAGAAACCCTAGAGTTAAAACTAACAGAAGAATGAATAGGCAGAACAGAAATAGGGAAGGGATAAAATCACAAAAAGGCCAACAAAATGACTAATATGGACGTCAGCATATCACTATTAACTCTGAATGTAAATAGATTAAACTCATCAATAAAAAGACACAGAGTAGTAGACTGGATTAAAAAACAGAATCCAACCTTTTGCTGCCTACAGGGAACATATCTAACTACAAAAGTTAAACACAGATTGAAAGTAAAAGGTTGGGAAACAATTCTACAAGCAAATGGACCAAAAAAGAATGCAGGAACAGCTATACTTGTATCAGATAAAACAGAATTCAAACTTAAAAAAGTTAAAAGAGACAGAGAGGGTCATGTCATTACATTTTGATTAAAGGAACAATTTATCAAGAAGACATAACACTCATCAACATATATACACCAAACGAAGGAGCACCAAAATATATCAGACAACTATTAATGTCTCTGAAAAAAGACATTAGAGAAAATACATACATAGTGGGAGACTTCAACACCTCACTCTCACAAATGGACAGATCAATGAGACAAAAAATAAACAAGGACACGAAAGCCCTAAATAAAGACTTAGATCTCATGGACTTAACAGACCTATACAGGACACTGCACCCAAAAAAATCAGAGCACACATTCTTCTCAAGTGCACACGGGGCATTCTCCAGGATAGATCACATATTGGGACACAAGACAAACATCAACAGATATATCAAGGTCAAAATCACACCAACTATTCTCTCTGACCATAAAGGCATCAAACTGGAAATAAACCATGAAAAGGAAACAAGGAACAATCCTATGTCGTGGAGATTGAAACCCACTCTTTTGGAAGACCATTGGATCAATGAGGAAATCAAAGAAGAAATTAAAAAGTATCTTGAGACAAATGACAATGAGGACACAACCTTCCAGAATGTTTGGGACACAGTAAAAGCAGTTATAAGAGGAAAATACATACCAATACAGGCTCACATCAAAAAACAGGAAGGATCTCTAAAAACAACCTAATATCCCACCTCAAAGAACTGGAAAAAGAACAACAAAAGAAACCAAAAGCCAGCAGAAGAAAGGAAATAATAAAAATTAAAGTAGAAATAAATGAAATAGAAGTTTAAAAAAATTCAAAAGATCAACAAAACCAAAAGCTGGTTCTTTGAAAAAATAAACAAGATAGACAAACCTCTAGCTAGGCTCACAAAGAAAAAATGGGGAAAAGCAAAAATAAATAGAATCATAAATGAAAGGGGAAAAATTACAATAGACACAGAAGAAATCAAAAGAATAATCAGACACTACTATGAACAGTTATATGCAAACAAGTTCAACAACCTAGAAGAGATGGACAAATTCCTAGAACTATACAAACATCCTAAGCTAGATCAAGAAGAAATAGAACACCTAAACAGACCAATTACAAGGAGTGAAATTGAAACAGTAATCAAAACCCTCCCCAAACAAAAGCCCAGGAACAGATGGGTTCACAAATGAATTCTACCAAACATTCAGAAATGAACTAGTGCCTGTATTACACAAACTCTTTCAAAAAATTGAGAAGGAAGAAATACTACCAAATATGTTGTATGAAGCCAGCATTACACTAATACCAAAACTGAACAAGGACAATACAAAAAAAGAAAACTACAGGCCAATATCTCTAATGAACACTGACGCAAAAATCCTCAATAAAATCTCAGCTAATAGGATCCAACAATGCATCAAAAAGCTAGTTCACCACGACCAAGTGGGATTTATTCCAGGAACACAGGATGGTTCAACATCAAAAGATCAACTAATGTAATCCAACACATCAACAAAAAAAGAAAAAGAAAAATGCTGAGAAAGCATTCAACAAAGTCCAACACCCATTTATGATGAAAGTCCTCAAAATTCTAGGGATAGAAGGAACACACCTCAACATGATAAAGGCCATATATGACAAGCCCACAGCCAATATCATCCTCAACAGTGAAAAGCTGAAAGCCTTTCTCCTGAAATCTGGAACAAAATGAGGATATCCACTGTCACCACTGCTCTTCAATACTGGAAGTCCTAGCCAGAGCAATAAGACAAGAGAAAGGCATACAAGGAATCCAGATAAGGAAAGATGTAAAGCTTTCACTATTTGCTGATGATATGATAATATATATAGAGAACCCTAAAAACTCCACAGAAAAACTAATCAAAATACTCAACCAATTTAGTAAAGTAGTGGGATACAAAATCAACACACAAAAGTCAGTAGCCTTCCTATATGCAAATAATCAATCTGAAGAAGAGGAAATCAGGAAAACCACCCCTTTTACAATTGAAACAAAAAAATCAAATACCTGGGAATAAATCTAACAAAAGAAGCGAAAGACCTATACAAAGAAAACCATAAAACATTATTAAAAGAAATGGAAGAAGACACAAAGAAATGGAAAGACATCCCCTGCTCATGGAGGGGAAGAATTAACATCATCAAAATGGCCATACTACCGAAAGTAATTTACAGATTCAGTGCTATTCCAATAAAAATCTCAATCACATACTTCAAAGAGATAGAACGAATACTAATGAAGTTCATTTGGAATCACAAAAAACCTCAAATAGCCAAAGTCCTCCTGATCAAAAAGGAGAATGGAGGTATCACCCTCCCAGACTTCAAACGGTACTACAAAGCAGTAATAATTAAGACTTCATGGTACTGGAACAAAAATAGACACACAGTCAATGGAATTGAATAGAGAACCCAGAAATCAACCCACATATATGTGGACAATTAATCTTTGATAAAGGTGCAAAGAATATTCAGTGAACAAGGACAGTTTGTTCAACAAATGATGCTGGGAAAACTGGACGACTACATGCAGGAAAATGAAACTAGACTACTACCTCACACCATGCATGAAAATCAATTCAAAATGGATAAGAGACTTGGACATAAGACCTGAAGTCATAAAATATATACAAGAAAACATAGGCAAAACAATACCTGACATCCACCTTAGTAACATTTTTAAAGACACATCCCCCAAAGCAAGGATAGTGAAGGAAAAGATTAATAACTGGGATTACATCAAACTAAAAAGCTTCTGTACAGCAAAAGAAACATTAATCAAAACAAAGAAACAGCCTACAGACTGGGAAAAAAAAATACACTCCATACAACAGACAAGGGACTGATCACAAAAATCTACAAATAACTCACATGACTCAACAAAAACAAAGCAAAAAATCCAGTCAAAAAATGGGCAGAAGAACTTAAAAGACACTTCTCCAAGGAAGAAATGCAAAGGGCTGATAGACATATGAAAAAATGTTCAACATCCCTCATAATCAGGGAAATGCCAATAAAAAACACAATGAGATACCACCTTACACCATCTAGAATGGCATGTATTAAAAAAACAGGAAAAACAGGGAACAACAATGTTGGCGAGGATGTGGAGAAAAGGAACTCTCCTACACTGCTGGTGGGAATGCAAACTGGCCCAACCACTGTGGAAAGCTGTATGGCGGTTCCTCAAATTGCTAAAAAATGGAGCCTCCATACGACCCAGTAATACCGCTTACGGGAATCTACCCAAAGGACACCAAGACATTAATCCAAAGAGAGACATGCACCTGTATGTTTATTGTTTACAATAGCTAAAATATGGACACAACCCAGATGCCCAAAAATAGATGATTGGATCAAGAAGATGTGGTATATATACACAATGGTATACTATTCAGCATTCAAAAAAGATAAATATATGCAATTTGCAGCAATATGGATGGAGCTGTAGGGATAATGCTCAGCGAAATAAGCCAGAAAGAGAGAAAAATATTGAATGGTTTCACTTATAACCGGAATATCAGTGAACCAAACAAGAAAGAGACATCCAGCAAGGCAGGGGAAGGATAAGGGCTCAAAAAGGGGTAGAAAAGAGCACAAGGGACTATGGTGATGGTTCACGGGTGAATTGGTGGTGGGTAATCTATGGGGAATACACAATATGAATTAAAAAACATGATGTAGAGGTTGTAAATTTTTCTCTTCTTTTCTTTTAGGTTCTTTGACTAGCCTATAATTTAGACAGAGTCACAGCAGGAAAACAAATTTTGTATATATAGGAACCCCAAAGACTCGAGACTTAAAGACAGTGAGACAATCGAGGCCTATATACCATCCTGAGCTAAGAAGGGGGTTGACGCCGGAGACTTCAAGGGGAGAAATACTATTCACATGAAGATGAAAAGAGCAAATGTTTGGTAAACAGATGTTTGTCCTATGATACAGATAAGTGTTCTGATATAAAAAGTTATTTCTAGTTCAGGTATCCTATGCACATTCTTTCAGGTTGTTAAGGGATAGTGAAAAAGTTTTTCCTGAGTTTCCTGGGTCTTAATTGCCTTCAGTAAAAAACAATCCACATGCTAAAGTGTCACATTTTTGGCTCACATATTCTGTTCTCCCTCAACATTAATATATTTGCCAGTATCTGTGCAGAATAATCTTGTAAAAGGATACATTTAAATAGTTTATTGTATAAGGACTTGTTTAATAAATCCCACAATGGCTCAAATAGCATCAGAAAACCACAAACGAAATGGCTTTTAACTTAAAATATATAAAATCATAAACATTTTCATTAAAAATATTTATGTTTTCTTCCATCTTAGAATGTTTACAAGCCCCAAATTGACATTGCTTTGTTAAATATCTACTAGATATTATTTCATAGTAAAGGTTCAATGCTCATTAAATGATAATAAGATTGTAGTTCCTTGAAGTATTTGAGTTTTGATACCCATTTCTCTGGATACAGTCTGTGGATATAATTCAGCTTTGCAAAGATCAGATAACTCTACAAAGGTTCACGCTCAATCTTCCAGATCCCTGGAGCAGCAAAAGGCCTAACAGCAGAGTCAGTCACAAAAAAGCCACCTGGGGAGCAATGCGGTTTGTTAGGTCTATGCAGTTACAGCCTGAGTAATTGCAGGGTGCTTGCTACGGGAACAATTTAGTTTTCTAGGTCTCTGGAGCCCTGCAACAAGCAATAGATCAAGCTAGCTACCAAGGGAAGCACTCATGTTCCACACCCCTACATATGACAAGGAAGGCAAAAACAACCAAGGGTAGGAATCATCTCTTTTTACAATGTCTGTTGCAAAACCGAAGTAACATCATATGGCACAAAACTAAATGCTCCACCATGGGAGAAATGCAATTGTACCAATTCTTTGGAGCATGAAAACAGCTCAATGGATATTTGGTTGAATGATACGTGGCTCCTAAGTATACTATCAGGAGAAAGATGTCTCATCTAGAGTGAAATGTTTTTCACAATTATTTTCTAAGTTGGATTGTAGAAAAAAGTCTGCTCCAGTTTATTCTATCTGTGGTGGGTTTTAAAAAAATATATGCTGTTTGAGGGCCTCCCCGGTGGCTGTGGAGCTGTTGGCGGAGCCGACGCGGGTTTGACACCCGGCCGGGGAGAATCCCACATGGCGAGGCAGACCTCTCCTGCCTCGCCCGCTGGTCCCCTCAGCAGTGTATTTCTGATCTGCCTGTTCTGCTCCCCGCTCTGTCTCTGGTGAACCCTCTCACCACCCCACGCCTCTGGCCTGTACCCCAACTTGTATGTATAAATAAATAAAAAAAAATAGGCTGTTTGATATTCAGTTCCTAATGTGTCAATAGTCTTTTCCAAAGATAGTCTCTTCATTTAAGAAATTCTACTTTTATAAAGGTGCTAAGTCTATCCAATATTTATATTTGTGTTAGGTTAACTAAGGAGTCATGCAACTAAAATTTATCTTCTTATTTAGAATGACTATATTTCAACTGCTCAATATTAAGTAGCCATGTTTCCAATCAAAAAAATCAAACAAATCTCAAAGGGCTAAGATGAAAATGAATTTTATCTGAAATTGGTCCCAATAATTGCATTTTGAATTCCATACCACTCATACTTTAAAAAAACAATAAACTCACCTACTGTAATTGCATTAGATTAATTGTAACAAGTAAATATAGTAGGAAGCTGAAAGCCCAATAATGTGATTTTAGATCTCTTCTCCACACAAATACATGACTGAAGCAAAGGAGAATGTCAAAATCTGTTCTGTCCTCTGAGATAATCAGGAGCTTTAAATAGGCTTAAAGGGAATCAAAGGGGTCTGCTAACTTGCATAAGCAACTTAATGATTTTGAAAAGTCTTCGACTATAAATGGAAAGTAAAAGGATAGAAAATGATAGAAATAATTTTCAGAACAGTAGAAATGTCTTGGATACA
Organism: Scalopus aquaticus; assembly: GCA_004024925.1. Lineage (NCBI taxonomy): Eukaryota > Metazoa > Chordata > Mammalia > Eulipotyphla > Talpidae > Scalopus > Scalopus aquaticus. The sequence continues at coordinate 247,947 of PVIJ01000218.1, read as the reverse complement.
ACTGTCTCTGGTGTTTTGGGTCAGTAAATAACACAGTGTTATTTTTTTCAATTTTAACTCTTGTGGTCAGGTTGTAATGACAAAGAGAACGACCATCAGGAAAAAATGAGTCACAGTAAAGTATCTTAGTTGTATGCATGAATAATACATTCACTTTCTTGTTTAAGAGATAAGGTAAAGGGAGGGCTGATGGTTTCTATAAAAGGTTGCGGCAGCTTTATCCTTGAGAAATGTATAGACAATGTTAACATATTTTCTGGCCTTAAGGAAAGGTCTACTCAAGGCACCTGATATAGTATCCCTGTCTTTTGATCTGTAGCACTGGTAAGGTATTCCAGAGGAGACCCTAAGCTAAATATAATTCATTTTTCTGAGCTTCACAACTCATTTAAATTATTGGAAATAATTTAAATTTAAATCATTTAAATTATTGGAATTTAAATTATTGATATATTAATGACCTTTGTTAGCTACAGAAACATTAGTATCATGTTACTCTAAGTAATTTCAGAATAAAATGTGTTCCTGGTAACAATCCAATGAATATAATCTTATTGTGCATAAAACTAAGAAAGCTTATATGTAAGTTATACATAGTAACATTATATATATATATATATATATATATATATATATATATATTTGCTAAAAGGCTTTCAAAGAAATATGTCAGAAGCATTGGAAAAACATGTATAAACATATCAGGATGTGTGGGTTCCTATGAGCTGGCTACTAGCTGGCCACTCACGGGCAACTGTGACCTATTTGCTATCTGCAAATCACAGCAGAGCATTCCTTGACTACCTGTGGACTATGGCCCATATCAGAAGGCAGGCTTAAGAATGCCTAGGCTGCTGTTGAACTGATAACATAACTATCTCCATTGTGGCATTGGGACAACTCTGCCTGTGATAATATCAAATGGCTTTGCTGATGCAAATGTCTCTTGCTGTGTGGTCACGATGTCCCCTTCTCTGTCCCTAGTAAAACTTTGCCCCCCACTCCTATTCTACCCTCTGGTCCTTATTCCTCATACCATTGTCACAAGGTCAGCTTTTACTAGCCTGTGTGCTTTCAATAAATGGCACAAGAACTCCTCATGCAGCAGAGTCTTGCCTTGCAAACCTGCTTCACAATTGCTGTGTTGCTGCTCTACAACTTTGTGTGTGTTCCCACCATAAAGCGGCAACAAAATTCCTTACTGCGAGGATGGAAAGTAATCTCACATCTAGCATTTTGGTATTTACCTGGAGTTAAATAGTTACAAAAAATATCAGAAATATCAATTACAATATAATTGAACTACTTTAAAGATGAAAGTTTCATTCTCACAAGGAGAATATACTCATTAGTCAGGATACATATTCTTTGCAGTGTAAAGTGTAAAATAGTAAGAGGAGGATAAGCAGTAGGATGTAAAATAAGAGAGATATATTATAGAGGATAGAGTAATTCACACTTATTTAGCACTTATAATAACCCAGGCATACTTTAACCACATCTCATGACAAATGAGACACAACTCTACATAGTCATTTTGACCAGGATAAGTGATTAGTCCAAATGTGTACCTATCTGCTATTACAATCTGTTGTTTACTATGCACTGTCACTATCCACTGAATTTTCGAGCTAAAAAATCAGAATCTCAAATAAAAAGTTAATAGATGTGATGTCACACAATGATTTAATTTAAACTCGGAGCAAGAAAAACTGACAGTTTTTTCCTGAGGCTTATTGCATCTTCTTAAAATATACTCGGTTAAGTATACTTTTAAATCATATTCTGAAGTTTCAGCAGCATAACTTTCATTGACATAATGGAGACCGACCGCCCTGCTAAAAAAACACAGGATGCTGGCATAATGTACCTTGCAGTCTCCAGTGACCAATATGGCCTAAAACATATTGATTCACTCATAACTGTACGAAGCTCCATAAGAAGACACAGCTAATGCACTGTTTCGTCTAGTTATACTATTACTCTGCTTCAAAATGAAAAACAAATGTCCCTTCTAAACTATTAAAATTATAACCTATAACCTAGGAGTTATAAATAAAAGCAATTGCATCACAGTTCATGTTAAAAGACTAGTATTGAATTTTGTCTTATTGAACAGAGTCTTGTTACATCGAGGTTGAGGCCACTGTATATTAGCCATGATTCTATAGAGTAAATGTTATAATTGCAAAATAGAATTCTGAAGTATAAAGCTCCTGGCCTATAGTGTTTCCTTGCAGGTCTACACACCTAAGAAGCAATTCTATCTTGCTTAAGAATTGTTCAGATTTCTGCATTGTCTTGTTATGTTCTTGGCACTTGTAAAATTGCATTCATTATAAACCAAAATAACTTGAAGTACATTAACAGTGAATCAAGAAATCTATTTGATTCCTTTTTACTCCATTTCCATTTTTAAAAGGAGATGTCATAAATTTCCCCTGTGGGATGTTAAAACAAAAATAAAGATATGTATACACCTTATATAGTATATATACTATACATATTACATAAAATTTTATATAGTATAGGTAATCTTAGTTCTCTAAAGATTGTGTGTGTATACATACACACACACATATTTTTTTTTTTCTTAGAGAACTAAGATCACCAGTCAGGATTACTAACAAATATAGGTTGAATATCTTAACTAAGAGAATTAAATAGGTTGGAAAGAGTGGGGTTAGGTATTTCATTAAATACAAAAGAGAGAAAATTGCTTTAATGTTGGAAATAATTTCTATAAACTTTCTAGGAATTCCTTCAATAGCAAGGACACGCAGTATAGCGCGAGACGAGATGAGCGGAAGATGGAAAAAGAGATGGGATCAAAACTTCCCTATTGCTCAGAGTTCTACCCAAAGTTTGCACTGTTCCACAGATCTGTGGCTGATTTTAGGGAAATCTCAGATTAAAAGGCCATGGACTTTGTTCCTGTAAGTCACATTTATATCTTCTTTCAAGATTTTTCTATATTCCGGTCATGAAATACATGTATTTCTATACCTTAAATAAGCAAATTGATAAGACAATTTGTTGAGCAAACACAACACAATGATTTTTACTCTGATGATCATACTGAGGTGTACTCAAAATACCAAGCCAAAAAAAAACCAACTCTAATTGTTACATAATTTTGAGTTATGAACATACCTTCTTGATAGCTATTGTATTTATTTCAAAAGTCCATTTATGTGCATTTTTACTAACCCAAATATTCTTAAATGTGCCCTAAAAACTGGGATATCTGATTTTCTAGTCTTTTAGGGCCAAGATGATGCCATTAAAAAAGAAATATATATAGTCAATCAATGAAACTTATCAACTCTAATATATCCCTATTGCAGATTTGCTTATTGTACATGATTATATATACATATATATATAAATGCATATTTAAACTATTGTAATATTACAAAGTTTCTATATCTATGGTAGTATGGGATGAACAGAAAAATAAAAAAGACAATATATTTCATTCTATTCAGGACACAGTTATTTTAACCCAATTTCTTCAGTAGTTTTCTATAAACAGGATACATATTTAATAGAGGAGACTTTTTAAAAAGAAGTATCCATTTATAATTCAATTTAGCAAAAACTGATAGCTGACTGCTTTGTCCTTACTCTATGTAAAAACCTCTTTAGGTGCACATCTCTAAAAAAGCTGAGAAAAAAATAATTTAGATTCTAAATTATATTGTCTGAGAACAAACCTATAGTAAGTGGGTTCATAAAATTACTTATGATTTCCAGAATGAATCAATTCAATCAAGTTACAGTATGTATTGGGAGAGTTTATAAATATATATATATATATATATGTATTAAAGTATATAACAGTATACTTTATATATTAGTACATATTCATATACTAATATTAATATATATTTAATACATAATAATAGAGATAGAAATTATGCATAGGAATCTCAATTGAGTTGTGTGTATGTGTGTAATTGGAGGAAAAATTGAGAGGGGTTGTGTAATAAATAATACCTAAAATGAGCAAAATTGCCTTTACTATTTTTGCATTGTATGTAGGTGTTATGTTTACATGCACATGTCTATCTTCCCCAAAGTGGTTTTGAAAACATTTGACTTGGAGGGAGAAGGGAGTAAAGATTAAAGGAAATAAGAAAACATGTATATTAGCTCTGTGTCATGCTAAAGTATACAATGTAGTCTCATTTTAATCCAATGATCCAATGAGGTAAATACTACTCACAATTGAAAATCTGCTTCTAGAACTTGCCTTTCAGCCTTCCCACATACCTTTGCCAACCACTCTCACTTGTACATCAGACATGATTTGTTTCATTTAACCTCTAAAAAATAGACAGTCTGGGTTTTCTTAAATATCTGTAGAAAACATAAAAAATATAAAAGGTCCAGATGGGAAACATATTCCATGATCTTGCTGTAATTGGTCCAATACTGAGTGAAGCACATTTTACCATGTGGCTTATGTATTTTTTTTTTCATTATTAACAGTGACATTTGACAGTACCAATATTATTAATTTAATTTCTATCACAACTAAGAAATTGCATACTTTCTAGCATATGTTTCCTGGATAGTTTCTAATTAAAATGATAATAAAAAACCATAAGAATACAGTCTTCTCTTTAATAGTTGTTGTGACACAAATCCTTTAAGCTTCATGCTTGGTATTGTCACTTGCTAAGGTTGTAAGTAGGGGAGTTATTTTCTGTCTCTAAATCACACATTTGCATCCTTTCCTTAGCAGCCTCAAGTGCAAATCACTGTGAGTATGAGCTACACACGCTGAGGCTTACAGGAGATAAAATCAGAAAGAAACAAGCTGTTCTGCACTGATATAACTTACATTATAAGAGGAGTTTGATGAAAACCTCTAGGCTTTCTTGCAGAGAACTTCAGTGATGTGAGATTCTGGAGTGATAACTATAAGTACTACATAGCAAAGTAAGGGAAAAGAATCTGTCTGTTGTGATAGTTCTCTTTTCTAAATAGGAAAAAAATGGCAGTGAATAAAATACAAGGTGAAAAATAGCACGTTTATCCTGAGATAAATTCTTTTCACTGAAATACCGGGCTTTCCTACTATGCGGTCCTCTGGAACTCAAGAATAACCTAGAGTCACCTTTCCCATCTTGGAATTCCTGTTTGATTTCATGGATCTTGTACACTCTACTCTTCCTGGGAACCCTTTACTGAGAAGCCTTACTTTTACACCATTTTGCTTCTGGCATATACTCAATATTATTCAGAATATATGAAAATAGGTAAAAAATATCCCAAAAGTACAAAAACATATTCTAGATGTATTTAATTTAACTGCAAATCCTCATACTGCTTTCATTCTGAACAGTGAAAATTAATAGAATGTTCCTAAACATTTTGACCATCCATATGTAAAGGAGGTACCCCCTTCTTAGAACATCTGTGGATATATTACTCTTTATGCTAATAGAGTTTTCACCAGATTATTCATCTCCCTAACTTAAAAGAAAACATAATAAAAATATATTACTCGTTTTGCAGTGATTGTAATTCATCAGTCATTCACTTACTTATAGAGATAAAAGAAACATGAATAATGACAGACAAGGATAGATATACACTGATTCAAGGAACACAGCATCCAATGGATGCTATCAGAGAGAGGATGAGTTGAGTAACAATTTGAAGACTATAGATTTCTGATTTTGTAATTAAAACAATATATAATGATTGGAATTGTGCTTCATGGAAAAGAAATAAACTAGCACATATTACAAAAATGTATATTAAATGACCTTTTACACAACTTCAAAATTTTCTATTAACATCTTGATTATATAAATTTCTTAGAAATGAAGTAAAGAATTAACCACAAAAGGTTGTTAGAGTTTCTAAGAAGAACAATTGTGAAACACATTTGTGAGCAAAAAAAGGAAAATAAAGAAAGCATTGTTGGTATGGACCTGATTATTTCCTATGGCACATTTTCTTAAAAGGATCGCACACATATTCTGGAACTAAATAATAGGCGAGTGGATGAAAAAAAACAGTAAATAATTAGCTTTTAAAATAATGTGACCATAATTATCAATTACTATACTTTCTGTCCCCTAATGTAGCTAATACAGTAAATTCCTCTTAGATCAGTGTTATTTCAGCTCTAATTATTTTAATTGTATACACATTACATTGTTTAAAATCCCTTCAGATTTGTCATATCTCAAAAGTAAAACTACTTATAACAGTAGAACACTAGTGATTATATTGACATCACTTTGTTTAGGAATATAATAATTTTTCATAGTTTCTTTTAAATTTTACTTCAATTTGGGATAGTGGATAGTGAGAGATACAGTTGAATGTATTTTTGGGAGCTCAGTGTGTCTCATTTGTGCTCTCAGTGGCTTATGATGATGAAAAATATTCTTTTGAAAATGTATCATGAATACATGACATTTTCAACATCACATTCTGAATTGCTAACATAATTGATTCTGTTATCACAATAACCACGAAAAATTGCTTAATAAAAAGAAAAAATTAAATTTGCTACATTATATAGACTGATCTGTGTAGATATAGACATATTTTGGTTATATATGTATTCACATGCATGATCATAGATGATTCTATAAAATGAAAATATTTTCTTGAAAAACTGAAAGATAAAAATCAGATTTTCCAACATTATCACAGATTGAAACTGTAGACAGTAGTGATTATCATAAGAAGGCACATTTTTGCATTTCTTGACTGTAATGGTTTTTCAATTTCCATCTGCCACACTGTTGAAAACCTCATCCCTGTTGCTGCCCACAGGAAATCATGCCTGATTGCTCAGTACCAAGCTGTATAATTTGAATCTCTGGATTCAAAACATTTATTAATGATCACCGTTCCAAACAGGAATAATCGATGGAGCTGACAGTTGTTACACTGGTCTTTCTGGTTTTAAGAAATAAACTGTTTTTGTAACTAATTAGGTCCCATTTTTAACAAATGCCATCCATTTTTCAACCTTTCTCTTTAAAAATCAATTTTCATAATTATTTAAAAAAAATGCATGGCCTTGAGTGCTAAAATAAATTGAAATGCCCTAGATGTGATGCTAATACAGAATAAAAACCTCAAAAGTAAAATCCTGAGTACCAGAGAAAAGAAGCAGGCTATAGATTTTTATTCATATATTGTTTCTATTCAGTAAATGTCTTTTTAAGTGTCCAATTTTTCCTTATTTTCATTTTTAAATTTTATTTCCATCAATAAAATATCAACTTCTTTATTGTCTATAGCATTTAATTAAGTCTGTCAACTATCTGAGTGACTCTAAGTTGTATCTAAATTGAAGATTCTATCCTATTTTTAAGGGCCCATTCAATTAAAAGATAGCTACTATCACTAAAATGGTTTTAAGGCTGTCAAATGCCCGTTGATCTTGAAAAGATCAAAGCAGTTTCCAGCTTCCTCTTTGTTCCCTACTTGACCAGTGCTGACATATTAAATTTGTTGTTGATTAAAGAACTATCACTATAGGGACAATGTACTAATTATGTGATTGCTAATGGACATCATTAGATAATTCACTGACACATTTAATAGAGCAAAATTCTATTCCCATAATTTTCTTTGAAAATTTACTTAATTCCCCTCTATTTTTATGTGCTTTAGAGATTGAAGATTGCCATGCAAATAGTAACATGTTCACATATCAGTTTTCTTTCAGTAAGAAATTACAAGGTGTTAGGAGACAAAATATTCATATTGTAGGCATTTTTTTGGAGAAACATACCATTTAAAGGTAAATAAACCCATTTCAAACCAAAAAGTGATCACATCACTTCAGATCCTGTTCACAAGTCCAGGCTGTTATTTGTGCTTCTGACTATCCAGTTACAAGTCAGAGGTTCCCACGATCCCTTCCTCAAGTTTGATTCATTTTATAGAATGAATCAAGAAGTCGAAAAATAAGGAAATAGGGCCTCCCCGGTGGCGCAGCGGTTAAGCGCTACGCTGTGGAGCTGTTGGCAGCGGCGACGAGAGTTCGACGCCTGGCCGGGGAGAATCCCACATGGGGCGGCAGACCTCTCCTGCCTTGCCCACTGCTCCCCTCAGCAGTGTATTTCCAATCTGCCTGTTCTGCTCCCCGCTCTGTCTCTGGTGAACCCTCTCGCTGCCCCACGCCTCTGGCCTGTACCCCAACTTGTATGTATAAGTAAAAAATAAATCTTTAAAAAAAAAAGAAAAAAAAGGAAATAGATTACAGATTTATTATAAAGAATATAACTTAGGGACAGCAAGTTGGAAGAGATGTATAGGGCACCCTTTCTAGGGGTGCTACTCTCCCTAAATCTCCACCACAAGCTCTTCAAATCCCTCCTCTAGCACTTTAATATAAAGTTAGGCAGAATTGATTAATCATTGTCCATTGTCCATTGATTCAATTTCTGGGAGTTCTGAGGGTAGAACTGGAAATTCTGAACCTCTTCTCACATGTTGATGTGTCTGGTAACCAGCTCCCCTTCTTAAGTGCTTTCAAAAAGTCACCTCACTAACATAACTAGAAACATCTTTAAAACTTTGAATACTTAGGAAATACAAAGGCTTTTGTGAGCTCTGAGCCAGGAACTGTAGATGAAGACCAAATATATATGAGAAATATATTTTGGTTACCAGTATGACCAATACAAATTTCTAATAAATTACAACATTGTAGTGAATCAAGTAGGAAAAGAGTTTTGCATTCCTACAACCATTTTGTCTGTTTCAAAACCACAGAGTAGCTTCATGTGTTATTTCATATAATCCATATTATAATTTTAGAAAATAAACCTGATTCACAGTTTGCTATATAAAACTAGGGTTCTGAGTTCAAATTATTTGTCAATGCACAGAATCAAAATACCAAATTCTAGTCCTAGAACTTGAACTCACTACTCTCCAACACCAGGTTTTCTTATTTTCCCAATTTGCCATAATGCACGCCCAAGCAATGAGGGGCCAGGTTTTCTACGTGGTATGAAGTAGGTACTCATCAATCCAATAAAAATAGGTATTGGCATTGCATGAGCTCCACCCCACCATTTTCATTATAGATACACTGGCTCAGTAGGCCCTTAGAGACTGAAGTCAGGTTAGTGACCAGAGAGAATGATTAGTTTTCTTTCTCAATATTTGAATATTGTGCAAGAAATACAGTAAAACTACCACCTATTCTTTCTCTACTGGCTTGAAACTACTAGTGCTGTCTTGAGAGTACTAATTATTCAGCAATTTCTTTAGATCTTTTATTTCATACCTATAACTACAGATACCTGTAGCCAACAGTGAAGGGCTTTTCAGAATTCCCCATAAGAGAGGTGCTTTCAAAGAATTGTGTTTGTCAAATAACAGCCGTAAGACTTATTTTTGCAGAGTATAATTGTCATTCTTATAGAAACCAATGAACATCAAGTGATCTTACCAGAAAAATATCTAATATAATACTGGTTTTGAGTTTTTATTGCTGATATAAAGGTGTAAATATTAATGTAAACCTATGTAAAAATCAAACAATACTCTCCCTAATCTAAATATTTTGTGACTCTTACATCCTTATTTTTATAATTTTATTTTTGTAGTGATATTATTTTCATTTTTATTGATTAAATTAGTGATGCATTTCTTTATATGGCACTGTTAAGTCAACTGAAATGTTCAGATGAGATATTTAAGTAATATATTATTGCTACATATATTCTGTAATTAAATTTGCTGTGAAAATGAAATTCAAGTTGTCCACAAATCGAACAGACTTTTAAAAATATGATGTAAATTAGGACATATTAAATGAGGACTTTAAAGATGATATTATAGCCATAATGTTTAAATTAAAGAGGGAAAATAGATTCTAAGACAATCTACCAAAATATTAGAAATGTAGTTGAAACAACTTAAAATACTGTTATTCTATTGGCATAGAACATTAACCACTGTTGCTGGAAACAAATTATATTTAAAACTGAGAAATATAACAACAATTGTTGCTGCATAACAATAGACATATAGTTAACACAAAAATAGTACACATAAAAGTAATTAAGATGGTCACGTTTATGCTATACCTTTTTACCATAGTAAAAAATTGAGATTTAAGTGTATACAAGTTGATTAAAGATGGCCACAATATAAGAATATAAGATTAATCCAATCTAGAAATAAAATTCTACATCAAGATTATTACTAGCATGCTTAAAGAATAAAATCATGACATTATATTGGGAAATTGATCAGTATAAATATATTTTATACAGGATCAAAACAAATTTTGTCAGTTTTCATTGTTGACTTAAAAATATACTCTAATTTGAGATTTATTTTTTGTGACATTAAGCATGAAATATTTTGCTTGAAAAACAAGGGCACAGACAAAATTAACAATGTCATAAATAGAAAATGCAAGAAAAAAGATACCTAGCTAGATCGGTTTACTTAAAAATTAAAGAAAAAAATCATAGTTTTTTTTTTTTTTTTTTTTTTAGTTTTACTTTTAATGGGCATTGTTCTGTGAAAGCACAGATGGGTTATATAACTTACCTGCAACAGATATTAATATAGAAATAGCCTTTGAACTCGGCCCTGTGATAACCAATCCAGCATTTTCCTACTACCCTAAAATGCTTGCTCTCTCTGTTCTTCCTTAAGCTTATTTCTAGGATTCAGTATCACTTCATAAAAGCTATACTTCCCATCATAAGTTGAACTCTTGATTGTTGAGTCAACTTCATTGATGAACATGTTTCTGTGTTTTTAGAGAGAGTATGAAAAAATAGAATTTCTTTTATAGCAATTTATTCATATTTTAAAATCACCTTTCATTAAGTGGTGATATTTTGTTGATGATTTCACTCATATGTTGTAACTAGAGAAAACAAATAGCCTAAAAAAAAAACAAAAAAAACTTTCGGACTTAACAACAATTAGCAGTCACCAGAAAAAAAGAGGGAAGATAGGCAAGTAAGTCAGGGAAATGCTATAAGACAGACTTGATCTTACAGAGAACTTAATGTAGAAAAAATTCTTGTTATTTTTATAACAGCAGAAACCAAACAATGAGAGTATATATTTGCCATTTGAATGCATTTGTTCACTTTTCTATTTTATGATATCGTTCTATAAGCGACGAACATTCTCTACACTGTATTTAGTTGAAATAGTGTGCTTCTGCACATATTGAGATTTTTAGTCACACAAAATGTTTGTTAATAATGAAAATGTTCTTTTTGACCTTATTATTTTACTTGATGCACTTACTGGAACTTCTAATAAGTTCTTAGCAAAAGGTCAGGATGGGTATCCCATGTGGAATGTGAGGTTTTACTCAAAGGATGATGATGTCTGTTTAGGCTTTTGTGGTGTCACAATTTATTGTTAAAATGAGCCTGTAGTTCGCTTCTCATACAGTTTTCTTCTTGTCTGACTTTGCATTAATATTATTGTTGACTTATAAAATGAATTCCCTCTTGTTCTATCATTTGGAGCAATTTATAGCATATAGATTATGTTTTCATAAAATTTTGGTACATGCCCTTTAAAAAATCATGTGCAGGGCCTCCCTTGTGGTGTAACGGGTTAAGCACAGCACTATGAAGTTATCCAGAGCCACTGCAGCATGAGTTGGATCCCTGGCCAGGTTGCTTCCCACGTGGCACAGCAGACCTCTCCTGTCTCGCCTGCTGCTCCCCTCAGCAGTGTACTTCAGTCGTTCTACCTGTTCGGCTCCCCGCTCTGTCTCTGGTGAATCTTCTCACCTCCCCACACCTCTGGCCTGCACCCCAGCTTGTATGTGTAGATAAATAAATCTTTTAAAAAAAATCATGTGCAGTTCATATGTGTGAACACATATAGTGTTTGACTTTGCATGATGTTCTTTTCTCTATTATAGACTACTTTATATTTCTCAAAGTAATTCTGTTTTGTTGATTTAGAGTAGTGTTAATATAGCATTTCAATTAGGAAAACGGTTCCTGGTGCTTACAAATTAAAGTTGGTAATTTCTTATATTTGCACCTATATTTTAACATATAAGTAAAATGATTACCACTATTTGGGTCTGTATTTATAAATACAGTGATGGAGATTTTCATTGAATAGATAACTAGTTAATTAACAAAGAACTTGATCAAATCCTTAATAAAATTAGGTTATCTGATATGTCCTGTCAATAGTTAACAGAATTCTAATAGTTGACAATTTTACCCCAAACTGATTAAGCAAATATCTGATTTAAGCTAGTTAGGCAACTAGGGATAAAAGTTATATAGGTGATCAAAAGAAACTACAATCAATATTGTACTCATAAAATTTTGATGGCTTATTTTTGAATGTTACTAAAATATTTACCCTTCATATTTATTTGTTCATTCAATATTTATTCATTTCCTATTTCATGTCATGTACATATTTATGCAGGTTACTAATTGCCATTTATTTATTTGTTTACTTATTTATTTTTGCATACAAGCTGGGGTATAGGCCAGAGGTGTAGGGTAAGGAGAGGATTCACCAGAGACAGAATGGGGAGCAGAACAGGCAGATCGACTGAAGTACACTGCTGAGGGGAGCAGCGGGCAAGGCAGGAGAGGTCTGCTGCGCCATGTGGGACTCTCCCTGGCTGGGGATCGAACTGGCGCTACAGTAGCTCTGTATAGCTTCATAGTGCTGCACTTAACCCATTGCACCACCAGGGAGGCCCACTAATTATCATTTAATTTAATAAACTATTTGCCCTCTTTTGAAAATGTAGTGGTCACAAACCCTCTAAATGGGAGGGAAATTACATTTCATTTTTAAAAGAATAATAGGTAAGTACTTAGGCATTAAACTTTTCTTTTTCCCTTACCTTTTCAGTTAGTAATTTTGAACTTTTAGACACCTTGGTAGTATGAATTTTGGGTTGGATTTTGAAATGAATTTTGTTCAAGTTGAAAAACATTCTCTAAGCTGTGTAGGAAAAGTCTATATATGCATGTTTACTTACCCTCATCTATCAATCTGTGGCTAATTACAATCAGTTAAATACATCTAAATTAACATAACAGCTATTTGAGCTGATTCCTTAATATCTGGTTACTAATGAGTAGGTCAAGTTTAATTCTGCCCACCACTGGGATCTAATCTATATACAAGTGCAGTAAGGTCTAATTAAGTGTAGCGGAGTCTATGAGACCCTGGAAGTTTGACTAAAACTTTTATTGAATTTACCAGGCAGTTTCATATCGAAAGCCTAACCTGTTGTTGGTGCAGGACAACTCAAAGGCATCTTTCTCTTACCTCCTGAGTGGGCTTAGTCTTCAGAACAGACAGCATAGAGACATAAGATGACTTGATCACATTAGCTGCATCCCCACGCATGGATAAAGACAATCAAAGAGTCTCAGTCTCATAAAAGGTGTTATGAAGAACACACCCTCATATCTATGCAGACTGGAGCCATTGTTTGTGCCCTGCCATAGAGAATTTTTGAGTTGTAATAGAGCATTCATAAGCATGTCAGAGACATGCCAACTAGTCGGACTTGAATTACCCAAGTATGTTGAGAAATAATTTGAGATAAACTTGCTTAGTTCACATTTCTACCAAGTCTAGGAATTTCAATAAAACTGAACACATAATATCACTAAATATATAAAGGTGTTATCACCAAAAGAAGCAAATGAAATATTAAAGAAATATGTTAGGAATTATGTAACTTTATGTCTTCCAAAACTATGTCTTCTATCTTATGTTTAATAAAGCTTATCAAACAAACTAGGAATAAAATATAATGCTGTGTCAACTCCTCATACTGTACCTAGAATTTTTATGTCTTTTCAAATGAAATGTTCTATTTTTGAAGACAAAGATTCCACTGTAATTTAATACCAAATACATTTATAATTGATGCTTAAGTAATTTAAGCTAAGTGAATTAGACCACACTTATGACTAAAATCAATTCATATTTGTTGGATGAAGTAGCTACTTCTCTAATACACTTGAGTCCTAGCTCCAAACCCAAAATGCTAGATAATAGTTTTTAAAATTTTGTAAATCATTTTCCTGTTACAATAAAAAGTCATCAAAATTTGGTCAAGTGGTACATTGGAGAATCAGAAGTCTTGAATTATAGTCTTCATTCTATGTAAATCATACTTTTTTTTTCCACACTGGAAAGATCAATCAAATAACCAATAGCCAAATATAATTAGCTTTGAATATAGCCTGGTGATACTACACCAGGGAATTTAAATGAGGGTATCTGTTTCAGTCTAACTTTAATCTTTCTCATTCTGGGCCACCACACATTGGCAAGTTCATGAAAGGAAATGTGGGTAAGATTAAATAAAATGTACATGTAGAAAATATATATTATTTTATGACTCAACATGAAAACAAGGTCTAGAAGACAGGATGCATGTAAAATTCACCACTATTTTTAACATGCCCTTTGTTTATTGTCTCCACATCTAGACATTTTGTATTATTATGTTGCTACTCTTTGGAAATTAAACCTCTTTCTTTATGGTCATTCACACCAGGCTGTCTCTAAATAATTGAAAATGTACTATATCCTATCAAAATTTCAGTGTCTTGTGTCTTATTTATTGAAATTTGTCTTGGGTCTATAAATACACCTTATATCTTCCTTACCATGTTCTTTTTATTATTCAACAAATTTCTGTATTTAAGAACTTTTGACAATTTTCTACTCTACATTTGCCTTAAAGTCTCACATAAAATTAGAAAATAATTTCTATAGATCTATCCTTCTATTATTTTAATATAGCTCCTCTTTATACAAACACCTAGTGCTCTGCTGCCTTTACAAATAGTCCCTGACATAGAATTGTTTGACTTATTACTTATCAACATGACAATGACTTGAAAGCATACACATTCAGTAAAAAATGTACTTCAAGGTTTCACTTTTGATTTTTTCACAAGCTAGAGGTTTATGTGATACAATCCTCTCTCATGATGCTGTACAGCAGTAATGAGTCACAGCTACCAATTAGTCACACCATCATGAGGCTAACAATCTTTAACATCATCATGAGGATAACAATCTTCTACCAATCACTCCCCAGTCTCACAGAAAAGAGAGAAACTTAAGATCATGTTGCTATTGCATCTTTTTCATCCATCAATTAATTTTAGTTGAATGATTCAAACTTTCTTTAGGAGCAGTGTATTTTAGCTATGTACATTAATGGCAAGAGCCCATACAAATGATTTCAATAAATTACATATGATATCCAATACTTCATTATAAAAATTGTCTTTGTGTTAGATGATTTTGCCCAACTGTAGGCTAATGTAAGTGTTCTGAACACTGCAATAGGCTCTTTTATGATGAGAGTAGTTTCAAGATGGAATTATAAAATCTTGTGATTCCATAATCAAAATTATGATTTGAGAATAATATTGAACCATACTCATCTAATGTAGCACCACTGTGATGGGCTCTTTTCACCCTTCTTATTTGAATGGTCATTTAGTTGGTTTCTTCTCTGCCCTCACAAAGTAGTAGTATTAAATTCCTAACAATATCAATTCTTATATAAACATAGGTGAGCTACAGTCTTACTGGTTTTTTCCTTGCAAATTAATATGTTGAAATCCTAATGCAAGATGATAATATTAGGAGGTAGAGGGACTTTGGGTGATCATCAGTGTAGGATCCTTATGAATGAGAATAGTGCCTCAGGAAAAAGCTTCCAGAGAGAACCCCTAGTCCCTTCTACCATGTGAGAACACAATAACAAGGTACTGGCTATGAGCCTGGAAGAGAACATAACCTTCACCAGAACCCAAACATGTTGGCACCTTGATCTCCCAGCCACCAGAACTGTAAGCAATAAACTTTGCAGTTTATAAACCATCCAATCTATATGTATTTTGCTAGAACAGATTTAATGAACTAATGCAATGTGTCTACACATCCAACTACCATTTAGATATGTCTATCTGGAAGGTCACTAAATCATTAATTTCTATATCCTCAATTGAAAATAAGAGGCCTAGAACAAATTCAATATTCACCAAATGATGGTATAATTGAACAAGTTTGATAAAGCAGAGGTTTTGAAATTATCCCTTGTGAATAAACTGAAGACCATTTATTTAGAGGATTGGAAGCTCTCTGTGGTCAATTCCTAAACCAATCCACTTAGAAATTCACACAAATAAAAATTCATTTCCAATCACAATCAATTATATATTTATAGCTAAATTATCAATCATAATTATGACTCTTAATGCACCACATATACTCTTCACTCAAGTTGGAAAAATAAGTTAGATCCACTTTTTTTCAGATCCTAGAAGTTTACACATCCACATACCCTAGGTTGATGAAATGTTACTTTATGATTTATCTTTACAGATGCCCCTGATGCTCCATTTCCCTGCAAAGGAATAACTATATCAAAAATTTTAAAAAGCTTAAAACAATTATTTCAATGATGCCTCATGAATTGCTATTAATCTGTATGCATAATACAGTAATATATTTATTATTTTTACATATATTCACTTTTGTTTTATTAAGAGTAGGATAAAACATTTTATGAACAAAGATAAAAATTTGGAAGAACATCACTAATTTTGGTTTTGTTATACTATTAACTGCTGTGAGGCATTTGTGTATTTATGAAGATTAAGCATTCATTTAGACATTATAGTTTTATTACTTTTGTAATCTTTACTCTTTATGTTGCTCTCATAAGGGCAGATAAAGTTATTTATGACCTATTTTACTATCCTATATAGAGAAAAAAATACTTCTGGTGATTTGATTAAGACACATTTGGGAATGCTAGTTAGTGGAGCAATCTCCTAGATATTCATTATATGTTAATGATAGAGAGACTGATTAGTTGATAAAACTTAGATTGGCTATGGTTATAGGCAATAAGTAGGTTTCAATTTGGACAAAAATGAAAGATGAAAGTAAATAGTGTAAAAAGAGAAGCCAATGATAGTTTAGGTTAGAAGCAAATTAAACGTGTGACAAGTTTACACATACCAAATGAACTTAGTGAAATTAAAATAAATCCATTCAGCTAAGAATTATAAAAAAAAACAGAATTGTGGTTAGAAAAATCATTCTAAGCCAATTACATGACCAAAAGAATCTAACAGTTGTAGTAATTTTTACATATGGACAATATCCCAAAATATGACAAAATTAAATAGATAGCTCTATAATAAACTTGTTTACTTCAAAAAATCATTTTCAGTAGTGGATGGAATTAACCTTATGGAAAAAAAGAAGAATTGCATGAGAACAGTAGAAAGAATTGTTGTTCAACATACTAGATAGCATAGTTGAATTTGAAAAAGTCCTAGAAACACACAAACTGACTAAACTGAATCAAGAGAAAATAGAAATCTTAAACAAACCTAAAATAAAAAGAAATTGAATTGATAATTCAAAATATTTCAATAAAGAAACTCTGGGGGCCTCCCTGGTGGTGCAGCGGTTGGGCGCTGCGCTGTGGAGCTGTCAGCAGCGGCGATGTGGAGTTTGACGCCTGGCCAGGGAGAGTCCCACATGGCGCCGCAGACCTCTCCTGCCTTGCCTGCTGCTCCCCTCAGCAGTGTATTTCTGATCTGCCTGTTCTGCTACCCGCTCTATCTCTGGTGAACCCTCTTGCCGCCCCACCCCTCTGGCCTGTACCCCAGCTTGTATGTATAAATAATAATAATAAAAAAATGTGTGTAAGACCCTCCCATTTAAAAAAAAAAAAAAAGAAACTCTAGGAACAAGGATTTCCTCGGAATATTCTACCAAACACTTAAATAATAATTCACATCAATTCTCAAAGTTATTTAAAACATAGAAGAGGAGGAAACACTTCCTAACTCATTCTAAGAGGCCAGCATTAATACTAAAACCAGATACACCAATATCCATTGTATACATATAAAATTCCTTTAAAAATACTAACAAAACTAATACAATAGCTTATTAGATGGAGTATGTACCATGACCATGTGAGATTTATGTCAAGAGTGCTAGGGTGATTAAAGGTAAAAGAAAAAAAAATCATTATAACTCACTAGATAATTATAATGAATTAAAGAAATAATAAAAAATATAATCATTTAAATTGACACCAAAAAAAGGGTTTGGAAAAAATCTAATCATTTCATGATAAATGCACCGAGAAAGTAGGAACAGAAAGAAACTTCCTCAACATGATGAAGGCTAGTTTTGAAAGCCCCAAAGTCCATATCACATTCAACTAGAGATATCTTGAAAGTTTTCCTCTAAAATTAAAAACAAGTCATGGATGACTATTTTCACCACTGCTATTCAAAAGGGTACTGGAATCTCTAGCCAGACCAATTAAACAAGGAAAGGAAATAAGCAGCCAAATAGGAAAGAAAGAAGCAAGCTAACACTATTCACAGATGGCATGATCCTATATATAGAAATCACAAAAAATTCACAAGAGTTACTAGAGCAATGAATAAATTCAACCTAGTTTCAGGGTACAAGATCAACGCCCAGAAGTCAGTTGCATTTTAATAACAGTAATGAAAACTCTACAAAGAAAGTTAAGAAATTCATGTATAAAGAGCATCTAAAAGAATAAAATATCTAAGAATACATTTATCTAAGGAGGTGAAAGACTTGCATACTGAAAACTACAGTGTTGAAAGAAATTAAAGAAGTCAAAATAGAAAGAAATCACACATTCAAAGATTATTAAGATATCATTATCACCCAATGTGATCTATACAGTCAATATAATCCCTACTAAAACTTCAGCTGCTCTTTATCATAAATGGAAAAGTCAATCTCAGCCAAATCATCTTGAAATAGAAGAACATAATTGGAGGATGCCCACTTCCTGGTTTCAAAACTTACACACTTACAATACTTAAAACACGGTGGTACTGGCATAAAGGGAGACAAATAGACAAATGAAATGCAATATAAGGTTTAAAAATAAATGTATCAGACATCTATAGATGGTCAATTGATTTTGACAAGCCTATGAAACCATTCAATGAGGCAATAATAGTTTTTCAACAGATGGTGCTTGTACAACAGGATTTCACATCTTAAAAAAAATAAAATTGGAGCTTTACCTTAAATCATACATAAAAATTTACTCAAAGTGGATCAATTCCTTAAACATAAGAGCTAAAAATCATAAAACTTATAGATGAAAACAGAAGCAAATGTTAACGACCTTGGACTGGGCAATAAAATCTTAGATATGACATAAAAAACAAATCCAAAAGTAAACACTTTTATTTCATAAAAAATAAATATTTGTGTTAATCTAAGGTTAATAGCAAGAAAGTGAAAAAACAACCTACAAAATGGGGGAAAAAAATCTGTGAATTATATATCAGGAAGTCTTTAATGTCCAGAATATATTAAAAGTTTTCAAATTATTACCAAAAGAAAATCCAGTTAAAAATGGGAAAAGGACTTGAGCTGTCATTTATCCAAAGATGATATTCAAAATAATCACACGAAGAGCTCAATATCATTAGTGATAAGGAAATACAAATAGGTACCATGAGGAGATAATTACACGATAATTATATCTATTAGGCTATTTAAAAAACTAAATATTAAAAATATGGAGAAATTACAACCCTTACACACTTTCATATTACCAGAGTGAATGTAAAATGGTGTCTCCCAGTAGAAAAGAGTTTGGCAGTCCCAAGAAATAATTCATCATAAAATTATTACATGACGTCCAATCTAAATCTCTTAGGCTCTGTGAAGAATATGGTGGTTACCAGAGTGGAGGAAAAGGGGGATGGATGGGGTAATTTGATAGTGCAGTCACACTGGAGCATTGTTGGAGGTGAATGAAGCATAGACACATGCTGTGGTGTGATGTGGTAATAATTAAGTGAATGGTAAATCAATAAAATGTGATATATGAAAAAAATTAAATTGACTAGAGGTTCCACTCTGAGGTATACAACCAAAAGAACTGAAAACTGAAACTCATACACAAATGTTCTCTACAGCATTGTTCAGTGCCCAGAAGGTGATACAACACAAATGTCTGTCAACAAAGTGTGCCATACATATGTGATAGCATATTATTCAGACATAAAAATAAGTGAGGTTCTGCTGCATGTTTTTCAATATGGATCAACCTCAGAAATATGGTAAAGGGACAAAGGCCATTTTGTGACAAAATGACAAATATCTCATGATCCCACTTATATGAAATATTTAGGATAGGCAAATTCCTCCGAGAAAGTTGATTAGAGTTTACTAGTGAATTTGTGTGTGAAAGAGAGAATGGGTATTGATGGTGTAGAACTTGTGCTTGAAATAATAAAAATGATCTTAAAGTAAATAGTGATAATGGGTTCATAAAATTGTGAAAGAAATAAATGTCATTTTATTGTACACTTGACTTGGCAAAAATGTCAATTTTGCAATATGTATTTTTCATAATACATAATTTTTCATAATGGAAAAATCTAGTGGTGACAGCCTCTCTCTATCTTATACTTGCATATTAAATGAATCAATTAAGTCCTAAGGACTTTATTTTGTTTATACATAATATTCTGCATCACTTGAATTTTAAAATCACATATGCCTTAGTGTACACACCACACATACAAGCACACACACACACACACACATCATTTGATAAGTAGATATATGAGAAATCAGTATACATATATTTTGGAAATAAAAGAAAAAAGAAATGGAAGTTCAATAAGTTCCTAACAATTAGATACAGAGGAAAAGAAGAAATAACCTGGGTTTACAAATAATACTGTGAAGAAAACAAACCAAGGATGTGTCATAAAACATTCCACATATATATAATGGGGTGTTGTGTAATTTTACAGACAATGAAAACATACAAACTAATGAGAGCTACTAAATTACAAGTAAAATTAGTTGTTTTCTTTCCTTGTATACATTATTTCTTTTAAACTATAACAGTATTTTGTTACTACTCTTTGGTTCTACAGACTGAGTTTAAAAATCATTGTAGATTTTCAAAATACTAATTGTAATAGTTTTCAGCCCATTTTTCTCTCTCACAAGCTATAGGTATGTTGCATTAAAGACACATTTATTTAACCTTCTTGTGTATGTGCTTGATGTGAAAGATTTGTCACAAACTGAATTGTAAATAGTTATACTTATTATAGTACATTTTTTTAGTAGCTATATTACTTCCAAATTTATTCAGGAATGTAAGGTAACAGGAAAAATGTGAGTGATTTCCAAAATAAGCATAATAATGCTACATGTGCAACATTTACCAACCATTACATCACCCCATGACAATATGTTTAACTAAAATAGTTTTTACTTATATTCAAAATATTATTTTGAATCACATTTTATTTGTGAATAATCATTAATCATTCTCATTATGGTATGCACTTGGCTTCTCTTACTCATAGTAAATACCTGCCAGTAAAAACAATTGCTTATCAACACTTACAGAATCAGAGACTGCACCTCATTCTTCCTCATGACATTAAATAACATTTGACAAAAAAGAAACTGTGATTGTCGGATGGCATTTGATTATGTGCATGTGGAAGTTTTTTAAATTTTTTTTTAATTTATACAAGCTGGGGTACAGGCCAGAGATGTGGGGTGGCGAGAGGGCTCACCAGAGACAGAGCGGGGAGCAGAACAAGCAGATCAGAAATACACTGCTGAGGGGAGCAGCGGGTGAGGCAGGAGAGGTCTGCCACACCACGTGGGATTCTCCCCGGCTGGGCGTGGAACTCACACCTCGAGCTGCCGACAGCTCCACAGTGCACCGCTCAACCGCTGCGCCACCAGGGAGGCCCCGCATGCGGAATTTTTGGATTTAAATGTAGGTGATGTAGGGGGAAGACTTGAAGTGACTTAGTATAATTAAAAATTGTGTTTATTGGAACATAGCAGTGTGGACATACTAATGGGATGAAGAGGTCAAGTTGTGCTGTCATCATCAAGAAAAATGAGACTAGAGCCCAAGAACATAGGGAGACTTTAAGAACAAATAGAATGTCCTTGAAGAAAAGTTAGCAGCTTTTCCCAAGAGGGATCTTAAAAATTTAAACTCTGCTCTGAAATCCAAGAAAGCATTTTGTGTCTCTGATACTTTGCATTTGAGGAGAAAAGTTGTATACAATAGGAAAAGATTCACAAAGGCTGTTTTTGCTCAAATTCTCTAATTTTTGTCACTATAACCATTTATCCATGCATATACATACTTACACAGGACTGCGTTAGGGCTTTAAGCTTGTCAAGATTGAGAATCAAATAGAGCACTAGTCACTTGCACAAAGTCACCATCTAACTGCAACATTTCACACAAACCTGTTAGGTCTGTTTCAATAATGCATTTTGTGTGTCTGGGAGAGTATGAGTGCACACCTGTGTGTTGAAATTGTTGTCTAGTGTACACCGTTTCCTTAGTATAGACTCCAGTGACAAATTCCGTAAACTCTCTGGATGATTAGTTATAATAGTCTAAGAGATGTGCAGTAGTTAACAGATTAACCTACATTTCTTAAAAGACAAATAGTTTTCTCCCTCTTTTAGTTTCATGCAATCAAGTTTTAAATTACATATTGCCTTTACTAATTGATAGTAACTAAAATTGTCAATGAACAAAAATGTAACCTCTAATGTCTGAGAGAATCTAAATTCAATGAGTAACAATGTTATTAATAATATTTCAATTGTGTTTACTGCTTACATCAAGCAGAATGATAAATTTACATGGATTTTCAGATTTTATGGTATACTTCTCAAGTGATATTAAGGATGAATGGAGTGGATGACGGCAAATTCTAGAGTTGCAACTCAGACCTGTCTGACACCTCTTAAGTGCTGGGCTTGGATACTGCTTAAATAAAAGTAACACTTACTAGGTATCAGAGATATATCTACTTATGCTGGTGTTGAATCAGATACATGTTCTTTATTTACCCCAGAATTGTGAAAAATTGGTACTTACAATGAAACATAGGCTAGAAACTATTAAATTTGCATTGCCCTGGCTCTTCAGAAAAGCAATGAGTCAATTCAAAGTAGTGATCATATGCCTACCTTGAAGTTTTCTGACGTTCCACTAGGAGAAAGGATGCCTCATCACAGTATTTTAACATTGAGGCATAAAACTGCTGTAAAGTTGTTTAAATAGCTGGACTGCTCTCCCATAGAAGTGGTGCACTTCAGTCATGGAAGAAATAGTTCCAATATTATCAAGTAATTTGTGATCTCTTAAGATTTTTGCACTACATAAATGTAAAATATTATTAGTTATTGCAATCATCATTTCACCATTCATACTTGAAGAAACTGTTATTTCCACAAATCAGGCAATGTGCAAATTGTCATAGTAAAACATTTATTGTTAAAGTGATATAGATTATTCAAGATTCTACAGTCTTAAATCATGGATGGTAATGTAACATGGATTGATACAGAACTCGATACCAATGTAGGCTTTTTTTTCTTTCCTTCTTTAAAAAAAATACTTGTAGGTCAAAAGAAAAAAAAATTGGTTTTAAAGGGGATGAACCATGGTCTGATGGAGCCATTTCTGCCAGCATCAGAGACTTCTGCTTCGGCTCCTCTGGACAATTTCTTTCAGGACACCAGTTCAACAATTAATCTTTGTGAATTGAAACTTTTTTTTTAAATTTTATCCATTAAAAATATCAGTGGTGACTTTTTTCTGAAGAAAGAGAAGTGGTGCTCTTCAGATTAACTCCAGCCTCTGCAAAGAAGGAAAAAGAAAAAGAAAAAGAAAAAGAAAAGAAAGAAAGAAAGAAAGAAAACACATAGCTAATAAGATCAGGGAGCAGGCAATGCAGAATTTACAGAGCTGTAAGTGCCCATGCAGGAACTGCTCGTTTATGAAATACAAGACACACTGTTGAAAACTATCTAGAAATGCACACACCTCCTAAAATATAGCTCTTAAAATATCATACTTGTAAATATATATACAAAATCTCATTTTTAAAAATAATTCAAAATAGTTGTGCAAGTCAAGGTTCAATTGTGCGATGTTATTTTCCCTCGCTTTGGCTTTTACATTAATATTATCAAGTGTAAATTACTGAGAAAAGGATTGACACAATAGTGAAATGTGTCAGTATATATGTATCTCACTTGTAAAAGTGAATATCTTGGAAACAAATGGTATACAGATATCACTCTACACATTGCAGAATTCCTTTGAATTACATTAGGTTATATCTAAGTTTCTCTCTACTGGGTTCATAGCATCACTTACTTTGGCAAAATGAAATATCAACAAGTATATTTTTATTTTCAAATAGCATGCTTCCTGTGTTAGAAAACAAATTGTATTTTACCAAATTTCAAGTTTCAGGAAGTGGTAAAACATTTAAGACTCAACATACCTAGAAAAAACATATAATCAACAATATAACTGGTTTGATTTTGGAAATAATAAATTCGGAATACATTATTTTAATGTTAATTACTCTACAAACTGACATATTTCTAAAAGGTTTTGAGTCAATTTCAAATTACATAATAGCTATTAAACTGTTAGAATCATTGGTTAAATAAATTATGTTAATTTTGAAGATTAGGAAGTTTTGAGCTCTATTACCATTATTGAAATGAAACATAATATAAATCAAAATAAAAACTTGTATCTATGTAGGCTATTTAAAATAATCCCTTTACTTGTCAACAGGTAAACTCTTACAATAATTCCATAAAGATCTAAACCTGGAACACAAAATTATAGGAGGAGTGTTATGAAGATAAGAATAAAATAGACCAAACAATTTTGCTAAAATGTTGAAAGAACTAAAAATTATGAACTTGGGGTAGATACAAGATGATTTGGTAATAGTTTTAATTGAATAGTGAAACTGCATCATGCAAAACACTGTGGACAGTCTTATTAAGAGTATTACGAAGAAAAGAAGAAATGAAAACTACCTCAATGCTAAGAAAAATAAAAATGTCCTGACATTGCTGTCACTGTCCTTAATCTGAATGTAATTAAGAACTGTGAAAGATTATTATCTTGTATAGGATGATAACTTAGAAGGAAGGAAATGATTTCTAAAGTTCATTGCTGACAGTAGGGTTCTATTTTATTTTCTGATTTTTTGTAATGTTCAAATAAACATGTCAAAAACTATACTTTAATAGTTAAAAGTTTTCTACCTATGTACCTACTCTATTACTCTTACTTTAAAAGAAAATTCACTGGGAGGAATATCAAAGAAAAAGAAATTAAGAACCAAATATTGGTCATTTTTGCTTGGAAAAAGCAGTGGATACCTGGATTGTGTGGATGCATTTGTTTTGTTCATTAGCTCTTACTTCATGTTTTCTAACTCTATATTTTCTTTGTTATTTATATACTGTTACATATATTAATAGTTTCTCTAAAAGAACTGGACTCTTCATGGTTATTCCCTCTGCAGCACAGATTTTATCTCAAGGTTTAGATTTTTAAAATTCCTTGATTGATCTTAAACAGACTAAGAATTCAAATTTATTAAAAACATTAAGCAACTATCTTAATGGCTGGGGCAAGCAGCTGCAGAATAAGCATTTCTTGTGCATACCTACACAGAGACACAATGTACACATATTTGGTTAGTTTGAATACAAATATTTTTAAGAAACTTTACATAAGGTAGTTTTAGTATAAATACAAAATTGGGCCTCCCTGGTGGCGCAGCGGTTGAGCTCTGCGCTGTGGAGCTGTCGGCAGCGTGCAATGAGAGTTTGATGCCCAGCGGGGGAGAATCCCGCATGGTGCGACAGACCTCTCCTGCCTCGCCCCGCTGCTCCCCTCAGCAGTGTATTTCTGATCTGCCTGTTCTGCTCCCCACTCTGTCTCTGGTGAACCCTCTCACCGCCCCATCCCTCTGGCCTGTACCCCAGTTTGTATGTATAAATAAATAAATCTTTTAAAAAAATACAAATTTGTCAACTATTGCTATTTTGAGTGTGAAACACAGCATGTTGATTGTTTTACTGGGTACCTTTTAGGCATAAACATCTCTTCAAACATAGGGTTAAGTTACATGCAAATACTAGTAATCATCACTATTTTTTAAATTCCTGATTCATTTCCCCTTTGTTTTCAATTCATCTAAGTGTGATTAGAATTTCATGATTTCATTATGAAGGATAGTTAAAAAAAAAAAACTATGTTGTGTTCATGTATTTCTATATATACATAGGAAGGGACTAGGGGAAGAAAATTAGTATAGGGTATATTGTCTAATGCAAACGAAATAAATGTTCCACACTCTATCCTCAGGGAAAAAAGATCACCTGAGTAGACACCTCAGTATGATTAGCTACAGAAAGCAGCTGCAAAGCTGTGAGCACAAGAATCTGCCAGCTTTCCAGCACACTTAATTCACACACAGTGATGTACTGCTGGCAGTGGGAAAGGGCATGAAAAGACTAAGATCATACAGGTCAGTCTCTTCAAAGGGTCATCACTGTTTGGTAATACTGATAGCTGTAGGAATGATAGAGGTCTGTGATAGTAAAAATCACTTACCTTACTAAGAAGAGTTATATACTAAGGTCACATGTGACTTAAATCTGATAATAGAGATGTAGCAAAGAGATGGCTAATAAGTTAATGATGTATTGCCACTATATTTTGTTAAAATTAAGCTTTGCCTGTGCATTTATTTTTCTTGTTAATGCTTATAGAAAGAAAGAAATTAGTGAAAGCATGAAAGGAAAATGTCTATGACATTATGATATAGGCATGTGTTTCATAAAGAAAATTAATGATTGCAATTTTTTTAAACGGAGAGAGATTCCACATATTTATGCTCACTATGTAAATCTAAGATACACATAAATTTCCAATAAGATTATGCACCATATTTTAGCATTTATGTCTAGGAAGTGGGTTATGACGATTTATATTTACTTTTCCACTTTTAACTTTATATTAAAAATTATATAAAAGCAATACTAATTACTTAGGACAAAAAAAATCATCAAAAATTTTATGTACTTATCACATTGGTAAACCCAGTGATATATGTAGTAGTACACAGACACTCAAGGTGATTACTTTAAATTCCACCTCTAACAATGTAGTAAAATAAAGAAATAAACACATGCCCCATTTGAATATTTAGGAAATTAATTAGCAATTTAAAAAATGACTGAGATTGATTCTCCTGCTTTCAAATCTTGATATAACAGTTAGCATCATTCTGGACTGTTCTTCAGATAGATTATCCATTACTTCCTAATTCCTTTTTAAAGACATTCTAATTTGAAATTAACTAGATACCCAAAGTCATTTGATAAATAAACGTTTAGAAAAAAGAGAGGAAGAAAAGAGGAAAGAAGGAGAAATGGAAGAGTCAGAGAGGGGAAAGGGGAAAATGAGGGAGAGGTTAAGATTAAGATAGAGAAGTAGGGGTGTGGAGAAACACTCTACTTGTACACAAGTCAGTTCAGTACACAAAACAGAACAGAACGTATGTGGCAGACACTGGGTTATTGACTATTTCCAGTGAGCCATCTGTTCATTTTTTGCAATATGAGCGGCATCTTAAAATCAATTTAGGAAAAAAAAAAGATGCATTGAAAATTTTGTTTGCTCTGGGAATGGAATTCGTTAGGAGAAACCATGGATAACTATCCAAATAATTGTTATCTTTAAAATATGAAATGTTAAAAAACATGACCCCAAATTTACTATTAACAAATAAATCAATGGCCTTTTATAGACTTTTTAAAGCTGAATATTTTTTCTGTGCCAAACCTTAAGCAAATGACGGGTGCTTCCAGCTGTTTGAACAGATTGCTAAAGTGCTATTCTGCTCTGGAAACACACTTTCTGATCCAATTAAAATGCAGGAATCAAATACTCATTTGAAACTTTAAACACACACACACACACACACACACACACTCACACAAGCAGAGTAATTGGTTGCTAACAAAAGGAATACCATGAATATTTCATGTGCAGTCTTTTGTTCCATTTTAAAGTGGCTTCATTCATTTTAGATAACAGCAAATACTGCTGTCCATCCACTTGCAATGAGGCATAATGTATCATCTCAGCTCCTATTAGGATGTGGAGGTCAAGGATAGGAGTGAATACATTCTTATCAAGCTATTTTCATCATGACTACAAAAGTGACCTCAAAGTCACATATAGAGTTAATAGCATTCCCTTTATTCTTCTTGTATCAATCAGAAACGCCCAGTTAACCAGAAATATGTCAAAATTTAGGAACTGGAAGTTTACTTAACCAAATTGAAATTTAGTCATTGCCATTAAACACTGAATATTGTAATGGAAAATTTCACCAATTGACATGTTAGGAAAAAATTAAAAATTAATTTATAAAAGAATATACCCACTTCTGGGCTGAAGTATGTGACAGGTAACAAGAATCTCACCTGTGCTTCCTGGACAATCTGGTCAACATTGGTCATCAAAGCATCTGGGAATAAAATTTTCAGTGTCATGAACAATTCATATTTTAAGAAATAGACTAATATACTTCTCACTGAAATCTTGATACGTTTCCTCTTAACAAAGATTCATCTAGACAATTTTTTTTAACTTACCAGTTCTTGGTTAATTGCAGTTGACTTTTATAAGACTTTGTAGTTCTCTACCGCTATTTCTTAATACTTAATGCTACAGGGGCAGAACTTAAAAAAAAATATTGGTCTAATTACTAAATTGAGCAATTATCAAAATAAAATGCACTTTTCCTGGAAGAGTTCAATAAGAGAATCAGGCTTCTATTCATTTGTCCTATTTAGAGTTAGCATTTCAACTACAGAGTTGCACATGATTGACATGGAAAGTTACAGCAAATAAAAAAGAATCCATGCAGGGAATGTAGTTTCACCTTATTCACCATGCAGAGTATAGAATAATCACTTACAATATAAACCATTATTCAATAACCACCCCCCAAATATTAGCATGTTTTACCAATTACCTGTTTATCCTAGTAGAAAAAAAGTAATGTTCTAAATGTAAACATTCTGCTTGTAATGTGCATACATATGTTTTAATTTGCTATTAATGTTTAATGCCATTACATAGCCCAGCATGGTACACATTCTATTTCTTTTCAAAAAGTCTTGCTTTTAACCAAATACCCCTATACTGCTAGTCATTAAGAAGTAACAGAATGAGAAGAATAAATAGGTGTCTCAGGAAAAAGTTGTTTCCAGAGTTCATAGATGAGTGTGATAAAATAGGATAATATACTTTTTTATAAAAACTACAGCACAAATATTCATGTAAATTACAATCACTTCTTGATGTTAGGTCTTACATGAAAGCCATATATGTTCATATAATACAGGAAAAAATGATTAGGAAATTACATCATGGTGGAGCTAAAATTATATATATATAGTGAATGAAAATTATATATAATTATATATATACGTGTGTGTGTGTGTGTGTGTGTGTGTGTGTGTATAAAATGAATCCCTTCACGTTAACAGACTTGGATAGGTTTTGGAACAATAGGGATATTGTTCCAAACATAAAAATACACAAACATACATTAAAAAAAAAAACTAGTTTATGTTTCAAGAGAGATTAAATATATATCCACTTCCAAAAAAAAATGAAAAGGCCCACTTATCTTTCCTCTGAATATATTTGAAAATCATATTTTTTGTTTTTATAATTCATGAACATAACTATTACCTATTTAAGAAGAATGAATGGAATTAGAGAAGTTGTAGAAATGGTTATCATTAGGAAGTCCAGAAAAGTAAGTTTGCACTAGAGAGTTAATATTCCACGGAAATCTGATAAATAGCCAGTTGGCAGTTGTTCTGAGAGTTCCCTGACAGTCCTTTTAAATCTAATTTTGGTCCACCATATATAATCCCTGTTACAGAAAGAAAATTCAAGTTTTAAATAATTGATCTTATAACATAGGTGCCAGTATACCTATAAATTATATATAAAGACATACAACTATATACAGTGTATGAATTTTATTCAATTGTAATTTTAGATCTTAAAATTTGATTTTGAAGAACTAAATGAAATCAGAAGACAGTGGTACCTTAATTTTTTCTTTATATTTGTTATGTGCATTTGATAAAATTACAAATGCAATAATATTACTTTAATGTGGTAATCTCACACTTAAATGTACTCCCAATTACAAACTACTTTTATGCCCTGCATTCAATAGCACCATATTTTAGGATGACTCAATCATAATAATGTTTACCATTTTTTTCCTTTTTAAATGATGTTCTGTACCACTATAAGGATTTTTTTCTGTTAAAATATAAAAAAGACAAACCTAACTGTATTTTGCAAATACAGCAGGCATTTACCTAGCATGGGAGGGAAAGGACTGAGTAAACTGAAAGACAGAGTTCTAAAACTATTATAAAATTCCAGTCATTAATTTTCACTATTTTCTCTTTTTCATGCAAATTAAAAAATTAAATATTTCTGATTCATAAATCTAATTCAAGTAACATTTATCACATTAAAATTATAATATAACATATCATTATGATTACCTTATTGTTATTTTCAACCAGGGAAAATATGAAAAAAAGTGTTTTTTTTGTGTCCAAACCACCCCCATGTTAAACGTCTTTCACCAAATCACTGCATGCTCACAGAAGTGTCTCTATACATTGTTAAAGTGGAGACTGGCTCTTCCTGACACACAAGGGGAGGTTGAGCGAGGGAAAGCATATAGTCTTCATTTGGTTTAGTACAAATATGCATTGCTTCCTTAACACTGCAAAATGGAATTGGAATTCTGCCACAGTGAGAAAAAATGGGTCCATTTTTTCTTGAAAATGCATTCCATTTCCACAATTTCATGTATAACAAGAAAATTTATGTTTTTAGATTTTTTTAAATTAATATCATTTTAAAGATTTTTTTTCTTAAATTTATTGCAGTGAATAAACAGACAGGCAAATACTAAAACGTGCGAACTAAAAACTATTGATGTAAAATTTACAATAATTGTTCTATTATTTTTTAAAATTTTGTTATTGAAATATTTAGATTCTTTCCCATAAATGCAAGCAAACAAAAGAGCTAAAATCAGTTTAAAAGTAATTACTTTATGAGTGATTTAAAACAGTAGAAAATGTTTCACAAAATAGATAAACAGATTTCTTTGACAAATGGAATTCATTCAATCCCTTAAATATCTGTGGAGAAAATTTGTAATATTTGTATTATGGAATTGTTATATTTATAGATGGCTCTAATACTTCAAAAACTTATGTTCTAAAAGTTCTTTGTAAAACATCTACAAACAACTAAAATCAACAATCTTAAAGTATAATACTAAGTTAAGCTTATCAAGACCTCAGCTTAACTTCTAACTACATTAATGTTTAGAGAAAAAAAGAAATAAATTGGTCACAGTAAGGATATTTCTGTATCTAATTTATTATATGTAATTTAACCCTATATTGATCTACTTTTAGAATAAAAATAAAATTAATCAAAACTAACTTTGTTTTCTCTTAGGCTCTTGGATTTTTCATCATTATTTTATGAAACTCAAATCTTATATTTTGAAAATGTTGTATTTTAAAAAGACCTAATTTAATAATAATTTTACATTTTCAAATTGGGGAACAAAAATCAGCATAGGAACATACATAATTTTAAAGAACGCCTGGAGTAATTGTTTGTATTACTTGCTTTCATATTGAACAAGATAAAGTAATAGTATTTGCTTGCTGCTTTTAGTTGCTGACTATGTATAAGCATGAGAAATACAAGAAATTACAGAACAAAAAAACCCAATAAATTCTTGCTAATAGTTGTATATCTGGATCACAGATCTCCACTGTGCTAATTAATCAAAATTCTTATAATTGTGCCTTCTTCCCTGCTCCCATTCATTTATTTATCTCTCCGTTCATCTGAGCAACTACCATATTTCAGACATTGTCCTAGAAAACTTTAATCAAACCCAAACTTCCCATAGGTTTATTTTGCAAACTTTTCATGCTGAAACTGACCCTGAACAATTATTTCATCATATACTTAAAAAAAATCTGTTCTCTTCATAGGACAAAATTTTGCTGATCTCTCAAAAAGACAAGAACACAGGCTTTATCACTTCTAAGAACAAATGTTAAAGCATTCAGTTAATGTACCCCAAAAACTGTCTTGTAAAGTAATAAAAATTTAAAAGGCTTCAATGTCATTTAGTCAAACAAAATAAATTTTACGTGATTAGATATTATAGAGTTCTAAATGTTTGTGAGAAATAAGAGATATTTAATTAAAGTTCTATTAAAAACATAAGCAGGGAATTGATTTAAAAAAACACGAGCTAGAGGAAAAGACAAAGTCAGTTAATTAGTAGCTTGGAGTAGATATGCTGAGGGGCTGTTTATGTTGCCTGATTTCAGAGCTCCCTTGCTCTTAACCTTCATAATGCCTGAAATTCCTTCCTTGAATTCCCATTTCTGTGAGCCTTCATACATATGCAGGATTTTAAAATACTGTGTATTTTATGAAGGTAAAAACTAGCAAGGAGAAACATAATATTTTATGTTTTGTTAATCAGTCACCTCATGAAGAATTACATAATTGGTGTTAATTAAAAATATTTTGTTGCAATTAGAGCATTATTACACAACTAGTGTTGAAAGTATCCTTCATTTTGAGTATTGCTTTTGATTTTCAAAATACTGTCACACACATGATCTCACACAGTCCTCACAAGAAGACCCATGGAGGCTGATTAAGATGTGCCTCTGTCAAGTTCAAATTAGCCAAAAATTTCATATATGCCTCTAGCAGGAGGAAATTGAACTAATGATTGATATTCCAAATCATACTTTAAAAGGCATTTCGAGTAATCTGAAGGAGTTAATAAGCACTGTGTGTTTGACTTATTCCCAGGGAACTCTTGATGTAAAGAACCTACCTCTTTATAATATGGCTAAAATTCTGTGTGTGAGGTTCCCACATGAGGCTTATTCTCAAATAGAAAACAAACCCCAAAACTTTAACCTTAACCTTGTTTAGCATATACATTTGTTAGCATATAAGAGTCGATAAAATCGTTTCTCTATAGACCTTGATTTCAGGAAATGTTTAAGAATGTCTTATTATTAAGGAACTATATTATTGTCTGACAACATTTAAAATCTCTTTTTAATAATGTATTCCCACTAAATGGTATGATTTCTAATTAAACTTATCACCAGTTGTGGTTAAAAAAATAAACACAATTACTCTAAGACACATTCTAACTCAGAATTACAGTGCAAAGGGAAAAAATGAAACCACTATCTGTTTAATGAGCAATGACTATATTGCTTATAAAAGTAATAAGGACTCCATTAGAAGTTCTTTATTTTAGTTGCTAATAAAAACAAACAGCACTTTGATAGTCAGTTTTGTATTTCTGTCTCCATTTTTTAACTTGCATTAATAAAAATATAAAACTTATTCAATCAGCAAATGTGTACTGAATGAATGAAAACACCATTTTATGCCCAGGTAGATGCCTATAAAATTGTGATTTAAAACTGAATTAGATTTTTTTTTATTAAAGCAAAATCAATTTCATTTTCTCCTGCTTCCCACTGAAAAATCTGTGTCATGGATGAGAAATATTTTACAATTAAGGCACTTGAGCCATGAATGTTGTTTAGAAGATACTTATTTTAACACTGTCTATGTAAACTTATCGAATATTTTATTTTAAATAGCATAAAAACACAGAGTAGTTCTCTACAATAGTTACCTGAAAACAAACACCACTGTCATTAAAAGAAAATGTACAATCTATTCATTCAAAAATACCAAGACTCCATAGGTGGTCCTCTGTAAGACTGGAAGAAATATCATTATTTATGAAATAATCTATATCTATTTTTTCCCTTTCATTTTGTGAACTGATATTGCAGAACCTGGTCCTGGTCCTAGAAAAGGGAAAGCACTGCTCTATCTGATGCTTTTTCTTCCCCTAAATCATTTAATTCATACATGTATATCCATACACACATACATGTGATATATGTGTATATATGTGTATCTATATAAATTTATACTCTAGAAGGCTTATATAACTTGACTCTTTTAGATAACTCTGGAATTTCAAATTCCAATGGCTTATGTGAGTTCTCAAAATTATTTTTTTATTAAAAAAAATATGTTATACCGTGCTTTCCAATATCCACTCAGAATTTGAACGAACTGCTTTTCCACTATGCCCCTTAGAACCACTGGACAGATAAGCATCCCATTCATAGACGAGCTTCTTTTAGAAAACACTCCACATGTGTTTGGCCAGTTATGTAACAATAATATTCCTTTAATTCTCCACTCAGGGAGTACCTGTGCCTTGCTCTGGATCTCTCAGCAGGTAAAGTGAGAAACTTACTTGACTTAGAATGTGCTCTTTTAGATGTGGGCCCCTCTGTGACAGAATCAGGTGGAGGTTGACTAGCTAACTGCAATGCAGTTGAGTTGTTCCTGTTAGTGTTTTGGGACTCAACATTTGTGATAGCTTCACTCTGTGGTTCCGTACTTGGCTTTGTGCCAGTCTTTCTTTTCTGCTTCTGGGACACAGAAGCGCCTGAAGTCCAGGTAGGAGGCAAAGCAGAGGTAGTGGTGGATGAGTCCTGACTTGAACAAGTATCTGACGATTGTATCACATTGTCATTGGCAACTTTACAGCACTGGGCATTCTCTTCATGTCCCACCGCTTGTTTGGACATGGACTGGGGCAGCGTTACGCTGCAGCCTTGTATTTGAGCCCCATTAGTTTGAGAGTAGACATTGCTGACCTTGGTGACCTTGTGTTGCCCATTATTGTTACAAACCTTATACCGGATCATTAGAATGATGATGAAAACCAACACAGATGCTACAATTATTCCACCAATAATGATAATCATGGTGCCTCCCAAAAACTGGGACTGCATGAAATGGCATCGTACATAATCCTGTTCCGTAGTAAACTGGATGCAACCCACGACTCTTGTGGCAGTGAGGGAAGTGATGCCATCGTCATATATTGCCAAGACACACAAGTCATACATAGTTCCAGCAGCCAGGTTATTGACAAGAAAAGTTTTGCTTGTAGGAGGTATCATTCTGAAGGACAATGGAATTTGTGTTAATGTTACAAACAAAACACAATATATAAATAGAGAAACATTATGATTGCAGTTCTGTTTCATCTCAGGACTCATTTAAGATAAGCACATTTATAATAGATATGAAATATGGGAAAATTATCTAATCTTATATCTACTCAGTTAAAATGGCTAGAAGTCATTGTTGGAGTTGGCATTATATTAATGGTGCCTGCACCATGCCCTGACAAGCTTACTAATTGCATTGCTTGGCAAAGCAGAACTCCTAATAAAAGGCACTGCTACAGAATCATTTATGACAAATTGCTTTTGAAAGGTGTGACTGTGACATTATCTGACTACTAAACAAATCCATTTAGCACTTACAACACCTCTGTGACTAAAAGCCAATTTGAAGGAAGGGAAAACACTGACAATCACATTAGAAACCAAAATGGAAATGCATTTCAGAATATTTATTTTCCAAATCACTTATAAGTTGCTGTGGAATGGTACCCAGTAAATCTATCTTTAATAACTAAGATAATTACTAAGATTAAAGTACTTTATTTACAGATCTCAGATCTCTTATACCTTCAACACTTGGTCTCCAGTATTTTTATTGATGAATAAGGTTGATGTGAATGTATAAGTAATATCATTCTTGAAATGTGAACAGGGCAAAGCTGTTGACCAGAGTATAAATACCTCATCCACCCCATGTACGCGCATGGAAATTTCTTTAGTGTTTTTAAAGTTTGATAAGATTTTATAGGCAACTCTGAATCTGTTATACCATAAAGATGTTCTGTGAATATTCCTTTTGAATGTTTTTTTTTTTTTTTCTCAGCAGCAGCCAATAAAACCTAAACCGATTTAATTTGGAAAAAATGATTTGAAATTATATTTTTTTCTGTGAGGGTGAGTTTTAGGAAATTTAAAAGTTGGCAATGTGTATATGTTACACAACTAAATAATGTGTCCTAAATATACAAAGAAATTTTTAGACCAGAGTATGTGTTCGTAATTGAAATCACTATCACTTAGTGAAGTTATGAAAAATGCTAGACATTTTTAAACACTTCATATACATTGTATGAGGCATTATCATTATTTTATTCATGAAAATCATTAGGGTCAGAAATTCAAGCAATTTCTTCAGTCACATAGAATTTAATTGTCCACTCAGGAATAAAATCTGGGAATTTGGAAAATAGATACTGACCTACTTCACATAGCTAATGTTTAAAATAGCTAGGATGTCTACCAGCTACATGAAGGTGGGAAGAGGAGTGGATATTTGTCATCAGCAATTAGTTGAGTAATTCATAGCCCAGGCAAAGAGCTGAATATGAGAAAATCACTTTATGCTAATACACATGAATCATAATCTACCTGCCTATACATTCAATGAGATGGGTATTAGAAACTGTTTAATACATCCCTTTTAAACATGAGGAATTTAAACCTCAGCCAGGTAGAACTTTGCCCAGGATCAATTACATGGCTACTTAGGTCAGGTTTGTTTGTTATTTTTTTTAATGTTTCCTTATGCTTATTTTTAAAGTTTTTTTTTTCTCATTACCATACATGAGTGAAAATCAAATTATCTTCCAGAATTCACCTGGGTCTCTATGAACTGAATTGATCTGTTTTCAGAAAAGCTTAAATATATATATTTCAAAGTCATAAATTCCTAGGAACTATATTGGTCTATTGCAAGTAAAACTATATAGAGGGGTAAAATGTATACTTCCAACCAAATATTGGACAAGATGTGACTATAAATCAATGAGGCTGAACTTTAGAAAAACATACCAGAAATTCTTTAGCCAGATGCAAATTCTCCATCAATGTTCTTACCTGGAGATTACATAGTCAACTCCAGTGATACTTTCACTGCTCAAAATATCTGTAAACTTTCTCTTTGGAACTGTCTTAAGAACCAGTAAATATGAGACAACACACATGCACATAACTCAATCACTCAAAAAATCAGTCTCATTATTTTATAGTTACATCCTATTTTTGACCAAAAATGGCAATATCCATCTTGATCACCCACCTTATTCACAAGACTTGGCTCCAAATGGCTTTTGCTTGTTTCCAAAATTCAAATTCACCCTCAAAAGACGAAGATTTGCCACCACTGAGGATATTCAAAATAGTATGACGAGATTCTAAAGATAATTCCAAAAGTGCTTTGAGCAATGGCAGCATCATTGGGATAATGGTATAGCCTCCCAACGTGACTTCCTTGAAGGAAAGAACACTCATGTGGATGTGTAAGTTCTGGTATGTTTTTGAATTTTTTTAAATAAATCAATCTTGTTCTCTGATAGTCACATCTCTTAGGTGAGGGGAAAAAAGTAAGTAAGCATAAAATTAAATATAAATTTGAACTCTAAAAATAACACCATTCAACATATTTCCCCACATGTATTCACCTTTCACAAGCTTTACATATCATACACTGTAACAAATGAAGTACTGAAATTGCAATACAGAGTAGTACTGCCAATTAAAATAAAAATCAGTAATACATTAATAAGCCCTACACTAAGATATATGTTAATAATAAAAAATTGCTTTAATTTCCTTACCTGTAAACAAGGGTGTCATCATAAGTACCATTGTACTGGATTTGAAACATACGTATTCCAGGGATATTTCTTTGAAAATTAAATTTAAGTAGTGCCGTAGAGGATGTTGCTTCAGCCACCACAATTTTATCTTGACTCATTTTAGTATCACCATTACTACTGCTTGCATTAGAACCTGACTTAGTCGAAGTTGAGATATCTGAAGAACCAGGATCAGGCTCATGGATATGGTTTGTACTGTTTACTATGTGGGGGAGTTTAATTATATGAAGATCCACTGTTTGTGTTGCTTCCCCAGCAGGATTGGAAGCAATGCAGGTAAAAGCACCTGTATCCTTTACAGTTGTGATAAGAATGTCAAGTGTTCCATTATCATACACCAGCGATCTCGTTGCATTTGAAATAAGCTTCCCTTCAGGAGAAATCCAGTGAATTGCAGGTTCGGGATCTCCCCTAGCTTTGCACCTCAATGTTGCCCTTTGACCCTCCAGAACTCTCATCTCATGCGTATGACGAGTAATGAGAGGAGGTTCACACAAAAACTCCTCCTCAGGAATTGACCAAAAGTAGCGGCCAGTCAAAAGTGCCGGAGAAGCACAAGTCTCTAAGTCATCTTCTCTAGACAGACGCCTCAACCACAACAATTCACAATTGCAATGCAAAGGGTTTCCACCAAAACTTAATGCAAACGTAGACGGGCTTATGATTCCTGAGGTTGCTAGTACCTGAGCTCGCTGAAAGAGAGGGTCAGGTGGTAGCTTCTGCAGTTTATTTGATGTTACATCTAGTCGAGTC
This sequence comes from Scalopus aquaticus, assembly GCA_004024925.1. Classification (NCBI taxonomy): domain Eukaryota; kingdom Metazoa; phylum Chordata; class Mammalia; order Eulipotyphla; family Talpidae; genus Scalopus; species Scalopus aquaticus. The sequence goes on along the minus strand of PVIJ01000218.1, from coordinate 209,458 downwards.
ATCTTGTGCAAGTGGGAGAAAGTCCCTTTAGGAATGTTGTCAATCATATTGTGATCCAAACTAAGTGTGTGCAAGCTGACCATCTTCTCAACAACATCCCAAGGAATAGTTTCTAAATTATTATAGGACAGATCCAGCTCCTCAAGGGCAAAGACATCATCAAATGCTGTAGAAGAAATTAGAGTCAGTTGATTGTTGTTCAATATCAAATGATGGAGATTGGAAAGCCCACTGAACATATCATTTGTAATTTTAGTCAATCTGTTGCTATTCAAATGCAATGCCCTCAAATTTCGTAAGTCAGCAAAAGCATGAGGTGTAATAAAACTTATTGTATTCCTGGATAGAGTCAGGTCCACCAAGCTGGTCATATTGGCAAAATCTTTCCTTTTAATATTTGTAACAAAATTGTCTGCCAACCGCAATTCCACAGTTCTTCTGTCAATGTTTGGTGGAACAAATAAAAGCCCTTTCTTGGCACAAAGGGTTGCAAGATTAGGAGACAAAATCTGACAGACACAACGCTTTGGACAGATCTGAGCTTTCACTGCTATGCCAATGAAAAACAGATAAAAAAGAAATTTTTCCATTGTAGATCAGATTTTAGAGCCTGTAAGAGAAGATAAAAAATATAGCATTAGCATCCAATTATTTGGTACATAGTCCTACCAGAACAATCTTTTACATGCAAATTGTAATAAAGAAGCAATTAATTAATGTGTTTATTTAACAAAGAAGATAAGCTATCTACTCTGTATTAGAGGGTAAAAACATACTATAAATAGCTTCATGATATTTAAAGTCAAATGGAAAAACAAGTCAACCGACGGTTATAATTCTGTAAATTAAGTGCTGTTTTAAAGTATATGCCCAGGATACTCCAAAGGTACACAAAAAAGGAGCCACATAGTCCAAATTTGAGGTTGGGGGTTCAGGTAGACTTCTCTTATATCTGAATGACATCTTGTTATACAAGTAAATTCATAGCTTCAAGATATATTTAAAAATTCACAAGTAGTTGAGTTTATTTGAGTAGAAACAATAAGACTATTTATTTATTGAAATAACTGTGGCAAGATATTTGAAAATAATTAATAATTGTTAAGCTTGTCTTTATAAAATACCTTGAATAAAGCACAGATTTCACATCTTCACTGCAAATACAGGCTCATAAACTTAAAATCAGTATGCCTCAACATTTACCAAGAATGTTCTGAGCACCTTAAATATTAAAATATTTTATTTGATATGAAGATGGGTTTGTGAAGATGGTTCATGAAGTGCAGTTATCAAAATACTTGACAGAGGGTTCAAAAAGTTATTACATTCCATGTTCCATTATCCCTTTATTTGTGGCATTTACATCTATCCTAATTTAATTAAAAAACTTTTTCATTTTCATTTCCCAGTTGTATTTCAGTCATAAGATCTTGAACTTAATCCTCAAAAATAAAAATATTAACACATATATGATTAAATGTTGTCAACAATTTCATAAGTTTTAAACACCAAGAGAAGAAATAGTTGTAGAAAGTCATACAAATTTTCCACTGAATAAAAAGTTAACATACAGAATTATTCTAGAAATGATTTACCAAGTTTTCTAAGTAAAATGAACTTTTAAGTTTGATTTATTTTATTTTCATTTCTGTATTAAATGTGGTTATAATAAAGAAAAAGTATTAGGATCAACAAATAAAATTGTATAATTCTCCTGTTCATGACAATGGCTAGTACTAAATATTTCCATAGCAAACAAAAAAACCCTTAAAAATTATACAAAAATATTTAAGATGATAATTTTCAAATATTGTACAAAGGGATCACAGAAAGTTTATTTTTGTGAAAAATCAACAAAACAAATGAAACTTATATCTGCTCCTAAAGACACATTCCAAATCACAGCACAAGAAAGGAAAGCAAGGCAAAGCATGAACAGTCTTTTCTAATTGAAGAGACAAAGATTAGAATCCAGAGAGTCTCAGGAGGCTTGAATTTATGGGGCAGAATCCCAATGGGAACATGGAAAAAAAATACTGATTAGCACTTATTATCAGGGAAATACAAATAAATATAGCATTGATATACCTCCTCACGCTTGTGAGAATGAACTATATATCAAAAAGACAATAAACAACAAGTGTGAGCAAGAGTGTGGAGTAAAAGGAACCCTCATACACTGTGGTAATGTAGAATGGTGTAGCCTTTAAGAAAACCAGTTTAGATGTTTACTAAAACCTTAAAAATAGATAATTTGTGTGACTTAGCAATTTCACTCCTACATAGCTACTGGAAGAATGTGGGAAAAAAATAATTAAAATAATTGCACTTCTTTGTTGCAACACTATTTACAAAAGCCATTATAGAAACAACCGAAATGTCCAATTACTGATAAGTGAATTAAGAAGATGTGGTATATACAGAAAATGGAATACTAATTAGCTACTAGAAAAAGGTAAAATCTTACCATTTGTAGCAACATGGGTAGAACTAAAGGGGATTATGCTCAGCAAAGTAAATCAAGACAAATACCAGATAATTTCACTCAGAAACAAAAGAAAGGAACAAACAATACTACACCAAAAAATATCCTAAAATCTGTAGACCATGGAATTGAGGCTTTAGAGAGGGAGTGAGTGGAAAGCAAATTGGAGGAGGGACCCACTGGACTATGTTGATGGTTATATGTGCTTTGGTAAAAGGGATGGTGTAGTTACTTACATCTGATGGGGTGTAAAATTATGCTCTTAAATAATGTACAGAATTGTAAACCAACATTACCTCAGCCAAAAATAATTCAATTAAAAGGCAGTGAAAAATAAAACCAGGGCCTGCCTGCTGGCACGGGAGATAAGTCACAGTGCTATCAAGCTATCTCCAGCCACTGCAGCATGAGTTCGATCCCAGGACAGGGAGCTAACCCACATGGTGCAGCAGACTTCTCCTTTCTCGCTCACTGCTCCCCACAGCAGTGTATTTCAGTATATCCGACTGTTCTGTTCCCCACTCTGTCTCCGGTAAATCCTCTCACCTCCCAGACCTCTGGCCTAGACCCCTGTTCTTACATGCATAAATAAATAAAATAAATCTTAAAAAAAAAGAAAATCAATGCAATATGCAATATAGTAAAAAATTATACACACACACACATCAATAATTACTTTACACACAAATTGAATCTAAAATTTGAAGGCACAGATAATTAGTCTGCATAAAATAGCAGGGGTCCCATTCATTAAGCATGTAGAATTAAACACACTTTGATCATGAAAACTGGCAACTGAACATCAATGTATAGGAAAGCAGTATCATGAAAATACAGAGCATAAAAAGTTTCCGTAACTAAATTATTATCAAAGTAGGGCCTCCCCGGTGGCGCAGCGGTTAAGCGCTGCGCTGTGGAGCTGTCGGCAGCGGCGATGCGAGTTCGACACCCATCCAGGGAGAATCCCACATGGTGCAGCAGACCTCTCCTGCCTCGCCCGCTGCTCCCCTCAGCAGTGTATTTCTGATCTGCCTGTTCTGCTTCCCACTCTGTCTCTGGTGAACCCTCTCGCCACCCCATGCCTCTGGCCTGTGCCCCAGCTTGTATGTATAAATAAAAAATAAATCTTTAAAAAAAAAAATAAATAAATAAAAACAAATTATTATCAAAGTAGAAAAAGAGTAATTGCGTCAGAGATAAACATGGTATTTCATAGAGAAAAATGATATATTCATCAAGAAATTATGAAAACAGAGGAAAAAATGCACATAACAACAGATCTTCAAAATATATGAAGCAATTCATGACAAAACTAAAGGGCACACTTTTTAAAAACACAATAACAAATGTAGAAAATAATAAAAATGGGACCATATGCATCTAAAGATTAAATGAACATGACGTTCGTCCAGCAATCCCTCAGGATTTATGCTGAAAAAATTAAGCAAGTGTACAAGATACATGCACAGATGGTTCATCATAATACTGCTTATAAAAGAATAAAGGCAACCTCCAAAATTCCAATATTAGGGGACAGGTGAGTAAATCAGTACATCAATAAAATGGAATCCGATATAAATTTTAAAAATCAGTGGTGTATGTATAGGAGTGTGAGAGTGCGTGTGATCTTAAGAAACGAAAAGTAGTTGCAAAGGCACATAATGGTAATAGGTAGCATTTATTAAGTGCTTTGTTTTAAGTGCTATTCTAAGAATTTCGTGGATATTAATTTATTCTTTAAATCTACTGTTGAGGTTAGGAATGAGCTGTCACTGTTCCCATTTTACAGCAACCCAAAAAGTTTCTGTGACTTTCTCAAGGCTCACACTGGCGACTGACCTCAGGCAGACTAGAGGCCATGTTTTCAAATACCACAAGAATCTGCTTCTCTTCAGGGTTTGTATTTGTTTTAAAAAGAATACAAAATAAATGGGGTGTGTGTGTGTGTGTGTGTGTGTGTGTGTGTGTGTGTTTGTGTGAATTGTTTGAAGCAGTTCTGGAAAGACTGACATGGAAATATTAAGAGATATTACTGTTTTACATAAACAAAATAAGCACTTTTGGCTCAGTAACAGAACTAATTGAACAAAAAGTACAGGTCCTCTAAAAAATGTGAACAACATTATAACAATCAACCAGTTTGATTACAGTTATTAATAGAACTTCAACAAATAAAGAATACATAACATCTTCATATATATATATATATATATATATATATATATATATATATATTCTTTTTTATTGCTCATGGAACATTTACTAATAAAGTCCATATAACAGACCTGAATTCTCAAAATATATATTGATGAAAATATCATGAAAACATGTTATATTCATACAAATTATGGATATTTTATTAAACTCAATAAATAATATCTAGGAGATTATAAAATGTTTGGAAATTTAAAATTAAAGTATAAAAATAACTAGGGAAATCAGTCAATATTTTCAAATAAATGAAAACAAGTTGTAACAAAATTCACGGATGAAAAGTAGTATATTTAGATTGCTAGGCTAAATCAATATACTAGAGAGAAAACACAGTTTTAAGTTAATTATCTAAACTTGAAAGCTAATTATCTAAACTTGAAAGAGTAGACAAGAAAAATTAAACTACCAAAGAGGATAGAAGAAAATGAATTAAATAAAGGCAAAAATCAATGAAATAAAAATCAGTCAAAAACAAAATAAACAGACAAATGCTTATTTTTAAAAAAAGATTGACAAAGTTGATCTTTCCCCTCCAAAACTAATTAAGAAAAAAAATTACCAATATAAGAATAAGATGAAACACAAATATAGTGCCAAAATTATTAAAAGACTAATAAAGGAATTTTATGAATGTCATGACTCTGAACTCAGCAATTTGGATGAAATAGACACATTCGTTTCAAAGCAAAAGTTACCAACAATACAAACAGAAGAAAATTTATAAAATAAAAACATTTGTTAAAAAAACTGAATTCATAATAAACACCTTCCCAAATTGGCAATTCCATATCAACTTAGAAATTAGATAAAAAGATGATAGGCAGATAGAATATATGATAATTTAAATATATAATATAAATTTAAATATATAATATAATTTAAATATATAGTATATATGATGTAGTATGATGGTATCTTAAATAGGAAGTAGGTGATAAATTTTATATGATGTAATTATATGTTATATGCATTATATATTTGTTAAATGAACATATATTTATGTTTTAGTGTTTATTATATAGACATATAACAATTAAAACATGCAGTCTATATCATTAACTCTAGTTCTAAATTAAATATATGATATATATGAAGAATTATGCATATACAGAGAGAGATACACAAACACACAAAGAAGAAGTCAGAAGTGAGGAACAGCAAGAGGAAAGCAAACATACATTTGAACATTTGGAATCTGAGTAAAATGTATACAGAAACTCTTAGTGCTAATCGTGCAACTTTTTATAATTATGAAATACACAATATATATCAAAAGAAAATAAAAACATCATGAGGAAATGATAAGGAAGGTCTCTAACTGGGAGGAAAATATTCAAAAATATCAAAATGAAGACATTAAGAATAACTAATAATAACTAATAATAGTACTGTGAAAATATTCACAATACTATTAGTCATCAGTGAAACACACAGTCAAGCCAAATCCTCAATACCCATCCTGAAGTAAAAACATACAAACAAAACACCTATGATCCAAATTTTGGCAAAGATGTGGAGTTGAAATTTTCATCTATTGCTAGTGAAAGTTCAAAATGGTTCAAAGCTTTTGGCTAGTTGCTTGGCAGGTTTTTTTTTTTTTTTTTCTTAATTATACTTACTGTTACTTACCTAATGATACAGCATTGGCACGCCATGTAATTACCTAAGAGATATGAAAGTGCAAGTATACAAAAAGAAATGCATCCAAGAATGAAGAGATAAACAAATGGCACCACATTAATACATGGAAACTAGGTAGCAAGGGGAAGGAAAAACTTTCTGATATTCACAATAAGGTGGATGATTTTTGTTGTGGGTTCAATTGTGTCCCTTCAAAGAATCTGAAGTACTAGCTGCCATTGCCCATTTGGACCTTATTTGGAAACAAGGTCTTTGGAGTTGATTAAGTTAAGAGGAGGTGATTAGTGTAAGTCAATCCAATAGGACCGTGTCTTTATTAAAAAGGGATAATTTGGACAAAGAAACAGATGCGCACAGAAGCAAGACAAGGTGAAGTATAATGAGAGTGTCATCTCCAAGCTAAGGAACACCTACAGCTATCAGAATCGAGGAGAGATGCATAAAACAAATTCTCCCTCATGGCTTTCAAAAGGAACCAATCAAGTCAGATACTGTGATTTTAGACTTTTGGCTTCCAGCACTGTGGAACAATATATTTCTGTTCAAGTTACTCAGTTTGTGGCACTTTGTTACTACAGCCTTACCAAATACAAGCCTCAGAAATATTTCACTGAAAAGTAAAATTACATATATAAAATATTACATATTGCAATCTTCTAAGTAGATGTGTTTTTAGAAAAAGCAAATCTAGTCTATGATGTTAGATGTCAAATCAGTAGCTACCACCTACTTAGAATATGGTAGATTGATGGGGAATGAGTTTAAGTAAATTTAGGGGGCCACAGAAAGACTATACTTTATTTGGAATAGTGGTACACAGGTGTCCTCATTGAGCACAATCAATCATATACATAAAATGCAGTACATTTTTTATGCCAAGTATACCTCAATAATTAAGTTTTAAAAAAGGAAATATACATTCCCCAATATTGCTTCCAAAGAAAAAATATATAAATTGATACCCTATTGGTAATGAGAACTTATTCATATTTTATATACATGTTTTCTTTACTCAGTCCTCTACCTTCAAAGATCTGATTCAATTCCAACCCAAATATAACCTGACTTACTTTGATCATCAGGAAACATATATGCCACCTGATAAGATCGCCCTACAATATGATTATTTAGAAAGCATTTAGAATCATCTGTGGGCCGTTTTCTGTTTTTTTTTTTTAAAGATTTATTTATTTATACATACAAGCTGGGGTACAGGCCAGAGGTGTGGAGCGGCGAGAGGCCTCACCAGAGACAGAGTGGGGAGCAGAACAGGCAGATCAGAAATACACTGCTGAGGGGAAGCTTGTATGTAAAAAAAAAAAAAAAAAGAAAAAGAAAAAAGAAATACACTGCTGAGGGGAGCAGTGGGCGAGGCAGGAGAGGTCTGCCACATCATGTGGGATTCTCCCTGGCTGGGCATCGAACTCGCATCACTGCTGCCGACAGCTCCACAGCTCAGCGCTTAACCGCTGTGCCACCAGGGAGGCCCCTGGGCCATTTTCTTAATTACGTTAATTTCTTTTCTAAATGAGTCCTATAAGTAGTGAAAATCATATACATTATGTTTAATGAGCTTTCTCAGATCATCTTAGAAAAAGGTAGAAATAATGAAATTTGTAAAATATAGAAGATCAGGGTTATGAAAAGAAGGAATTTTCACGTCCTACAAGTTCACAAAATAATCCTTCATATATTTATTAATATATGACCACTTGAAGAAAACTGATGTAAATATAAGAGCAGAGTACTTCTCACGTTTTGTTGGAATTCATGGTTTAAAAATTTATAAAAATCATCAAACACACCATCTTCACTCTAGTTAAGTGAAAGTGCTTGTCTATTGCTTTCTCCAGATAAATGCAAAAAAAAAAAAAAAAAAACCCAACAAAGACAGGTGGTTTTTAATAATAATATTTGGGCGGGGCTGTAACTCAGTAAATAGTCAATTGCAGCTTTTCAGATAATATTTACACATCTCTATTTTGTATGTTCATTCAAGCAAATTCCTTTCAGATACAAAGTGACACAAATTGTAAACAAAGAGTCTATCATACAAACTGGTAAAGGATATATTCCAGTACTCTTCCATCATTCAGCCCATGGCTATTACATAACATATGCTCAAAAGAATCAGTATTTATTTGGCAACTAGAATGAGATATAAAAGCAAATTTAGATTTTACAACCAACTGAGAGTATAATCTATTCTCTGCAGAAACCAATATGGTACCAATTTATACGCTGTGTTAAAGGAAAGTTACTGAACTCAGGAGCTGCCTCGCCATCTTCAGCAGAGCTCTACCAATTCTATTAGTGCCCCTTCGCCCTGACTAATGCCTGAGGAGAGAAGCTGATGCCTGTTGATTCTGGTGAGTTGTTTCAGGATGTGTCAAAATGGGATGAGTGTTACAAGGGACATTTTATAGTATGGTTTAGATGATGAATCATTGGATAGCTTAATTTTTAATATTTTAGATTTTCTGCATAATTTTCTTCTAGAGGGGCTATAAAGATACTATAACTCCATTCTCTACCAGATCACATACTGAGCAATTATGTTTTATTAATTTATTAAATTCAGGCCTCAGAATATAATGACTAGAACTCCAAACAGTTAAAATCCTCAGCATGTTGAACATATGAAGGAAGCAACAGTATGTTATAGATGAGGATATTAGATTAGGATACTAACACAATTAAGCAAGTTTACTAAATGGGATGTTTGCCATGTTCTACCTACCTAGTAGATGTGTAAATATTTTGCCCTTTATTTTTTTTAATTTTTAAAAGAAATTTTAAAAATCAAGGTAAAATTTACATAGATGTTTTTATTTCTTTTATAGGATGTCTTTAGTATTAATTGTTAGCTTACAAAGCTAAAATGAATTTGTGATGTGGTATACTTAACATGCCAAATCTCACATAATCCTTGTACAATTTCATATAAAATAGTTATTTTTATTCCCATTTTATATGGTGAAACAAAATTTAAGGAATGCTAAGTCCTTCAATGTAGTACAGAAAGTAAAGAAAAAGGTAGGTTTAAGATGGAAATGTATCTTCCAAAAACCCATATTCTTGCTAGGATATGAAGATGCTTATAGATGTTATTTACATTATATTTTTATAATTATGTAGCAGTTGGACATAAAGGTTTATTGACTCTAGCAACAAAACTTCTTAAATATATCAAGTGACCAACTTAACTAATTTGCTGGCTTATCTACATAATCACATTATATTTGAAGTGTGCTAGCAGATTACTATGACAGAATTGAGAGCAACTTGGTTAGCAACCAAGTGACACATTTAACCACAGTCATAGTTCTCCATTATTTTGACATATGACTAAAGTAACGTAAAAACTTCAGTCCATAACCTGCCCATTCTCTTAATATAAATCCTACCTTACAGAAGAGGGTAATTTCTGTGTATAAATGGTTCAGTTTTTGGGCCTCCGTGGTGGCGTAGCAGTTAAGCACTGTGCTGTGGAGCTGTCAGCAGTGGCAATGCGAGTTTGATGCCCGGCCAGGGAGAATCCCACATGGCGCGGCAGACCTCCCCTGCCTTGCCCGCTGCTCCCCTCAGCAGTGTATTTCTGATCTGCCTGTTCTGCTCCCTGCTCTGTCTCTGGTGAACCCTCTTGCCATCCCACACCTCTGGCCTGTACCCCAGCTTGTATGTATAAATAAATAAATCTTTAAAAAAAATGGTTGTTTTCCTCCATGGACATGGTTCAACTTGTCCTTTTTCTTGCCCATAGGAGACTCTGACTGCAGAGACTCTATAATGTGTTGGGGGTCCAAGGATCCTAAGAATGAATATAAGTGGCAACTCTAAAGAAGAATGTATTCTATCTTAGGAAAAATTGTTTGGGGAGTGATAACAGCCTAGAAGGGCCCTACTCTGAGCGACTATGACTATTTCCAACTCTGCTAGAGCAAAGTTGGTTTGGCATTGAGTCAGTGGGCATGGGTGCGAGTATTCAATAGGTTCCAAACTTCTATATTGTTCTGAGCACTCTTCTTGGATGCTCATATATAAGTGAAAATTATTCTGGAAGAAGGAGGAGTGATACGTGTATAAAAGTGCAAAATAATTTAAATTTCGGAGCCTCCGTGGGGGTGCAACAGGTTGAGCACAGCACTGTGAAGCTATCCAGAGCCACTGCAGCACGAGTTCGATACTCGGCCAGGGAGATTCCGACATGGCGCAGTAGACCTCTCCTACCTTGCCCACTGCTCCCCTCAGCACTGTATTTCCACTGGTTTGCCTGTTTTGCTCCCCACTCTGTCTCTGGTGAACCCTCTCACCACCCCATACCTCCGGCCGACACCCCAGCTTGTATGCATAAATAAGTAAATCTTTGAAAAAATAATAATTTAAATTTTCCATTAATTAAGATATTAGCACCTCTGGGGGAGAGATATAATTTATATGGGGAGTCCAAGGTAAACAATTTGTAAATTTAGTAAAACAATTTGATAAAGGTGAATACCGTTAGGTATGGATTTTAAAGGGTAAATGAACTGAGGAGCAGCCAAATTCCATGTTTGGTGAATTAAATGAAAGTTCACTGTGTGGAAGGGAAGAGAACAGAGAAGATGGAAGGAAGCGCACAAAGGGGGATGATTCTGTGAAAAATAGTAATAGGCATGTAGCTTTTAGATAAACACCACTGTAGTTACAGATAAGGAAACTCTCAGATAAAGGGTAAATTATTTCCTGGGGTAATACATTTTTGCTCCACATCGACTTAAAATTTGAAGGAATTTACCTCTCCACTCTCATATCAATACCTTTTTACTAGATTTACTAGATGTTGAGAAACATCAGGGTAAAAAGAACTTATGTTCAACAACCACATTGAATGGTGAGAAAACACTCTAAATGAAGGTGTGATAACATTATTAGTCATCTTAGACTCCAACCTGGATTTAAACAGGCAGTTTACTTTTCTAATAGTCTTATTGCAGAATAATCAGATTTCATGCTACGTAGGGAGAAGGTCCAGAACAGGCACATCATCACAAATGTGAAATGCAATGAAGTTGCTATCCTGCCAATAGTAGTAATAGTAATAGTAACAATAGCAATATCAATAGTAACAGTAGATGACCCCAATTTTCTTCCAATGTCCAAGAATGAAATAGCTCTCTCCTCAGAATCCATTTTCTGGAAACTTGAAAGGATATAAAGAGTATAATACAATTTTGGATGTCATTAATCAGTGTTCCAAATCTTGTAAATGAGTTATTGCTTAATCCATATTTCTTTGGAATTCTGAGAAGTAAATCCCTGAACCTTTGAGATGTGATGCTAGCCATTATATTTCCATTTCCCTATAGTATTTAACATTTCATGTATCTAGTCTCTGTGGTTATATTGGCACTATTGTGCTGTTGCCATAGTAATTAAAGAGGCACAGTTGCACAGCCAGGCAGACAGGATGATGATCAGCTCAGAGATGCTGTTTGACACAATGCAAGCATCTAGAAATTTGGATAACTCTTGAGGAAAAAAAAATGTGATTTAGACTTCCTCTTGATATTATTGTGGGCAGCGAGGCAGTCAAGCTATCTCAGTGGAAAATCTAATTGAAAAGCTGAAAAATATGGGATAGGAAAGAAAGAAATACATGCATACAAAGGAATAAGTGAATTTACTAAGGGTTTTAAATACTAAATATGTGTGCGGGTGGAAAGTTCCGGCAGTACTCCTACAGAAATATTTTGACAAACTAACACCATATGGAAGCTTTTATATCACTGAAAGCAATGTGTTTTTTTTCTCTTTCTCCTTCCTTCTCTCTCTGATCCTCTCTTCCCTTTCTTTCTACCCACTTCCCTCCCTCCTTCTTCAATCTCTCTCAAACATATTTCATTTTCAGAATTAATATTGTTTACCCTTACAACACAATGATCACTTCAATGTGGTGCTAGGCATATTTCAAAAAGTAATGTTACTACATTAAAAATCTATGCCCATTATGTAAAAGAACACAAACTTAAGAAATAACTGGGGCTTCCCTGGTGGCACAGCGGTTGAGCGCTGCGCTGTGGAGCTGTCGGCAGCGCAAGATGTGAGTTCGACACCCAGCCGGGGAGAATCCCACATGGTGTGGCAGACCTCTCTTGCCTCGCCCGCTGCTCCCCTCAGCAGTGTATTTCTGATCTACCTGTTCTGCTCCCCACTCTCTCTGGTGAACCCTCTCGCCGCCCCATGCCTCCGGCCTGTACCCCAGCTTGTATGTATAAATAAATAAATCTTTAAAAAAAAAAAGAAAGAAAGAAAGACTACCTTTGAGTCATTATCAGGACTGTAGGCTAAAAAAAAGAAATAACTGCATAAAGCACAAAGACGATTCAGAGAAACCTAAACGACCCCTTTCTGTCCTAAACTACCGACTTGTCCACTTCACTTTGATGTCTAATAATCTCAAAATTAACACATCTATATGAGAGCTCCTAATTTGCTCTCTCAAATCTGCTATGTTCCTCCTATAGTACATCCTTCAAATTATAGGTCATATTTTTCTGGTCCTTGAAATCAGTGGTCCAACAAATTAATTCTTTGGAAACATATTATTTTTCTCTTTCTGTTAGCCATCAAATCCAGCTGACTGATAACATCTAGACTATGCAGTAAAAACATACATACGATAGGGTCATATTTATGACTTTTTATTATCTTTCACAATAAATATTATAGCCTCTTAACCAGTTACTGTGGTTCAGCTATTATTCCCCTAGTGTATTTCCCACAAAATAGCTGGAGTGATCATGTTAAAATTTAAAGCAGGTTAAAAACTTGTTACTGACTTCCAATTTCAGTGGGAGAAAATACTCAGGTCCTTGCAATAGCCACAATGCCTACATGATCTGTGATCACTGCTTCTCTGATTTTAGTGCTACACTGGCCTTAGCTCACTTCATTCTTTGCATATAAAACACTTTGCTGTTCTTCAAACACTATGCACAGGCTATCGCTAAATACATTCTCTTTTCCTTTATTCTGGTTCTCATCACCCATTTCCATGCATATGTGTAGTTTAATCCCTCAGTTCCTTCTAGTCTTTATTTACATGTCACCTTCAAGTGGGCCTATCCTGTGAATGCTGTCCACCTATTTAAATTATAATCCCTCACCCTCCATCTCTATTTAGCTTTTCTCAATGCCAAATATTTAGCTCATCTTTGTTGTTAATTTTCTGACTCCACAAAAAAAAATGTAAGTTCCAAGAAGCAGGGATTTTTCTCTTTTTCTCATCACTATATCCTCAACATCTAGAGAGGTCTGGCACAAGATAGGCTCATAATAAATTCTGTTTGAATAATGAAGACAAAAATCCAACTACTTAGTATGTTTCTGAGAAAGTGTTCAAAAGTGCTTAGGAACTAAGATGTCAATAAAATACTGTTTTGTAAAACAATTATAGTTTTTGAATTATAATTTCATTGTTGGTAAGAATACAATGAAGAGATGTTTTCACACTGCTAAAGGTAGTAGATGTTTAGAATTTTATGTCCTCTAAAATTAAAAAAAGGTGCTGAAGACTGCAGAAAGGGATAAGCACAGAATGGAAGAGTAAGGGAAAACCACAGTATTGGCAGACATGCAAAGATGAACTACTAATTAATTCAGCATCCCTGAATAGTGAGGGAGGTGATGGATTAAGAGAATTATAGGAAATTTCATAAAAGTTTGGGCAGTGCAATCTCCTTTTATACTTCTTTAGAAAACCTGAAGTGAAATGTATGTGATTTTGTAGATACTGCTAGGTTTGGGGTTTGCATTGCCTTCAATTGCTGCATTATATTAACCCATGCTGCAAAATAGGTGCAAGAACCAACTGCACTCATCTTACATATGTCTAAAATATTTAGCACAATCACTGGCTCATAGATACTCATAAAATGGAAGTATCAGCAGCAGTCATCATGCTGACAGCATAATAGAATGATATAAACAAATGTGGAAAATTCCATTTTAACTTAGGGTGAAGTACAACACATCAATTCAGTGATTTATTAATCAAGCCATTATGTATCTCTTTATGAGTCATAAAAAATGGGTAGTTAAGTGAGATGGTTAGCCAAAAAAAGTATCTATTATCTACATACCAGTCTACATGTTATCTGTTGTGTTCATTTGTGTGTTAGTATGTGTACCAGTAGCCTTTTAAATATCCATTCTTCCATTCGTTAGTAACAGAATCTCAATATTTACCTGTTACATTGCTTCCCAATATGTAGAGCTTATTTTCTAGTTTCTTTTGCAGGGAGATATAATCATGTGAGTCACTTCTTTCCAATAAGGTATAAGTGAAAATTTTGACAACTTCAGAGAAGGCCACTAAGAGAGAGGCTGAAATGAGTGATATCTTACTTGCCCTTTTGTCCATCTGCCTTCTTCTGAACTATAATTTGGATATGATGTCTGGAACTCCAGCAATCAACGAGGACATTGAGGTGACGTTGAAGTGGAAGTCACAATGTTGGAGGAGGCATTTCTGATTATCATGGAGTTTCTCTAACAGTCCCAGGTTATCTTTCAACATATTTAAACTACTGTTTTGAAATATATGCTACTCACTGTCAAAATAATCTCAAATAGTTAGATTATGATTAAAAAAAAATTAGGGCCCAAATATAATTATGCTAAAAATGACTAGAAAGAAACATATACTCAAGTCCCTGTGTACACAGGTACTTCAAATACTTTTGAAACATTGTGTGAACATATATTTTCTGTAAAAAAAAAAAAAAAGCTAAAACTACATTGGATTCCTTTAATACAAATTAGTATTGTTAACAGTGCATTATAATATTTTTAAAATATGTAATGAGAATTTTTTTTGACAGGTATTGCTCTGAGCTATAACAATCCCCTCAAAAACAGTATTTTGTAATGATGAAATCTAGTAAACACATTCAGCATACATCTGTCATATATCAACAGGCAAGGAACTATTCATTCATTCCCTTAGGCATTTCTTTATAGCATATTTGTTAGGATAATTCATTAATTATTTCAAACTAACCAAGAAAAATTTTATATAAATTAAGCATATGGTCAAGCACAGATATTTTCTGACTATGAGAGAATCATGCAAAAATAGTTTATCAGAGAAATGGATATATCACATTACCTTATTTTAAACTATACTAAAAGTGACAGTAATGAAAAGAATATGGTTTGGCATAAAAATAGACACAAGTATGACTGGAAAAGAATTGAAAGAACAGAAATAAATACACACACGTACACACACACTTAATTCATGACAAAGAAGCTATGGCCATACAATGGGGAAAAGAGACTCTAACAAATGGTGCTAGAGAAGCCAGACAGCCACTTGAAAAAGAAAGAAGTTAGAGCTAACTGTATGCATGAAAATAAATTCAAAATGCATTAAAAGATTTAGATATAAGAACTGAAACAATAAAGTATATATATAAAAAACATGAGTGATATGTTTAATGATATCAATGATGAAGATATTTTTGGAGACTCAGTCGCTACTGCAAGGAAAATGAAAGGCAAGATAAACAGTTGGTTTTACTGCAAATTAAAAGTCTTTACACAGCAAAATAAAACATAACTAGATTAGAAACACATCCTACTGTAGAGAAAATATTCACACAGACACAACCTACAAGGGGTTAATATCCCATATATAAAAAAGCATTCAAGTTAAAAATAAAAGAAAAACCAATGAATAAGCAGACGGTAGATGTGAACAGACAAGTCACCAAAGAGAATATCCAGAAGCCAAAAGATATATGTAAAAAATGTTCATTATCGCTTTTAATTAGGGAGATGCATGTAAAACTACAATGAGATATCATCTCATGTTCTTGAGAATGATACATATTCAAAAGATCTCCACAGTAAGTGTGGTGAATGAGGAGCCCCAGCACATTTTTGGTAAACTGGTAAATGTAAACTGGGACAGCTATTTTGGAAAGTGATCTGGATTTACCTTAAAAAACTAAAATTGATTCTATGACCCAGAATTCCCGCTCTTCAGCACATATCTAAAGGATATGAAACCGTTAACTCAAGGAATTTTATGCTTTATAGTATTTATTTACAAGAGCAAGGACATGTAAAAATCTTAGTGCCCAGTGATGATTGGATCATCTATTGATCCACACAGTGGACTATTATTTGGCCAGAAGGAAAGATGAAATGCTATCATGTACAGCAAAATGGAAGAAGTTGGTGGGAATTATGCATAGTTAAGCAAATCAGAATGACAAAGACAAATTTTGGAACTTTACATAGTAGACAATTCAACAAAACAAATTACTCATAAACTAGTATTAACAAATGATGTGATGTTTCAGAGGTTAAGGGGGAGGCCCTGGAGAAAGGGTTAAAGAGATATACAAATAGTGGTGGGAAAAATAAATAAAATAATTAGAAAGAAAACAGAATGTGGGTGGGGTGTGGCAATGCACATCTGAGGAGGTGTGATCCTACCCCCATGAATCTTATAATTATAGAAATCAATGTTACCTGAAAAAAATAAGTAAAAGAATAAAATATTTTTTTTCTTTTAAAAACAGGAAAGAAAACAGAATAGGAAATTATTTCATAACAGGCAAAATGTAGACAAAAGAAGAAAAGCAACATTGATAAAAGAAATAGAAGATACAAGGAAATGGAAAGACAGTCCCTGCTCATGGATCAGCAAAATTAACATTATCAAAATAGCCATCCTATTAAAAGCAATTTATAGATTCAATACAATTCCAATAAAATTCTCAATGGAATTATTCAAAGAAATAGAACAAATATTAATGCAATTCATATACAGCCACAGAAAAACATCAAATAGTCAAAGTGCTCCTTACTAGAAAAAGGAAGAATGGAAATATTACACTTCTAGAACTTCAAATTATACTACAAAACCATAATAATTAAAACAGCATGGTACTGGATCAAAAACATAAACACAGACCAATGGAACCAAATGGAAAACCCAGACATAAGGCCACACATATACGGATAACTAATCTATGACAAAGAAGTAAAGAATATGCAGTAGAACAAGGATAATCTCTTCACTAAAAGGTGCTGGGAAAACTGGACTGCTACATGCATAAGAATGAAACAAGAATGGGCATAGGCTACTACCTTACACCATGCACAAAGATCAACTCAAAATGGATACAAGACCTGAATGTAAGACCTGAAATCATGCAATACCTAGAAGAAAACATAGGCAAAACACCCATGACATACATGTCAGAAACATCTTTGAAGACTCAGCCCTGTAACACAAGAAATGAAGGAAAAGATAAACAGCTGGGAGGGACTGTATCAAACTGAAAAGCTTCTGTACAGCAAAGAGACAGTAGCCAACTGAAGTCAAAAAGTGGGCATAAGAACTAAAAAGACGCTTCTCCAAAGAGGAAATGCAGATGGCCGACAGGTACATAAAAAATGCTTAGCATCACTTATAAAAGGGAAATGCAAATCAAAACCACAATGAAATATCACCTCACACCCATAAGAATGGCCCACATTAAAAAACTAACAACAACAAATGCTGGTGAGGATGTGAAGAAAAAGGAACCCTCTTTCATTACTGGTGGGAATGCAAATTGGTCCAATCACTATGGAGAGCCATGTGGAGGATCCTCAAATTACTAAAAATGGATCTACCATATGACCCAGCAATTTCATTCATAGGAATACACCCAAAGGACACAAAAACATTAATTCAAAAAGACACATGCACTCCTAGCTCATCACAGCACTATTTACAATAGCTAAAATATGGAAACAATCTAAATGCCCCCAAACAGATGACTGGATCAAGATGGATCTCTCTCTCTCTCTCTCTCTCTCTCTCTCTCTCTCTCACACACACACACACACACACACAATGGGATACTACTCAGCAATCAAAAAAAGTTAAACTCCTACCATTCACAGCAACGTGAATGGAGCTGGAAGGGATTATGCTCAGTGAAATAAGTCAGAAGGAAAAAAAAAATATCAGATGGTTTGACTTATAGGAGGGACATAGGGAAACCATACAAGGAATCAGGGAAAAAGAAAAGACAAAACTAGAAGGCAAACTATACATCAGAGATATTCATCAAGGAAAGAGGAGGAAAAAGGATCAAAACAGAAGGGAAGAGCACAAAAGTCTATGGTGATAATTCATGAGTGTCTCGGTGGTGGTAATCTTATGGGGACAACACTTGAGAGGAGAAATCAAGCATTGCACAAAAATGAATAATGATTTAAAAATACATAAATAAATAAAGAAGAAAAGCATATATGATAAAGCACAAAGTATACTCTATCTAAATTTGAAAATCAAGTATACTCTATCTAAATTTGAAAAGTCAATAGTAAAAAGGTGATGGCATATGGCCTCCCTGGTGGCGCAAAGGGTTAACCATAGCACTGTGAAGCTGTCCAGAGCCACTGCAGCACAACTTCCATACCCGGTCAGAGAGATTCCCACATGGCGCAGCAGACGTCTCCTGTCTCGCTTGCTGGTCCCCTCAGCAGTGTACTTCAGTCAATCTGCCTGTTGTGCTCCCCACTCTGTCTCTGGTGAATCCTCTCACCACTCACGCCTCTGGCCTACACCCCAGCTTGTATGCATAAATAAATAAATCTTAGAAAAAAGTTTTTTAAAAAGGTGATGCCATAAAGTGACTACCAGAAAAGTCTGAATTATATTGTTTTGAGAGGTTATTCAGGAAATGTGGTCTCGGTGTGACATATGGGGCATTTGGTTACACTGGCCTGTGCAATCAGGCATTATGGACATTCATGGTATAATTATTCATTGAAGTATATGTGTGCTTTATTACTTTTCAACATGAAAAGTAAAATTTCATTAAAAAATGGTAAAAATGCTTACAACATGAAAAAGTAATCAAAGATCCTGTGATTAACAATAGCCTTTATTCAAACACCTTTCATTCAGGTAATAGGGGTCTCACAGGAGTAGAGGGATGCGCCCTAAAGGCACATGCCCTGTAATACTCCATTCAGGCCATGTTTCCTTCATTAGCCAGCGAGCTCCTTGAGAGTCAGCACTCATTTTACGTGCTTTTTGGAGAAGTCAGGAGTTTTAAGAACTTTATCATTTTTTTTTCCCCATAAGTAAATGATTACTATCAATTTTATCACCACTAAAATTAGAACTACTTAATGCTGGCTACAATTTATTGATTGCTTTCAGTGTGTCAAGAACTGTTCTAAGATTGAAGGAGTGTGATCGTTTAAAATATTAGTCAATGAGTTTTTTTTTCTTACAATTCCTTGCCCAGCCATCTTTTTTTTCAGAACCTTGACATTTACTATTCAAGAGGGAAAAAACAACATAAGAAATTGCAGAGAATAAGGTTAATTCTTACATTATAAATTTTAAAAGGACTATGTCTTGATAAAAACAAAACAAAGGTTTTATTGTACCATATCACACATAGTTTGTTATTTTTTGTTTTGCTCTCTCTCTCTCTCTCTCTCTCTTTCTCTCTCTCTCTCTCTCTCTCGTCACATTAGAGGATGATGAAATCATTCTGCTCTAGAGAACTAGTACAGATACAAATACAAAGGAATAGCACCTCCAAAGCACATACAGAAAGTACACAATTATCCCAAGGGAAAATAATTTTTTTTTAAAACAAGGAAACTAGAGAAAATTATAAAGATGTAATGAATATATCAGAAAAAGAAAAACAAATGCTAATATATGTAAAGCAAAATCTATCAGTATTTACATGGAATTGAAGTGGAATAAATGCTTTGTTGTGGTTTGCATTGTTTTCCCCAATAACTCATATGTAGAACTCTGACTGCCACACTTCAGAATGTGATCCTAATTGGGAATAGGGTCATTTTAGGTATAATTAATTTAAATGAAGTCATACTGTGCCAGATAGGCTTCTGATCCAGTGTGACTGGATTATATTCCCCATGTGCAGTTCCCTTGCAAGAAGGGGAAAGCTGGAAGCAGATACACAGAGAGACTAGCATATGAAGATGAAGACGAGACCAGGATGATCTCTATTAATCAAAGAAAATAAGACTACCAGCAAAACACTCTAAGTTAAGACTTCTCTGTCTCAGACTTGTAGCTTCCAAAACTGTGAGATGGTAAATTTCTATTATGTAAGTAATCAGTTTGGATTCTTGTTAGACTTTGTGACAGAAGCTCTAGAAAATTAAAACATACTCTGAGTAAAAGAAGATGTTTGCCACAAAAAATATATATGCAAAAAAATGTAGATTGAAATACTTTTCATATGAAATGCTAAAAAAGAATGTATAGCCATGTACATGTTAGAAAACAACCATTTTTTACAGAAAACAAACTTACTCAAAAACCATTATTAGAGAAGAATGGATATACTTCAACAGGAAGATAAATAAATTATAAGATTGAATGATTTTTTATATAATATAACCTCTTAATGTATTAAACAACATAAAGTCAAAGTCACAAGGTATAATTTAATATTAACCTTCTTGTATATGACAGAATGAATAGAGAAAATAACATGAATATGAAATATTTGAAAACATGGCTAACTAGTTTTTCTAAAAAGTTTTTCTAATTTCATACACTTATAAAAATATGTGTAAACATTAAATATGAGCAATATATATTACATACTATGCATCAGCTATAAAAACAGAATGTAATTTTAAAAATCAAGCATACCTTGAATTAAAATAAGTCTATAAAAATTTCAGAGCTGAAATTATTCAGAATCTTTTAAGACCACAGAACAATTAATGTAGAAATTAATAAGAAAAACATATTTATAAAGTCTATATATAGTTATGTAAGTTGACCATTATGCTCTAAATAACCAGTGGATCAAAAAATAATTCACTATGAAAATCAGAAAACATTTTGAATTAAATGATAATGAAAATTCTACATACCAAATCTTGTGGGCTGCAGCTAAAATCTTAAAGGTATAAATATATAGCTTTTAAGACATTGTAAAAAAAAAAAAAAAACTGAAAAGGAATAATTAGGTATCACTCTTAGATGTTTTAAAAGGAACAAGGAAAGTAAAAGAGAGAAGATAATAAAGACAAGGTAGAAAATATAAATAGGCAAGGTCAACAAACCAAAACTGTTATTTAAAATAACTATTACATTTGACTACTCATTATCAAGACTGATTGGGGAAAGGAAAAATTATTTATTAGGGATAATAATGGTATTTTTTAAAATATATGAAGCTATTAAAAATTATGAATCATACATTTGAAACTGTACATGGTATGGACAAATTTTTATATAAATGTAATGATCATCTCTGGCACAAGGAAAACTATAAAGTCTGAGTACTCCATTATTATTAATGATATGGAATCCATATTTAACATCCTCTTACAAGGAAATCTTCAGACACAGAAAAGTTTCACTGAATACTTCCAAACATGTAAAGAAGAAATAGTAGCAATCTTACGGAGTCATTGGAGAATAAAAAGAAAAAAAGGAACAGATGAAATATCATGAAATCATATAACACTAATACTAAATATGCATGAGGATGTTTTTAGAAGAAAATTATGAACTGATCTCAGAAAGAATATTAAGACACAAACATTATCAACATATTATTATTAAACTGAGTACAGCTATAATGAAATGAAAATATATACTGGGGCCTCCCTCGTGGCGCAGCGGTTGAGCGCTGCGCTGTGGAGCTGGCAGCAGCGCGTGATGCGGGTTCGAAGCCCAGCCAGGAAGAATCCCACATGGCGCGGCAGACATCTCCTGCCTCGCCCGCTGCTCCCCTCAGCAGTGTATTTCTGTGGCTCTGCCTGTTCTGCTCCCCACTCTGTCTCTGGTGAACCCTCTCGCTGCCCCACGCCTCTGGCCTGTTCCCCAGCTTGTATGTATAAATAAATAAACTTAAAAAAATAAAAGAAAATATATATTGATAATTTGGATTGGTTTCAGGAATTGTATTGAATATTTCAAAATCAGTTGGTATAATTCTTTAACAGAGTAAAATAGAAAAGATATGATCATTTCAATAGATCCAGTAAAATGTTGATAAAATTCAACACCCATTCTGATTTAAAAATAAACAAACAAACATTTTAGACTAGGGGAGAATTGAAAGACCTTAACCTAATAAATGGAATCCTAAAAATACAATTCTTCATGATAAAATATTGACTATTTTCTGTCTGAGAAAGTAACAAGATGAGGGTGTCTGCTATCACAACTTTTATTTAACAATATATTGGATGTTCCAGACAGTGAAACAAAGAACATGAATAAAAGATATAAATAATGGAAAAGAAAAATGAACTCAGTATATTGGTATTATACAAAGCACTGCAATATACAAAAAAAAATGGTAATGTACAAAGAAAAATTAAAACTACAGAAAAAAACTTGCCATTTGCAATAGCAGGGATAAAAAGTAAAATACCAAGGACTATATTTAATGAAAACAATGTAACAAAAAGAAATAAAGTACAACACCAAATAAAAATAAGCTGAATAAACATAGATGATTCTTTATTCTAAAAATATCATGGATTAAAACTTCAACTAAAATCACAAAATACGTGAATTTGTTCTACTACATACATGACTTATAAAGCTACAACAATTTAACAGTGTGGCTATGGGCATTATGAAGAGAGTTTAGAAGCAAACAACTCTCTAGAAGATGTTTGCTAAACATAATAGAGAATTTATATTCAGATTCTGTAAACAATCACTAGAAATCAATCATAATAAAAAGCAATAAAAAAGTGAAAGATGCATTTTAATGAAGGTAGTTCATAAGTCACCAATATACATATGACAAGGTGTTTTACCTTATTCATCATAATGGAAATGAACAATAAAATTGCAATTAGTTGTAATTACATATATACATATCCACCAAATGGGAAAAACAAGCCTTGCCAAATGTAAGCCTAGGGAGAATGTAGAACAATGGGTGTTCAGATACACCATTGGTAAATCGCACAATCACAGTTTGTCATTTTCTACTTAACAAATACACCCATACACACACACACACACACACACACACACACACACACACAGACATGTACACCATGATTCAACCTTTCCACACATAGTATTTCTCCAACACCAGTGAGTGCTCACGAGCAACGAATCATCCATAAATCGTGAGTATTTATACAGTTCAACACTATATAAGAAGGTCAATAAATTGAACCACTTAAAATACTTAAACATGTGAATGAATCTCTAAAGCATAGGATAAGATTACATGCAAAAAGTACTGTATGGTTTCACCTTATAAAATACAAAAGCAGACAAAAAACATCCATGGTCTACATGCCAATATAGTGGTTACTTTTGAACAAGAAGGAGTGGTAGGGCAAAAGGGGAGTTTCTGGGTGTTGGCAAAGGTCCTTCTTTTTGGCAATGGCCCTACTGTTTACAGGAATGTCCACTTTGAAATAATTAATTGGGTTATACTTTACTTTTTCACTCTCTTGATTATTGTACCTACTTCAATAATCATTGAAAATAAAAGTGATTTACATGAGAGGTACTGCAGCCCTTTTTCCATCCAATGAGTCCTTGTTGATCACAACTACAATCCAAGCATACTTGCAGGCTTTGGAAAGACAGAGATGAATAAAACAAGATCCCTTTCCTCAGAGCTCTAGTAAAGATGAAAAACACACAAAAATTCATTAAACATGCAGTATTTGTTAAAATGAAAATAGAACTTTGATGCTCATAGTTTGCTCAAAAGCAATTTGAATATGAAAATACATGATAGCAATGGATGAGTTAGATAAAATAGAATTCCATGAATCAATTTTGATAATGTTAATAGAAATAAATGAATATATAAATATTGTGGAAGAGAGAACTGGCATTCTATATAGTAGAATGTCAACTGATAAATGTGGAGACAGTAATGGAATGAATAAAATCACAATTAAGCAAACATCATCATAATAATTGATTCAGGGATAACACTAATGGATTTTTTTTAAATGGGAGGTGAAAAATTGATGAAAAATAGAACATTCAATAGTCTCAATATGTCCTTACAAAAATTTCTGCTTTAAAAGAGACTAAAGAGACCTGAAAGTTATTTGCAACATGAATTAGATTCTGGACCAGAACTATTTGTTTCATTAAAGGTCAATAAAAATTTATGGGGATTTCAATGTGTAGTAAATGTCTGTTGCTTTTGTTTGTCAAGCATTCCTTTCTTCTTCATCTGTGAAAGAACTTCTACTGGAGAACTGCCAGTCCACCCAGGTGGCTCTGGGGAAGCCACAATTCACAGCATCCTGCCCGCCTGTTCTGGACACAAAGGAGGGCATGTGAGTCAAATAAGCTACATTTGGGTCATTTGCCTTAACTCTCTGAACTTTGATAGAAATAAAAAGGAAATTCTCCCTCTCCTCATCCTTGCCATTTGAAACAGCATGGATGGAATTGGAGGGGATTAAGCTAAGTGACTTAATTCGTTAGTGTAAACCAGAAAGACAAATGCCAGATAATTTCCACTCATAGGTGGAAAAATAGTCAATCAAAACAAAGAAAATGACAAACTAAACCAAAACAAACCCTATAGATGTGATAACAGAATTAAGACTACTTGAGTTAGAGTGGAAGGGGCCCAATGATCTATGATAAAAGTCTAAGTCTAAAATAAACACAGTTGAAACAGTAATCAAAAGTCTCACCGCCAAAATGAAAGTCCAAGACCAGAAAGTTTCACTAATGAATTCTATCAAACTTTCTAAGAGAAATTAATACCTATTCTTCTTTTATTATTCCATAAATTGGAAAAATGAGGAAAAACTTTCAAATACATCCTATAAGGCCAACATTACTATGATTTCAAAACCAGACAAGGACATCACAAAAAAATAAAATTATACTCCAAAATCTCTGATGAACATAAATGTAAAAACTCTGAGCACCCTGAATACAACAATACATTAAGAGTATAACACACAGTGATCATGTGAGATTTATTCCAGTTAAGCAAGGATAGGTTAACACATTTAAATCACCTGAAGTGATATACCACATCAGCAAAAGGGCAAAAATCATGTGATCATCTCAATAGGAGATGACAAGATTCATCATCCGTTTACGATTAAAAACCCTTAACAAATTGGGTACAGAAATAATATATCTCAACATAATAAAAGTCACATATAACAATTCATAGCCAAGATCATACTCAATGGTGAAAAACTGAAAGCTTTTGCTTAGATCAGGAATAAGACAAGGATGTCTACTATCCTCACACTACTCAATAGGATAGTGTTGGAAGTCCTAGCAAAAGCAGTTATTCAAGGAAAGGACATAAGAGGTATTCAAATTGAAAAGGAATAAATAGATAATACAGAAAACTGCAAACATTCCAGTAAAAAGGTACTAGAAATAATAAATACAATAAATTGGAAGGTTACAAAATTAATATACAAACATTTTTTGCACTTCTATATAAAAACAATTAACAGAGAGAAAGAGAGTTAGGGAGAAAAAATCCCACTTACATGTACATTAAAAAAAATGAAATACCTTGAAATAAGTTTAACCAAAGAAGTAAGTAAAGGTCCCATATACCAAATAAACTGTAATGCATTGTTCATAGCAATAAAAAATAAATACAAAGAAATGGAAAGGTAGTGAATGGTCATGGATTAGAAAAATTAACATCATTATAATTTTTATATAAATTATTGTATTAACAGACAATTATTTACCTATAGCGTTTTAAAGATTCAATGCCATCATTATTAAAATCTCAACATCATTCTTCACCTAAATAGAACAACAAAAAATCATAAGATTTGGAACAAAATAGAAAAAAAAAAAAACCTCCAACAAATAGCAATAACACGCCTGAGAAAAAGGAAGAAAAATGGTGGTATGCTCTCTCTGACATCAAACTATACTACAAAGTTATAGAAATTAAAACAGATTTTAACAATTTTTAATTTCTCCAGAACCTAGTGCAATACGTAATGGGTAACATGTAATCAAATCTTATCTGTTAAGTACATGAATCAATAGGTTAAATATCACACATTCAGCATCTAAATTTTGAGCATATATTCACAGAAAACACTTCCCTTTTTTACTGACTGGATCACACACTATAGTCAGTAGTTTCACAAAGACAGTTCATTTGCTATATTTGCTAAAAGAAATACATAAGAGAGATGGTGCCTTAATGCACATATGCCTTATTCCTCTGCTGAAAATATTGAGATTTGACTTTTAACCCATAATAAATGAAATTTCAATTTCTGTATCAATACATCAACATTGCATTGGTTAAATACATTCATGGAAGGCAATTCCCTCAATAACACAAAATTAACTGTCTGGAAATGCCTGGATATCAGGATAGTGAAGGGAGAGATATAAAGGATTGTAAGAATTTTTGACATACTTCTTAAAACAATAATTTTTAAGAATTTTCTAAGTTGTTTCAGGTCTCTATATATTAAGAAAAAATGTCTACAGTGATACACAGTTTCATAAAATACATTTTTTATGTTGCTATATCCTAAGAGGTTGAGGTATTTTTTGTTCAGTGAACTCTTTGGATTGCTACAGGTGAATAAAAAAAAATATTTTAGCCAGTAAGTTCAATGAAACATTTATAGAAATGTTTATTCAGCTTGATAACAATAGTATTTCTTAGTGGATAAGAATCCCTTTGGAATTATAACTCTCAAAGCAAAAATGTACATGTGATGCTAAGTGGTTAAAATATTCATCAATAACTCCTTGTACAGAGGGTATCCATGTACAGCTATGTGAAAGAGCATTGTCTTCCTGTCTTGCCCTGGGCTTGGAACAGAAAAGACAGAAGGAAAAGTTACTACAAACTAAAGTGTAACTAGGTAAGTTCAGCATTATTAAAATATCACACATTCTAAATTACCAACCAGTAAGACTCATTATCTACTTCCAACTAGATTGTCTCATCACTTGACTGCTGCCAAACCTCCCATGTCTCCCAATTTATTACAAAATTAATCTGTACTCTGTGATATTCAGGGTCCTTCACAATCTGTCCCTAATATTGTGTGTGAATTATATTCTACTGTATAACTTTACCCACCCTACATTTAAGCCAAATCAGCTTTGTTATTTTTAATCATGCCTTTGCTCACCTTGACATCTCCATCTGGAATATCCCATGCTCAATATTATTGTCAATCAAAATTTTATTCATTCTAAGAATGCCAGCTGAGATGTGTTTTTCTCCTTGAAACCATTCAAGATCATTGGGTTTCAAAGCACTTTTTTTTTGAGTTTTGATAGAATTTTATATGCCTTTCACCTGGAACATTTAACTAATTCATGTCTAGAGTCAAGGATCTTTGCAGAAAGGCAATTTATGCCACAGGTATTTGATGAATATATGCTACTTGTGAAACACTGTTTTATCAACTAGGTATGTAAAGATGCTAAAGACACTGCCTATTGCTTATATGATAATCAGGCTCCCCTTCACAAACCAATACCTTTTCACTGTAGTCACTGAAACAACAAAAACAAGAACAGAATTTCCTAAAGACCAACTTCTCTGATTTCTGGATTCTGTATTTTTTTACCTTCAACTTTCTCAAGGACATAGTTTTAATGTTTAATCCTTTTTTTTTCTTATATCAACAATTTCCCACATTTCCCATATCATAAGACACTATGAAGGCTGAGTTTGTGTTCATCTTTGTAACCCCTGTATCTAGCACATTGCCTGATTAGTAGTAGTCATCTGGAAAACGAATGAGTGAATCTCTTTTTACTGTATCACCATCCTTTATAACACTTTAACCCTTTCTCCTTCCCCTACTTATCCCCAGAAACCTCACTTCCTTTATTAGTGTCCACTATTTTTTCACAGGTATTTTGCTTTGTTGAATTTTCTGTTATGCAAATATCCAATAATTGTCTTGGTCATTCTAACTTGTTTTATTACAAATAATTCCCTCAAACTACTTTCATTTTACTGTAAATGGCAACATTTCATCTTCTGGCAAAATTGTATTCCACTGATTGACCTATCACTTTTTGATCAATCCTCAATCACTGAATACTTAGGCTATTTCCATGTCCTATTTATTGTAAATAATGATGCAATAAACACTATACAGCATATATTTTCTTGAATTGATGGCTTCATACTCTTCAGACATGTGTTCGTTCACAAGCTGGTCTTCTGGATTATACAGCATTTACATTTTTAGCTTATTGAGGTAAACCCAGATCACTTTCCATAACGACTGCACCAGTTTACTTTACGAGTTAACCAACAATGTAGTAGGGTCCCTCATTCACCTACTGTGTCATTCTTACGGGTAAGACATTATATCTCATTGTGGTTTTGATCTGTATCTCCCTTACTGAAAGCAACAATGAATGTTTTCCCATATGTTTATTGGCCTTCTGGCCTTCTTATATACTCTTTGGTGAATTTTCTGTTCAGATATACTGCTCACTTATTAATCGGTTTATTTTTTATTGTTAAGTTGAATGCTTTTTTTATATCTTGAATATTAACCTCTTGTGGGTTGTGTAATGTGTGCATATTTATCCCCTTCAGTAGTATTTTTAAAATCTACTTACATTTTCTTTTGCTGTGTAAAAGCTTTTTAATTTGAGATAACCCAATTATTTATTTGACTTTTATTTCCCTTTGCTGTTGGAGTTGAATGTCCAAAGACATCTTTATCATTAATGTCAAGGCACTTATTGCCAAAGTATTCTTGTCTACATCTTATTGTTGCAGGTCTTATACCTAAACCTTTACTCCATTTTTAATTTATTCTGTGCATGTAGTTATAGAGTGATACAACTTCATTCTTGGACATAGACTGTTCAGATTCCCAGATTCCCAGCTGTTCAGTCTCCCAGAAGGACTCTCCCTTCCACCAGAGTATGGCCATGGCTACTATACCATGAATTATGTATTGATATACATGTGGATATATTTCTGGACTTTCTATTCTGTTCCTTGGATCCATGTGTCTATCTTTATGTCAAAATCATATTGTTTTAATTACTATTGTGCTACAACAGAATTTAAAATGAGGTAATGTGATGCCTCAGTTCCCTTTTCTCTCAGGATTGCTTTCACCATTCAAGACCTTTCATGAGTCCATATAAATTTTAATATTTTTGTTCAATTTCTATGAAGAATATTGCTGGTATTTTAGTGGGATTACATTAAATTCATATGTTGTTTTCATTATTATAATCACTTTGACTATACTGATTCTCCCCATGCAAGAACGTGGAATGTTTTCCTAACTTCTTATGTCATGAATGAAATCCGTTAGTAGCAGTTGGTAGTTGCACTGTGTAAGTTCTTCACCTCCTTGGCTAATTTCTAAATATTTAATTTTTTTGAAGTGAATGTGAGTGAATTGTTTTCTGAGTTTCTTCTTCTCATTCATCGTTTACATAATAAAAATGGAACAGATATGTGTTAAATTTGTAACCAGCATTTTACTTATTCATTTATTATGTCTAACAGTTTTTTAGTGGAATCTTCAGTGTTTTCTATTTATAGTATCATATCATCATTGAGTAATGATAGCTTCACTTCTTTTTTTTTTTTTTTCCAACCTGATTATTATGATTAACACTAACCTCTAACACTAAATTAAACGGAAGTAGTGACAGTGGGCATCTTGTCATTGTTTGAAAACTTTTAGTAAATTCTGTCTAGCTTTTTAAATATTTACTGAAAATCACCTCCATTGTTAAACTGATAGTTAATTCAAGAATGTTATGACTTTGGTTTTATGAAAAAAGTCAGTTTCTTTATCCACGTTAACTTTAGATTCTATCTCTATGACTAAGCTTGAATTAAAATAGTTCCTGTAAGTAAGAGACACATTACAGATCTTAATTACCCCACTAGGGAGAGCCTGGCAGAACAAAAAATAATGATTTCAGTAACAAATCATAAAATCTAACAAATAATTCCTTTTGAGGTATCATGCTGGAAAGTAAATAGAGTATAAAATTGGGCCAAGGAGGCATGGTACTTATCCTAATATGAGCATTCTGTGGCAACAATTAAAAAAATATATAACCATGGAGTCATCCAGTATTGAGAATTAATAAACCAATGTAGTAAAAGAAAAATAAATATGCTGAAAATTAATTTATTGTAGACTGTTAATAATTTTGAATTAATACTAAGGTGATATATTAGAGGTTGTCGTACTTCAAATATGTATCTTTGATTCAGAATGTAAAAATAGAGATGAACAGAACATTTGATTATGTTCTCATTTGTCAACTTTTGGAAGTTGACTAGTTACATCTTGCTCTTGTAATGGGCACATTCAAATATCACACCAACAATAAGAAAAAAGAAGATTGAAAATTGTGCATTGATCATTATAACTTACAGTAAATGGTAATTTAGGGTACAGATGTAGCCACAACATGCAGTACAAAAGAAAATAAAATGTGAGCCAAATTGGAAAGCCAGGATATTGTGGATTCCACAGAGGTTTTCTTCCCTTCCCTGTATTAATTCACAACAATGCTGACAATAAAAGCCATTGCCCAAGAATGGGATCAAGTTAGGCACTGACTTTTAGATTATAACTCAATTGTTAATAAAACATCGTAGTTTCTAACTTTTTAAAATGCGACAGACCATCAATTTTGATTTATTAAGTATGTGGGGAGGGTGAGCCTGTCAAGTGCTTGGACTTAAATTTGCAATTCTAATAAACTGCCCATGTAATGCAAATTGATGTTTTTTAATCAGCTTTGCATGACATTTGGTACATTAAGCGACCTGATCTGCTCATGAAAATTACACTGAAAATTGCATGTATAGTATTTTTATTAATTAACACTTGTTATGAACAGTTTCCGAAAATGAAACAACTGCCATAAGTTTCCACATTAAATAGCTGTACATGTTTAATTTAAATTCATTTATGTAAAACAATTCCTTTAGATGTGTTTTTAATTTTTCACGAAATTATCTTTCCATTTTGGGGAAGATTTTCATGTATGTTTTATGCAAAAAAAAAAATAAACGCCATATGTAACAATCAAAAATCTAGCTTTTTACACTTTTGTTCTTATATTTGAAGATAAGTTTGGCTTTAAAATCAGTATAGTTATGATATTTATATACATAACAATGATCATATTTAAAATACTTTCCATGTGAACTGAATCGTACATTTTCCAAAATATAATAACATAATGTAGGATTCTATGTCTGTCTTGAATGGTCTCCAATAAGAATTGTTCTCTAGGTTTGTTGTTTTATACAGTTTTTACAGTTTAATTATAAGCAATAATTACATCACAGTAGCTATATTATCAAAACTTTTCACTGGAGTAGGAAAATTCTGTACTATAATTTTATTCCAATGAAATAGCTCATTTTTTAAAATTTATATTGATTAAATTTAAGCAAGAAAGTCAAGCTCTTATAACAACTTTCAATAATGTATTTACTATTACTAAGTCTCTTGGGGAAACTACAGGGATTTTTCTTCTCTGTTCTAAGTATATTGCTCTTTTCCACCTACTTGTTTAATATAAGGACATGTTGGATGCGTTCATCTGGTAACACTTCAGTATTTTCCCAAAAATACTAAAAGAACACTTTAGATATAATAAATTATCTTCCTGGATGTAATTTTCAGAAATGGACTCAGATATGGGGTGGGTATGATACAGAAGTCCAGAATTGTTCCATAATTATGGACTATAAAAATAATGGTGAACTGATGATATTATAACAGACTGAGGTGATATGAAAGCTAATGGAATTGAAATTGATGACTGAAATGAATCCAAAGAATAAAGAAATAAAATATTAGCTGTATAACAAAGAAATTATTACTCCTTTTAATATGCTGCTTAATTTTTTGTCCTATTACAATGAGAATAAACACCCTTGAAAGGTACTTAATTTCATAATATCTATGATTTAAGAGATTTTAATATGACCCTGTAGTAATAATAGGAGGTGTCAATTTTGAGTCTTAAGAATAGGCATTTAAAGTTATATTTTTCTTTGGTGCAAATATTCTTTAAGAATACATTCATTCAGTTTTGAAGCAGACTTATGTGACTGGATTTATTTACCTAACATATTAACCCTATCTTTATTCTATCCATCACTCGTATTTATCACTCATTAGTCACATATTAGGTACATGTCATACATAATAATTGAAAGATGAAGAGCTGAAGATCAAAACATTGTAAGTCAGAGTTTCTTCCCTCATCCTTGAGAAGCTCAACATCTAATTTGGGAAAGTGGTGGCAGTGTCAATTATATAACAACTAACTACCAATTAAGTATGATAAATGAAATTATCATTTTTTTAACAAACTAAAATCTTCTCCTAACAAAGTTGTTTAATCACTTGCCAATTTTTCCCCCCAAGTCTCCTAAGTTAATGGAATATAGTATTCATGTACTAAAGGTGAATAATTAACAATTCAGAAATTAGGAAGGATAGGTGGGGAGTTATTTCTATACCATGTCACAGTATCTATAGTACTCCTCTTTGAGCCATCACACACAAGCAAAATAAGTTCACACTCATGAAAGCACTCTAAACAGCTAGGAAGGATGAGACATAATTTTAGCAGGAAGAGACAGACATCTTCATAGAGATGGTAATATCTGAGGTGGTTCTTGAAGACTGAATAGGAATTTATCCTTTCAAATTGAGTGAGTGAATGAACATTCAGAAAGACAGGGAAGAGAAGAGAAGGAGGTGTTTACCAATGTTCACAGGAGATAACTGTGGCTGCAACAAGGTATCATCCAGAGAGGTCTAAGAAGGCGTCCATTACCATACTTATCACACCTGACGATATGTAGTAATATACAGACAATATATAGTAATGGTAATTATACAACAAAAAAATAATTTGAATCATTTAAAGAGTCACATTCAACATCTAGATCAAGGAAAACTGCTTCTTATGAGTGATATTAAGACTTTTACAGGATACTTTTACTTTCGTTACATGCACAAGTATATTTGGGAAACACGAGGCTAAT
Organism: Scalopus aquaticus; assembly: GCA_004024925.1. Classification (NCBI taxonomy): domain Eukaryota; kingdom Metazoa; phylum Chordata; class Mammalia; order Eulipotyphla; family Talpidae; genus Scalopus; species Scalopus aquaticus. The sequence goes on along the minus strand of PVIJ01000218.1, from coordinate 176,059 downwards.
GAAGTCAAGTATATTTATTACAGATTAATTCAGAACTTTTGTACACTAATGCACATTATGATTCCCCATGAGGGAAGAGAGCAGTAAGGGTTTTACAAACTTAATTAAACATTTTTTAAAGGAACACCAGATTCACTATCACTGATCACTGATAGTTTGAGTCTCAGGAAGTTGGAGGGCAAATGTAGGCCTTAAGGAAGGCTGTATGAAAAAAATAATTATTTTTGAGTCACTATTTCCTCGATATCGTTTTTAAATTTTTTTTGTGGATAGTTTTAATTTGAAGTTTAATACTATAGGCAGAATAATGGCAGCCACAGTAGAACTTAGAACCCATGGATTTATCACCTGATATGATAAAAGGTACTCTGTAGATTAAAGTAAACTTACGACCTTATAAAAAGATATATTAGCCTTGAATATTTGGGTGAGTCCAAAGTAATCACCTGGGCCCTTTAAAGTAGAAAGAAGAAGCAGGGAGGGAGATCAGAAAGAGAGCTGCAAACCTGCAACAAAAGACAGGAGGGTTTGGAAGCATGAAAGGGCCCCAACCCTCTGTTACTGGCTTTGAAGATGGAAGAAAGAGGACATGAACCACGGAATATGGATGGCCTCTGGAAACTAGGAATGAACCTCACCTTCTAAACAGCAAGGAAATGGGGATCATGACCTTTCATCCTTTTGAAATTGAATTTTCCTATGAATCTAAATAAATAAGGAAATGGATTCTCCCCTAGATTTTCCAGAAAGAAGAAATTTTGCTGCTACCTTGATTTTACCATGATCAGCCTTCAGCCATCAGAAACATACAGAAAAGTACAGAAACCATCTGTGACAGTTTATATATTTCCACATAATAAACACATGTATGTAACCAGATTCCAGATCAAAGCTCAGAATACTACTCCCTCCACTACTACACCACTATCCTTACTTCTAACATACCAGTTTTGCCTGTTTTGATTATTATGTATACATAATAAAATTATTTTGTATACATTAATTTTATATGAGCATGCATGAATTCACATATACATTTCCCTTATTAAAAAAGTAGATCTTAAAAAACACATTTTCATAGATTATAAAATTTAGAGAAATAAATGAATACTTGACTATATACATGAATGATGGGCAATATTGAATACTTTTTTCTATTATGTATTTTGCAATTTTTCTTGTCATTGATCACTGATTAAATAACAATGCCAGTTACATGCAATAACCTCAGATGTTAAAATTGCATTATATAGTACCCTTGAGCAAAAATAAGTCCTTTCTTCTCATTTCTGCATGCAAAATTTTGTATCAGATTTGAAATTACAGAACACAGTTACAAAGAAATGTAGAATATTCTAAAAATAGAGAAAAACAAGGCAAAAATGATTATAAATGTTTCATGTTAAGAATGTTATTTAAAAATATATAAAATGTGTAGATCTAAAAACATAGAGTGGATAATTTATCTTATGTACACTTTATGTATGTATATCAAATATGTATACATACATATGTTTATTGTAAATACATGTAATAAATGCTGGATAATCAATTAAATATATAAAATGTTTTCTTTTTTTTTTTTTTTTTTAAATTTATACATACAAGCTGGGGCGCAGGCCAGAGACGTGGGGCGGCGAGAGGGTTCACCAGAGACAGAGCGGGTAGCAGAACAGACAGATCAGAAATACACTGCTGAGGGGAGCAGCGGGCAAGGCAGGAGAGGTCTGCCGCACCATGTGGGATTCTCCCTGGCCGGGCGTCGAACTCGCGTCGCCACTGCCGACAGCTCCACAGCGCAGCGCTTAACCACTGTGCCACCGGGGAGGCCCTATAAAATGTTTTCTAATAGAATGCCCTAACTGCTCTTTTGTACTGAATATACCATAATAATTCTGTCATGTCTTTAAACAATATTTTTAGATATTGTGTATAATGACAGCTTAGTAACTCATCTTCTAGCTTTACTTTTACTGGGGTAGATACTTATAATTCCCATAAACATTTTCCTAAGAGTTACTAAAAACATGCAATAATTCAATTAATCTAAGTAGATAAAATGTATGTCCATTCAAATGGTAAGCATGCTTCTTTCTAATGTGGCCTGCATAAGTCCAAAGTCTATTAATTTTACATCTGAAATATGGAAAATGAACTAAATTAAAATCTCTTTTTCTTTAATTAGTTTTATTAAAAAATATTGCTAATTTTATATTTTGTTTAACAACTCATCAATGTTCAAAAATGAAAGCCTAACATGTAGTAGACTCATTGTAGTAGAGTCTACTACATAGTAGAGTCTACATAACATGTAGTAGACTCATTGTGCTGGCTTTATTCATTTTCAGGAGACAACTGTGAAATACTGTGAATGGATTATTAAGTTATTAGTAATAAAAACCAGACATGATAGGTGATACATCAATATCAGCAAATGCTAGCAATCAGAGATTTCTCTTTTTTCAGAAAGCCAAATTCTCAGAATATCATGATTACGTGTAATGGCTGGCAGAGAGTTTAAGCAGTAAAGAATGTAATACTGGCAAATTGTCTTTAAAAAATCAGTAATGGTTTTTAATTTAATTGTGAACTCAGGAGAACCTTCACGTATTCACAGCATCAAAATCACTCTGAGTCATTTCTCACATATAACAAGATGAGCATAATTGATAATACTGTGTTATAAAATTGAAATTTGCTAAAAGAGTGGAACTTAAGTGTTCTTGCCACAAAAATAAATGGTAACTGCCTTGAGGTAATATGTTAATTACATTGATTTTGGTGTTCATTTCACACTGCATACACATATATCAAATCATCATATCATATGTCCTAAATATTTATAACTTTTATTTATCAATTATGCCTCAAAACTGGTGGAATATTTTTTTTGTCAAACAACAGTCTGAAAGTAAGCATTTAAAATGCATGTGTAAAAAAGTAATCATATTCATAACATGTAAAAATTGCCACATATTGATTAGAAAAGAGAAAAATCCATTTAAATCATGTCTTGTACAAACACTTCATTATAGAAGATATACAAATTGCCAATAGCAAAAACTTGTGACATAATTTGCAACAGGGAAGTACAAATTAAAAACACATTCGAATACTGAAAACAATAAAATGGCCTCAGTTTAAAAAGAATGACAATATGAGAGAAGATATGGAGGGATGGAAGCTTTCATACATTCTTCATAGTAACAAAACATTAGACATCCACTTAAGAAAACAGCACTTTCGCAGTTAGTTTCAAATTAGCTATTTTTCTAAGATGTTTGTTGGAAAATGATAAACAACCAGCTCTTAAAAAATAAATTCACACATACCAATACATATAAAAATTTATTATAAATTCTGATGATATAAATGATGTATAGTAACCAATGTATGTGCAATGTACAAATAATGCCAAATAATACTAAATACACAATTTGATTTATCATAAATTCTCTAACGAATTTCTCTTAATGTAAGGACATTTTTGTAACTGTTGCTAAGCTGTGGTCCCAACCAATAAATAAACAAGTGCAACTGTAACATAAGTATCTATTGATATTTTTGTTACATTCACCAACCAGACATAAGTGAAATAAGGTATTTGCCATTATTTCATTGATGACTGTGAAACTTATTTATTGACTCAGATAACAGTCCTGAATACCAGAAGATGTTTGATTTTTTTTGTGATTTTTCACAATGTAACACCATCTGTACTTGTGATGTTTTCAAAGTTTATTCTGCACGAGTACCATTTTTTTCTATAAGTTTCTAAATCTTGACAAACAAAAAGCCAATAGTCAGTCCTTAATTTTTAAGGATTACCAAATTTTAAGTTCTAAATTTTCTCATCATATCTGGCTTCATATTCATTGAGACATTACTGAATGTTGCATTGGAAAAACGATGGACAAAAGTACAGATTATATAGTTCACACCAGACAGATACAACAGACACAAATTAATCTTAGTAGCATAAATAATATTAAAACACAGTAACCCAATTAGAGTATGATGAGTTTTGAAAATTCTCACTTTTTAATATAATTTAAGTGAAAACTTATATAATTTAATTGTAATAAAACTTTTAAAAATTAACTGCATTAATGAGCTGATATGAGATTGTGCCAGCCTATCTGCTTACCCTGCTATCAAAAACTTTTAAGTAGATACTCAAGAGAAATTAGTCTGTATGTTTACAAAAAGATTTGTACAAGTATGTGCTAGGTAGATTTATTCCCAATAGCTGCAAACAAAACAAATTAACAGAAACATGAGTACTCATCAAGAAATTGTGATATAGCTTCATATGTTCATATAACATAACAATCAAATCACTGCTCCACGTGAATCAACTTCTAAAATACATCACTGAGTAGAAGAAACAGACATGAAATAATGCAATTCCTTGGATGCCCTATTGGATATACATGCATTCAGCACTCATGCATAGCCAATAGGAATATATAGCCAATAGGAACGTTTTGAAGGGGAAAAAGAAAAGAAAGCAATGTGTCTTTAGAGCCCTAGTTTTAGAACTAGTGCCCCAACCAGCAAAGCTGTTTTCTTCTTTGTTATAAAGTATGCCTCCAAGAGTTTACATATTTAGGTTTCCTAGGGACTATAAGAGACAACATCTTTGTATACTTTCTATAATGTCATATAAAAGTATTGAAGTAACACAGTGGAGTTATTCACTTATACTTAACCCTCCTATTTATTTAGTAATGTATTTCTGTTCTATATAAACAGTTATATTTTGCCACTGTGGAGTAGTTTTTCTTTAATTTTTTATTGCTACATATATATATAATTATTGATGTAGTTTCTCAAATGCATACAGATCTCTTGGATACTAACATTTTGGAATAATTTTTTTTTTTACAATTTTTAAAAATTTATTTAATTTTGCAAAGAAGAACTGGAGTCTAGGCCAGTGGTGAGGGTTGGGGGAGTAGGAAGTAGGTGGGAGGATTCACCAGAGACAGAGTAGGGAGCAGAACAGGTGGATCTACTGAAATACACTGCTGAGGGAAGTAGTGGGTGAGGCAGGAGAGGTCTGCTGTGTCATATGTGGGTTGGCTCCCTAGCCTGAGATCAAACTTAGGCCATAGTGATGATAGCACCGAGATTTAACCCCCAGGCTACCAGTGAGTGAAATAAAATTTAAAATTAAATTTAAATTCTGGAATAAAATTTAAATTCTGATGACTAAAGTAAGTAACCCATACGTTTATCCTGTATATGTGTATTACAAAATATAATATACTCATCGCTAATCTTGCTTTGAATCAAAATTAATTTTATCACAAACTTTGTGCATGGAATGAATTACATATTAAAACATTCAGTATCAACAAGAGCTAATTGTGTAAAAATTAAATAACAATGTTTTCACTTAGAATTATTTTAGTTGCTTTCCAGTCCTCTGAGGAATATGACATTTTGGCTCTTCTGGCCTTTAAGATAATACAATGGCACGGTTACAACTTTCGCTACTTAAGGGATGAAGGGAAAAAAGGAATATTCATTATTGATGCATGCAGAAAATATTTATGTCTGGAAGTGCTATACTAGAGTTCTTTAAAGGTTATTTTAAATTGCACTTCAGCAACAACAAAACAGTTTACATTCTACAGTTGTAATTTTGATCTTTTGTGCATATTATTTTACTGAAATATTTAATAGGTATAATTAAATAATGATAGAGTTTATTCCATTACATCATTGACTGAATGTCTTTTTGGAATACCTTATTTGAAAATAACCACAAAAGAAGTTTTACCAATAGCATTAATATTTATTTCTTTTACAAGAGAATAACGCATTTAGAGATATTTAGTCATTAATTAACATGCATGTTGCTTGAATTATCTAGTAACAAGAATACTTTTATGGTGGTAAGGAAAAGGTATATAAATATTTTGCATCATCTTTAAGGTTGTGTTCTTAGCCTACCAGACTGGCTCACATTCATCCACATTTTTCAGGACATCATGGACCATTAAATAGTTTACTGAATATTTCTCTTAAGCAAGAGTAATATAATTAATGCACACCTCCAAATTGTCTTCCATAATAATGAATACACTCTAATCACCCTTTCAAGTAATCATAAATTTAAATTACAGATTGGGATTATATGGATGAGTGAAAAAGAGGAAAAAATTAAAAGAAACAGAATGACAGGATAATGTGGCTATTTAAAGGAAGAACAATGTGCATATCTTGATTTGGTGACTATTTGCCTGTTCCCCTCTGTATTATCAAAGATAGAAATATGTGCACACAGCATGCTTTAACAATACCTGCTGGTTAGGAATTGAATTAGTTGAAACCAGGGGAGTTCAATCGAAAGACCTCAGCAAGGGTATAGCAATAAGTTCACAAGGCATTTATATCAGAAAGAAAAAAAGCTGCTCTTTGTTAAGGTCCTTCCAGAGAAAAAGCTAAGGTGATTTGAATTATCTCTTTTTCACAAATTTATAGCAGTAGCTATAATAAAGTAAAACAGTTGGTTCGTATTTAGCTCGAGCTAGTAATCCTTGAATGCATATACTTTGGAAAAAAAAAAATCTGACCTTGCAGGAGTGGAAAGCATGGCACAGCAGCAGAAAAAAAAAGAGAAGATGGTCGCCACCTGGGTTGCAAGGAATACTGATAAATACAACAGGTGAATGTAAAAAGAGTGAGATACTGTGCAGATAATATATCCATTGCTATTGGTTATTACAATTATATTGTCTCAAAATTAAGGATTTTTAAAGACAGAAATTTTTTAAAAAAATATTTCAACTTTCATAAAGAAGCCTCCACTTTAAAAAAAATCTTAAAGTCCAAAGAAAGTTGTCTAGGACCTCACATATACTCAAATACTCAGGAAATGTATTCACCGTTTTCCACTCTGAAAATTCTTTTGTTTATATATGAAAGGGAGGTGGAAATTCATTTTAATAAAAACTGAGGAAGTGGAAATTAAGGATATATGCCATTCTGACTAATTTATGAAATTAAAGCTCTGTTCTATAGAATAGAGAGTATTTGGTGCCATCAAGAACATTCAGAGACTAACATAATTTAATATTGAAACTTGAAGCTACAGAACAAAAAATAAAACAAACAACAATTATATTCTCCAATAACTTGGCTCCCCTGAGGGTGAAAAAAAAAATCATATTTTGAAAACTGTTTCCCTTTTCTCTCCTGAAACAAAGAAAGGTTTCCAGTCATATGTTTAATGGTTAAAAGGTAACACATTCCTGGTTACTGGTATTCCTAACATTACCATGACCAAGAAGTCAACATTTCCCATCTAAGTCTAACATAAGCTAATTTTTCTTTATTTACAAATATATTAAATATTCATTCATTTGTAAGGCAATCATCACTTAATGACCTTTTCAAAATTAGTTCTATGCCTAGAAATAACATACTTAAACCTTATTTTCTTATCTCTATTTTTTTTACTTCCTCTACCCCATCATCATATTTTCTTTCAAAACTCAAAGGGAGCACAGAGATACACAGGACATATCTGCCAGGAAGAAGAGAGACGTCACTGCTTCTACACGTTTTTATGTTAATTTATTTTATTTTAAATTTATTTTACTTAAATTATTGACTTCACTTTTGTTCATAACTCTAAATGCAGAGATTAGAAATAAATTCACAACTAAGCCTATATGGTGGTGGCAGATATTGGAATAGGTTGCTGGAGGAAAGAAAATAATAAAGACAAATCTCTGTGGGTCTGTAGTCACACACATGCAATGTGACCCCATTGTGTGTCAGGACTTTTCCATTGCAGCACCTCTCCAGGGTAGGTGCGACCAGCTTATTGTCTATGCCAAAATTCTTTTTTTTTTTTTTTTTTTTTTTGCCAAAACGGATTGCAAAACATTAAAAGGTAAAAACAGATGTTCTATTTTTGAAAGATCATCCAAAGAGAAAGAGTGCATACATGAGTCAAGTTTTCCTTTGATTTGGTCCTAGTAATGAATGATGAGAAACGATTAAGAAAGTTCATATTGGCCATTTATGGGAGTGTAAAAAAATATTTTATTACATTGCAAGCAAACTAGTGATAAGCATACACCCACCAATTTCACCATTTCAACATTTTTTAAATTTTTATAAAATCATTTTTATAATATCAAAAAAATCTACTGGGTCCTATATTATTTTCAGATGATGCATGATTTTTTGCAAATATTCTTTCTGTGTATATGCAATGCCATGTTTATGCCCTTGCATAGGCACACATAATTCTACATCTTCAACATTGAATATTTTATAAAAAATTGACCTGTAAGACAGAATTCAATTAGAATTATACGAGCATTTAGTTTTCATTGGTCTGCCTTACAAACTTCAAAGCCGAATATCACTTTATAAATTCCCAGATAAGTTATTTTAGCTATATTAAAGCAGGAATCTTTAAACATAGTAATTTATCTCTAAGACAGAAAGAATGCACCTACAGGAAATAAATATTTTAAACATGCCTCTGGCATAATAACTTCAAAAAAAAAAAATCCCCTATTCCATTTTGTTGACTTAGCCCCTCCATCTTTATCTAGCAAATATCACTCACTATTTCCTATTACATGTAAATTTGTATTTATCGCTATAGTGAGCTGATACTTTGCCCAGATTCTATCACTTCCAAATTGCCATTGGTTAACAAAATTCAGGCTTTCCTGTGCACTAGTTCAGTCTCAAATCTGATTCAGAGCTCTCCCACACAGCATCTCAGGACAGGTAAAGGGCACTAGGGTGAAAGGAGAATAGATTCCGTCCTTGAGTGTCTTTCCACACGGCCATTGTCTAAGCTTCACCATTTCACCACTGGGCAGGGAATTGGCTCTGAAAGGTTTAGATTTGTCTTAACTGCAAGCTATGGAAGCTTTTCTAACAAACCCTAACTGTTGAGAATTTTTCAAGTGCTGGCGCTCGTGTGGAGTGTGGTTGAGAATTCTGAAAAGTCTCTCTAAGGCCTCCCACTTCCAAACTTCCTGGTCTGGGAAACTAAACTGGGATAAACTGCTTCTGCATTTCTGCTTTCCACAGAGTCCTGCTTGGGTCTACTTTCTTTAGGGCAATCCTGGATGGGTAGCTGGCAAACTCAGGTTTAGTTAGCCTCTCAAAGTAACCAGTAGGTGCAAAGAAGATTCACCCACCCTAGACCCAACTAACAAGGACTGCAGTTGCTGTTGTCTTTCACTCTGAACCATGCTGTCCTCCCCTTTCCTTAGAAAGGCACAGGCTGAACAGGAAAAGCACTATGTAGATCTTGACCAAGGAAGAAAATAGCTAACACACAAGATGGGAAAGACATAATCATATTGAAATTTATAAATATATCACTTCAACATGTTGTAGACCTTAAACTTACACAACATTACACATCAATGACATTGAAATTAAAAAAAAAATTCACAACAAAAAGAAGTGAAAAGAATGCCCATTTTGGAGACATCCCAATCTTTATGAGTGAATCTGTTTAGGTGCAGTAGTGCACTTAAAACTAAGACAACGAATCACAGGATAAGCACTATAAATCCCACAAGGCCCAAGATTGTGGCTATAAGCAATTTGAGTAAGATCTGATCCTAGCTGTTGCAAGATTGCTTTAGAATATAATTACTTTCTCTTTTTCCTTGGGTTTGGGTCCTATTTCCCAAATCAGAGACAACCAAAAATGAACACTTAATATCCCACAAAAAACATACACACATGTATATGCACAAAAACACAAATGCATGCGTACATGCCACATATATACATGCATAAACACACATGTATACATATGATGTGTATATACAACATGAGTTTCCTTTTACTTCCTGCATTCTAAATCTGTTTGCTTTGTGGGTAGATGTGAAAAGGGAGTCTCTTTGCTAGTAACATATGTTAGAAAATGTTATCAAACAATATTATCCCATTTTCCAGAGAGATTCATGTTCTACGAATAATGTAAGCATGACAATTCACATTTAAATAGAATACAAAGCTAAAACTAACGTTTAAGTTTGCAGAAATACATGCCAGTTCCCTTTCCCCTTACTCCAAGTAAACAGGTTCTATTTAGAGGATTTTATGTCTTTTGTGATGTTTTAAGATGGAAGGTTATATAATTTCTAAGTTCACCTTGAGATTTAATTCTTTACCGGGCAGTCACATTATAATATTGGCAATACAGTGAATTCTGAGGATGATTGAAAGCCACATTTTCAAAGGTTTAAAAAAGCTTTTTTTAAACCTTATTAAAATTATTTTTTGATTACACATTATTTATGGCTGAACCATTACTTTCATCTAGAATCATTACTTTAATATGAACTCCAAAGATTTCTATCTTTTTCTCTCCACCTCATTTATTCACCCATTAGTTTTTACTGCTCCCTAGACAACTTTTACCCCTATTTAAAGTTATGAAGGCTATTTGACTTCAAAGTACTTGACAAGTGCTCTATTTCCAAACACAAGCATCTGCTTAAGTTGTTCAGACCAGGATTATTTGAACTCCTGCACCATTTTGAGACCTTATACAAAACAGGAAGCCTGCCATGTAACTGTCTATTCCATAGGACAGTGAACTAGTGAAGTACAACAATGGGTCTTTATTCACCACCATTAACCTTCCGCATTTGAAAAAATGGTCTTCTAGATGTTTAACAACTCCAGCTCTAATTCTCTTCTCACTCTCTGTAGGGCATTTGAAGACTGAAATAGCCATGTTATTTGCTTCTTATATCTATATTTCAATTTACCTTAGTTTTTGTTTTTAAGATAATATTTAGGAAATAACAATGAATATGATGGCTTCCATGTTCCAAATTTCTCAATTTCCTGTATTCAATACTTTATTTAAAAGTTCTCATTGGGGACCCACAGATAGATATCAATTTCTTCATGCTATTTAACAAGATTACCTGAGAATTAGATGAATATATAGAGAATTGATCATTAAATCTTAAGGTGTAATAAAAATGTAAATGCAACATGTTACATAATTAACATACAGAAGATCTTGGCAAACTATTGGCGTAGGTCAAGGTTAACGGGATTAAATGTCCTAACTTTAGCTGGACTTAAAAAGTAAAAACAGATTTCATTCAGTATAGTGATTTGAGCCCAAAGAAATCAGCTCTGAAATACACAAAGACAAACAAAATGCAAATAAAAAACTAATGAAAAAAAAGAGTAATGATAAATAAGACATATAAAAATTTAGAAACTAAGAGAAAATTTTGCAAGAGATATTTAGATTTTTTGGCTACTTATTGTGCAAAGTGATACCAAATTGATTCTAACTACACTGAGGACCCCTGAAAGCAGAATAACTTTTGGCCAGAAAGTGGAGCATTTCTCCATCAGAATATCATTGACACCCTCCAGTTACAGTGTGGGTCTGGAAGCAATACAGACCATGCTATGGTACACATGTAGATTTTCTTCTTGAGTTTCTCGCTGCTTTCCTTGGGGAGAAGGACAATACTGTACTAAAGTAATGCACAAATGTATAAACACATGCAAAACACTATCCTCTTGAACAATACTGGGATATTGTGTGTTGAACAAGAACCTATATCAGCTGTCTGATTTCTGAAATAAGTAAATACTGGCATAACTTCATCTTGATAAGGATGCTCAGAGGGTCAGTAGTTCAAAAGAATGAATCTTCGTAATACCCTTCCACTAAAGATATGCACCAAAGAAAGGGAGATGATAAGAGATAGTCATCATATGAAAAAAATAGCTTGACAAAATTAGGAAATTGGGAAAGTAAAAGATAAATTGTATACTGCCCAAAAGCCAATCATCAACTATATACAGCTTATTCAAAGAAGTGTATCATATCTTCTTTACTCTTGATTTGAAAATTATGAATATGAACAGCAGCAGCCCTGGCATTAAAACACTACTAGGGGTGACCTTGAAGAACAATGGTGAAGGGACAGTCCCCCAAGGGGCAAGACTCTGAGTAGTATCCTGCTTGTAAGTTTGCTTGCCTGGAAAGAGAGATGGAAAGAGGTATGCATTTTCTCTAATTCATGGGAGGGATCTAACATTTTGACTGATAGTTAAGGATTACAAAGAATATCATTGAAAAATCAGTAACAAGAAATTCTGTGGAAATGGTATGCAGACAGACCTCTCTGAATAGGTTTAGAGAATAAAGGAACTTTGCGCCCCCGTGACCAGTTAGCACATAGCAATACCAGCAGAGGATCTTATTAGATGGATAAGAAAACTTTTTCTGTGGATGTTAGCCTCTTTCTCTAACTATATCCATCCTTGTGAAGAAAAGCTGCCATATTCACTGTTACACTGTAATGTGTGAGCTTAGCACAGTAAAGATCCACTTATGCAGGATCTTCTGTCCAGAAATACTACTGAATGATCAAATTATCATCAAATGAGATCAAAGCTGAGCTACTAATAAGACATGAATCACTGAGAGGGGATAGTTGGCTATGTGGTGACAGGTTGACAACACTGAAACACTTCTAAACTGAAGAGGTAGCAGGCTGTCTCACAGGAATAAAAATTTACTTTGGATATAGATTTATCGTTCTTTTATACAAAGATTCTGTTAAAAAATGACATTTAACTTTACAAGAAAAGTGTGTGGCAACAGACTCACACATTTGAAATTTACTAGTGTCACCATTCCTGCCATCACCCTAAAATAGGTGACATGGTTGAAAAATGGAATGACATTTTGGGGATTCCATTATGGCACTACAGTGTGATGGCAGAATGTGGGGCTGGGACAATCTCTTCTAGAATATGGATATGCTCTGAATAAGTGACCAAACATGGTGGTGCTGCTTCTGCCATATTCAAGATTAACAAGTTGGGAAGTCAAGTTGTGCCAATATAAATAGATCATCTAACTATTCCTATTAATGATCTCATAAAAATTTTGCTTATGGTCCTCACTGTTGGCACAATGGGTTAAGTCTCAGTCTATGAAGCTATCGGTAGTCACTGCAGCAGGAGTTTGATCCCTGGCCAGGGAGAGTCCCACATGGCACAGCAGACCTCTCTTGCCTCGCCCACTGCTCCCCTCAACAGTGTATTTCAGTCCATCTGCCTGTTCTGTCCCCACTCTGTCACTGGTGAATCCTCTCACCCTCCCCCCCTACAACTCTGGCCTGTACCCCAGCTCCTGTAGGCATAAATAAGTAAAGAAATAATAAATAAATCTTAATTTCAGTTTTTTTTTTTTTGCTTATCATCACTGCAACTCACAATATCACTTAAAGGGAATTTGAAAAACAAATGATAAAGTATTCAAAATCACTAATGAAATTTATTTTTCTCTAGTAAGACAGTAACTGTCAGGTTACTCTAAAAAAGATGTAGATAAAAGGTAAATGATCACTAATATAACTATACATTATCAATTTATCTCTTATTAAGATAACTAGCATTCAAAAAATATTTTACATACATTTTTACCTTCTAAAAGACAACAAAGTGCCCTTTCATTTATTCTGTAGAGGAGGACTAAAATATTTGACAAAAACTTGGTTGTTAATTACACTGGTCAAAAATTTTTACAAAAGTCATGTTACTGAAATAAAACTAGTCATTTCCTATCAATTTGTATGTGACCAACACGAATATAACAGTCAAATTCTAATTTTGGCTCTAGTTTTTTGTAATCTGCAATAAATTGATATTTACATCATGAAATGCATGCCAACAGTAATAGGTCAACCTATAAAAAAATCAAGTCACAGACTACTTAGATTTCTTAGCTTGTTTCTTATACAGCTGTTCAGGAGCTTCTCTGGGGAGTGTCCAGCAGTAGTCAGCCAGCATTGTAGTGGACCATTTTCCCTGGTATCTTTGTTTCATTGATGGGATAGCTTGATAAAAACTTTCTCCATGTTCATCACTAACCATACCACAGTTTTCAGGGAAGAAATCCAGATGGGAATGAAGGAAGGGGATCTTTAGAGACATATTGCAGCCAAGTTTCTGATTCTGCATCAGCATGTCTTCTACTAGTTCTTTGTAGTTTTCTGCCACAACACTCCCAAGAAAGTTTGTAGACACTAGGCGAAGAGCATTCCATGCTTGCTTCGCATCACCCTGCAGCAAATTGTTGAGCCAGTCATCTTTGAAGAGCTCTCGAATCTGAGGACCCACAAAAACTCCCTCTTTAATCTTTGCTTCACTGAGTCAAGGAAATTTTTCATGCAAGTATTGGAAAGCTGGCGTGGTCCAGTCCATGGCTTTCACGAAATTCTTCATCAAATCTAGTTTGATGTGAAGGGTTGGTAGCAGGATTTTTTGAGCCTCGACCAGACCTGGGTGCTGGGTATTCTTCTCTCCAACTGCTACACTGTGTCTGCGAGTCCATTCCTTCTGCAAGTAGTGCAATTCACTTGCTCGGCTAGCCCACTCACATAAGAAACGCATATATGTTGTATATTCCTGCTTCAGTCCCATTAAAAGGGCAACTAGCTTTAAATCACCACAGATGTGCCAGCTGTACTTGTTATACTCAAAGGAATTCAGTAGCTGCTTTAAATGATTGTATGTCTCTTTCACGGGGACAGCATGCGCTACTGGAATACATGGAAGATGGTTTCCATTGTGCAAAATCATAGCCTTAAGACTCAGTTTCGAAAAGTCTACAAATAGTCTCCATTCTTATGGATCAAGAGTGATTTCTTTTTTTTTTAATTTATTTATTTATGCATACAAGCTGGGGTACAGGTCAGAGGCTCGGGGAGGCGAGAGGGTTCACCAGAGACAAATTGGGGAGAAGAACAGGCAGATCAATGGAAATACAGTGCTGAGGCGAGCAGCAGGCAAGGCAGGAGAGGTCTGCCACACCATGTGGGACTCTCCCCGGCCAGGCATCGAACCCCCGTCACCGCTGCCAACAGCTCCACAGCGCAACTCTTAACTGCTGTGCCACCAGGGAGGCCCCAAGAGTGATTTCTAAGGCATTCATGAGGCCCTCAATATCAGAACAGAATACCAGAGTACTTTTCTTTCTGAAGAAAGGCTCCAACTGTTGGTGGCACTTTCGATAGAAAGTAATGGTGACATCTTCGTCTAGAAGATTCCATTGTCGGAGTCTTGATCCTAGCAATTCTGCCTTGTTCTTGGGTAAGTCCAAATCATGAACCAGGTCTTTTAGTTCTTCCCGTGTTAGTCTGTGTGGGGTTGATGATGCACCACAGTGACAATCTGGATCACGGCATGCTGATGGAACAGGAGAAGAACAGGTCGGCTCAACCTTGTCATCATCAGATGAATCAAGAGAATATACAGCTGGAGGTTCTGGAATAGGAAGTCCCTCACCATGTGGAACTGGTTTCAATGCAGACGGAATGTTTGGGTAGACTATTCTTGACTTCTTTTGTTTCAGTATTCTGCCGGAAAGAGGAGGAACTAAGCAGAAGTAACAGTCTTTTATGTGGTTGCTTGGCTCTCTCCATACCATGGGGACTGCAAATGGCATTGATGGTCTTTTGACATTTCACCACTGTGAAAGCTATGATGTCCATGTAGCACAGCATATATGTGGGGCTCAAGGCTTGTCTTGGTCACCAACCTTGCATCTAAAGTAAAGATGACGAGCCTGGGCCTCCCTGGTGGCGCAGCGGTTGGGCTCTGCACTGTGGGGTTGTTGGCAGCGGTGACGCAAGTTCAACACCCGGCCAGGGAGATTCCCACATGGCGCAGCAGACCTCTCCTGCCTCGCCTGCTGCTCCCCTCAGCAGTGTATTTCCATCCATCTGCCTGTTCAGCTCCCTACTCTGTCTCTGGTGAATCCTCTTGCCGCCCCATGCCTCTGGCCTGTACCCCAGCTTGTACGCAAAATAAATAAATCTTTAAAAAAAAAAAAAGATGAGGGCCTCCCCGGCGCAGCGGTTGAGCGCTGCGCTGTGGAGCTGTCGGCAGCACGCGATGCCAGTTCGACGCCCAGCCAGGGAGAATCTCACATGGTGCGGCAGATCTCTCCTGCCTCGCCCGCTGCTTTCCTCAGCAGTGTACTTCTCATCTGCCTGTTCTGCTCCCCATTATGTCTGTGGTGAACCCTCTCGCTGCCCCATGCCTCTGGCCTGTACCCCAGCTTGTATGTGAAAAAAAAAAAAAAATCCTATCTTTAAAAAAAAAAAAAAAGATGATAAGCCTTCTTCACTTGAGAAGTGATGAAGTGATACTTTTCTCCTGGTTGTTTTCTCCTGGTTGTCAAATGTCACTTCCCCACAAATAGAGCAGAAATTGGCCACGCTATTAATGCACTTTCGAGGCATTACTGTTCTGTATTGTGCCTAAATGGATAAAATAATAACTGTCTCTCACAAAGTCTGAAATCTTTTCAATGCTCAAACTTTCCGACAGGGCTTTCTATAGTGCACTGCTGACGTCAGCTTACTTCAGCAGCTGCCTGGCAGTAGTATTGCATTGCATCAGAAAATGAGGCAATCAACTCTGGATGATGTGTGCATGATGGTATTATGCAATGCGATGCAATATTAGATCATTCTAGGCTGATTTAGGATGTTGTTGCAGTCCTACTGGATAAATTTACACAGTGAAACATAGAAAATGATTTATATGAAATAGCTTCAAAATGAGAGCTAATAAAAAAAATAGGGTTATATTCATGTTCAGCACACAAAGATACGACAGATAGGGCCTTTTTAAGTAAGTAACAATCTCAATGTTGACCAGCGTTATCACTGGCAATGGTAAAAACACAAAAAGAAAATTATAAATGTGGTAAGTGCTATGACATGATGATATAAGCAAGTGTAACAGGACAACCTGACTAAGGATAGGGAATAGAGACAACTTCCTGAGGAAGTGACTCTTAAATATAATTAGAAATGTTAAACAGCAAAATGTGGAAAGCTCTCAGTGGGAAAAGACAAATTTCAAGAAGGGTAGGTAGTGAGGTAAATAGTGTTGATCATGAATTTGGAGCATACCTAAATTAAATAGCAATTAACTGAAGAAAATTAAGCAGAGAATATTATAATTACAATTGCCTTTTAAAATGAGCATTCAATTGCAATACAGAAAATGAACTGGAGGAATAAGATAGGAAGACATTGCAATAGTCTATTCAAAAGATCATGAGACATGAGATGGCATACTATTTCTCCAATTTGAAAAGAGTCTGAACTCAGGAGAAATTATTTTTGATAAAAATAACAGAATTTTGTGATGTGTTGAATATAAGTGTGAGGAAGGAAGGTATCAAGTATGACCTCCTGTTTTCTGATTTGTGAAAATGCAGGAGGGATGAAGTGATAGATATCTCTGGAATGATAGTGAGAGAGACCACATGGAGAGAACCTCATTTTGTAGTTTGATGGTGTAAAAGGAATAAAAACAATTTGGCAGAGAGAAATATACTGAATGAATTCAATATTCAATGAGTTGGAATTGCCCTTGAAATAGTCATGTGGAAATATTTAGCAAAATGGCTCTGATACTCAGCAGAGAATTCTGGAACAAAGAAAACTATCCTGGAAATAACCATCATAAGGACAGTAATTAAAATCTTAGAGCAGACTGCCAAGGGAAATATATAGAATGAGGTTACAGAGCTAAGGTCCTTACTTAGGGGAGTTTCAGTATTTAAAGTCTTATAATCATAAAGGAAGATGGAAAAAGAGCAAGCAGAAGGGTAATCTAGAGTGTCTGGCAACATGGAAGCCAATTGAGGAAACTGCTTCCAGAAGGAAGGAATGCTCAGCAATGCCAAATGTTGATGGGTGGTCAAGAACCAGGAGACCTAAAATAGGTTGGTGAGGAAATACATCCTATTGGATTAATGTCTATCTCAAATAACAACAAAAGGAAGAGTAAAAGGAGTTGCATATTTACATAAAATAGAGGAAACTATATTGTTTGAAAACTTCTCTCCACATATGAAATTTAAAATATATACTCTGTTCTACTGACACAAAGTGTATGACTAGAGGAAACTGACTTAAATATTTCCCTTTCACATACCTAAATTTCCTGATAAAACAATTCTCATTTCTTCTTATGGTGAACTGATACAGTCCTCCTATGACATGAATCACTTAATATTAAGAGTAACTTTGAAACAAATAGAAATTTGAAGGTTATTAGTTGAAACTTTTGACCAAAATGCATTACAGTTAAGGAAATGAGCAAGGGAGATAAGAGCATATCTTCTATGTTCTCTTTAATTGCTAAGGTAAAGTAGAGGAAAAGGAAGATACAAACTAGACACAATTTCTAAACTTAGAAACACATAGACAATTAAATCTATTGATACTTCAGAAAATTATTAATACAAATAAAGTACTGACAAAGTGTTCTAAATTTTAATTTCTGAAGGATCCATTATGATCATATTCAAATATAATTAGTGATGTTTTTATTTGTAAAATAAAGAATTGGCTTATGGGGATGTTGTCATAATTTTGGGAACTAAATGAAAGGAAAACTTTAAATCTGATGGGTTCGACATGATCAGAAAAATGATTAATGGATGTGTTGTTCATATTTCATTTCATTTTTTATTTCCCTTCAATACATCTTGTAGTGTATTTGGCTTGATATTTTCTCCAGCTCATGCAAATATATGTTCTTTAAATATACATGTTTCCAAGAAATAAAAGCAAAGCTATGAAGAGATGTTCTTGTTTTCTTGTGAATTTATATGCATATTCCAATATTTCCTACAATTTACCTCTTCATGAAAATTAGAATAAATACCAGATCTCTTTCTGTGCAGCTGAGAAAAACAATTACCATCATAAGCTTTAAGTCTTAAAAGCTCTGCTTTTATTTTATCTGTTATATAAAATGCTAGTAAGTTAACATAAAAAAATCTCTAAAATGAAATTAAACTTCATGAATGTGAGAAGAGACAGACTATAAGTAATTCAACACTAATACCTAGATATTAATCTTAATTAATTTCTATCCTTTAAGTAGGGATGAACTTATTGTGATTACATATGCTTTGATTTAGATTTGTAAATTAGGTAGTTAATTTAAATTTCTGGAACACCTTATGAGAACACATAAAAGAAACTTTACAAAGCTGTATTTGTTTTGTTTTGCTCAGTGTGAATCAGAACAATTAAATTTTTAAAACAACACTTACATTGCTCTTGTAACATGACAAACATGCACTTTAGGTATACTAGTTCATTCCATTCTTACACAGCCTAATGGTTGTGTAGTATTATTCTATCCATTTTACAAATGAGGAAACCAATGTACTGAGTTAAATAATGTTCCCAAAGGCATATACCTAGGCATCGGTAGAGCCAGGATTCAAACCCAAGCAGTCAAGCTACCAATCTCATGCTTTTAAACTTTATTCCACACTGCTTTGTAATTTACATAACAACATATTTACTGAAACTACTTATCAAGTTAACAGCATGTTTTTTCCTTATCATTGAAAAAAAATATATATATATGACAAAATGACAAAAGTATCTATATTATCTATATTGATATACACACACACACACACAAATACACACACACATACCATATATACATATGGTAAATTAAACAAATGGGTCATTTAATGTGACAAATGAACAGAGGGGAAAAAAAAACTCAGATGGAAAGGCACTTATTCATTATGAAGGAAAAAGACTGTTTCTGGCTAGGAGAAGGTACAAAAACATTTCGGACTAAAGGAACAAAATGCAAAAAACATCACAACATGGGAATGGCATGCATGGTATTTGAGGAATTAAAGAAAATCAACTATGATTGAATTTCATGTATAAGGGAAGTATGGTATGAAATTAGTTTAAATGGTATGAAGAGGACTTGAGGGAACTGCATGTTTACAATGCAGTGAGAAACTTTTGAAGGAGTGTAAGCTATGAGCTAGCTGGTAAAGTTGAATATGGAAAGCCATTTCCTCTCTCCATGCCATCACATCACACAACTATTCCAGAACAATGGCGAAGCGATAATAAGGAATTAATACAAGAAGACAAAGATAATGGTGGGGTAACCACAGAAATCATGATACTTCAACACACTGTAATGGGTAAAAACAACAGAAGTAGCTACAACCAACTTGAAAGATAAGAAGGAAATAATTACTATGTCCTCATGAAACTCAAGAACTATTTAAGAACTGATGCAATTTACACTTGAAAGGAAGAAGTATGAAGTTGAAGAACCAAAACACAAGTTCTGGTTAACAGACTATGTACAAAATATGAAGATTTCTTCGTCCTCCTCCTATAGTCAACACAGTGAAATAATAACGCCATCTTCACCTCTAATAAATATTGATTCGATTCACAGATCAATATTTAAAGTCTATAGGAAAAAGAAGCTAGAATCAGAAATATTGATATGAATTAAATGTAGGAGAGATGAAGCTAGAAGAAATCTTAAAGGGTGCTGAAGATAGAGATTGCATCTTGTCCAGGAAGTGGAATAAAATGACAATAAAAGGCAAATAGGAAGGAAAATATAAGATAACAAAAGGCTAAGACATAGTAATTCAACATCCAATCAACATGATTTCATGAATAGAGAATATAGAAAACAGAAGGGAGGAAATAAATGATATTATGAAATTCAAGAACTAAAGAAAAGAAGCCACATTTAAGTGAAGAATCCAAATGTAAAGTGAAAAATCAAGTTATAACAAAGGTTTTCCAATTAAATGGTACTGGGCATCATAACATCAAAAGTAGAAGCTACAGCATGGTGGAGCAAGAATTTCAAATACTATGTGAAGTGGGCTTTATTTAAGAACACATTTTTTTATGCAGCAAGACTGTGAGAAAAAAATGAAGGCACATTTAGACATGCGTATTTCAAAATCTTTGCCTGCCATTCAGAATTCCAATAGGAAGCTAATCGATGATGTTTCCTAGGAAAAGTACAGAAATATAACAAAAGAGAAAAAGGCATTATATTTAGGAAAAGTTGGTCCAACATAGGGGAATTATGGAAGAAATTCTAGTAGGAAGGCACAGGGATGCAAAAATTAGGTAACAACCTATTCAGAGGACAGCAATTAGATTGAGGCTCACTCTCACTTCCTGCCTGGAAGGAAGGGGGGAGGGGGGGAGGAATTTTCAAACCATAGGAATAACATTGACAAACATACATGTGGTACATGTGTTAGATCATTTTGCGAAATAAAATATTTCAAAGAAAACCATGTGGAAGTAAAAATGTAAATGTAGAATTACATTCAGGAAAAATAAAGGATTATAGAGACAGGTAAATGTGCTTTTAGTGAACAATACTTTCATAATAGGAATACTAATGTTATTACATATTTAACAACAAATTTAATATTTAAGTAAATCTGGGGAACTAGAGGGACAGAAATTGAGAAAGGATGTGGAAGAACAAAACCATGGTTAACTGATTAGAAATTAAGAAAATATATAAACTAGAAAAACAAGGAGTTTCAATATTAAGAATATCATACATAAAAGTGGAGAAAAGTAAAACAGCATCTCTGATATAGCGAACTGTGGCTTGGGAGTGGTGGGTTAAAGGACTAGTATATTCCTCTTATAACTTGTAATTTGAAATATCTACCCATATTAATAAAAATTAAAATGAATTAAATATTTAAATGATTATTCTGAATCCTAGGCGAACATTACATGGAGAAAGAATAGTTAAGATAACATTATTGGGTGCATACTATATATTTCAGGATTTTCTGGGTATCGATTCAGTTATTCTCAAAAAACACTATTATCACTAGAAAAAAATGAAGTAATTGCAATTATCTATGTGACAGATACAGATGTTTGAATTAGGGGAAATGAAGAAGGAGATGAAATATTTGACAGATATGTTTTAGAGGCGTTTTTCATAATATTTCATGTTAAATTAACAGGGATAAGAAAGGAGAGAAATTTAAAGATATCATAGTTTTCAGGTTTGATCAACAACTCAATTCATTAGCTTAATTTTTCAAATTCTCCATAACAAGTTGCAAATATCACTTGAAAAACACTTTACTATTTTGAAATTGGTCTCTGACTCAATCGAAGCATACACATTTTCTCTTTTTCCACACTCTGAGAAACTGCACGCTCCTACCAGGAGAAACACTGGGGATCTCAGTCACTGAGTTGTGAAGACCCAGGAAAGACAAAATTTCTCTTCACATAACAAGGCCAGGGCTAACACCCAGGATGAATTGATGTACCTTTCTTTAAGTGCAATATGACCATGTATCTTTAAGAAGGAAATCAACTCTCCATACCAGAAATTTCTTTTTTAAAGATTTATTTTACTTTTGCATACAAACTGTGGTGCAGCCAGAGGTGCAGGGTGGTGAGAGGGTTCACCAGAGACAGAGTGGGGAGAAGAACAGGCAGATCGACCAAAACACACTGCTGAGGGGCGCAGCTGGCGAAGCAGGAGAGGTCTGCCATACCATGTGGGAATCTCCCAGACTGGACATCGAACTCAAGCCGCAGCAGCCGACAGTTCCACAGCACTGCATGTAATCCATTGTGCCACCAGGGAGGCCCTCCATACCAGAAAATTTAAGAGTAAGCTGGGTACTACCAGTCTGCAGATAGCATAAACTGGTATCAAAGAAGCTTCCATATTCCTCCCAAACCTAGAGGACCAGAGGTCATCTGTCCATGTGTTAGATATGAGGAGTCATATCAGGTAACCAAGAGTGGAGAGTTAGGATATAGTGAGAAGGGTCAAAAACTATGCACAAAGATTAAGAACTCTTACTTTCTCATTGGCCAAATGGGTTGACACTAAAACTGCCCTACTAGTGTTGTCGACCAAAAGTAAATAACGGTCTTAGTATAGTGCTTTACTTACTTCCCTCAAGTTCACCTAGGACAGCAGGCTTTGTAGGACACAAGAAGGAACCTGTAGTCAAGTGACCTGTAGTCTGTCCATTCAGAAGGGGTGAGATGAATCTCAGATGGGGCAAGACCCTCAAGTGGGAGCCCTGGAAAGAGCACAACAGATTACAGAGATTAAACTCGGGTCTTCCAACAACATAATATCTGGTTATATCTTCATTAAAAAGAATTATTTGACTACAGACTGTAAGACACACCCTTGAAACTAGACCATAAATCTGATACATTCAGGAAGGGGGCAGAGAATAGGAAAGGGAAGAGGAGAGTGAGGTGGAGGGTGGTGGAGGATAGTGGGCACTTTGTGGGTGGGAAACTATGACGACCACATTTTAGGGAAGAAATCCTACATTTGGAAACAATCAACAAGGATGTTTGAAAATTTAAGGAAAGAAGAATTGTTCGATCTGCTATCAGGATTAATGTGTGCTGACATTTAGGACAGAAGGTGTTTCTGCTTCCAATAATCTGAATATGGAAGGAAAGACTTTGCTCTTCCTGCTAGTTTATTTGACAGAATAAATTCCAGGCTACATAAAAATCTCCCAAGCCTGAAATACTGTAGAGTTCATTTCTATTATACAGATATCACCTTCAGGCTGTCTCAATCCCTCTGTGCTACCTTCCCTCTCTGCTAAAATCACATTCCTACTGTATATTCTATGCCATAACTATCAGCTTCTCATAATTTTTAAGTTATGAAGAGACTTAAAACACAGGCAAAATAGGAGAGCTTGGAATACAGTCAGAAAGCCTAAATTTCATTTTTTTATGACTCATGCTACTTGAACAGTAACAATAGAGCTAATGATTTTGAGTGTCAATTTCATCATTTGGAAAACAAGAATAATTAGGTTCCTGAGATTGCTGAATGATTCCATTTTGTGATGCAGGCAACCATGAAACAGCTCAGTGTTTGGTTCATGGTAGAATTGTCTTTCGTGGTCTATTTGGATCGTCTTTGATTTATTTTTCCCACTGCTGACTTTCCTCAGTGCTTTCAGTTTGCACAACAGTATTTATTATTTAAATAGGCTCTATAAATATCTTTATATAGGGTTGCACAACTGTATTATGAGCTATTTTAGGGCAGGCACTATGTTCTCCACTATGTTGATCCTTCATGCATTTCATTCGAATCTATTGCAGCTATTCAATTAATGCTTATTGATTGTCAGTAAAAAGAACTTATATATGAAGAGTAGCCATTTATTAATCAGATTAATGAGGTCAAAATAAAAAGAATTAGAAAACATACTCTAAACATTGACTCTAAATCAAATCCACAATCAAAACGATAAACTTGTTAAAAATCATCACTTTCTGCTATAAAACAGAACTGGGCAGAATATAAGAGTAGTATAACTTACTATCAAGAGTCGACTTCAGAGTATAGGTGCATATATGACCAGCACTCAGTCATGAGAAACAACTTTGCAATCATAATTCTCAACACTTTTAACACACATCCTTTATTCAGTTAGCACTCTCCACTTGGTTTCCTCAGTTGACAGGTATCTGCATATTTGCTTGTTCTGCTCTGAAAGGTAGTTCCTGATTCTTTAAATCATCACCCCTTTCTAGATTGAGGTCAATACTTCATGAAACCTTCTATCACTACTTCAATATACACATTATCTTTTGGAAGTATAGTAATGCACACTAATGGGAACACTGCAAAGAAGTACTCATTAAATAACTGCTTCATCACATCAATTTTATATGAGAAATAATATTGAGAACTCATACTATTAATATTAAAACCAATTTGCTCATGAAAAAAATACATCACAATTTTGGACCAAAAAAAAACAACTACAGAACACAGAGAGGGGACTTTCTTAGAGAGTGATAACTGCCATAATTAAGGTGTAAATGACAATTACCAAATGTGGTAAAGGCACTTGATGAGTAAAGTCACAGTGACTTTGATTAAGAGTAGGTGAGAGAGAGAGAGAATTGTGCCTTCAGAGACAAGTGAGAGTATAATAAACAGAATAAAGGGAATATAATTTCCAGACAAGAAAATACCAAGACCACTACATAAAGTATAAGAAGGAATGCTTTATTGAGAAACAATGAATGAGTAGAAACCAGTTCTGCACCCTGCTGGTTCACTAATTAAGGAGTTAAATAAATCTTTTACAAACACTCACTAAAAAAATTATATTCTCATAGCTCTGGAGGTCTCTTCAAGGGGTCCAAGAAGACTCACCCTCTGGGACCAATTAACTGTGTTGCTTGAGATGTTTGCTTCATTGGTTCTTTGCTCACACACAGACATCCTGATTCTTGAAGTGAATCCTAATGGCAATAAAACTTCCCTTTACTGATTCCATTTTGCACTCCCTACTCCTTTTATTTTTAGTCTTACACTTTCTTTTTCTTATCCAAATCTTTGCTCCATTCTTATCTTGGTTAACCTTTGGATTGGTCTAATTCCTACTCCACAACCAGGTTCCAGGGCTGGAGTATCCAGTATCAGTAAGACTGGACTGAATGCTTATGTGAGAGAGTCATTTTTGTATAGTTTGAGTCTAGCTTGTACATGGATGAAACAGTATTATCCATGGGTAATAGCAATGTCAGGGAATTGCTGTTGGATGTAATCACTGGTTATCTCTTTCAGGATAATCAGATCTATTCTCTGATGAGGAAAAATTTCATGTCACTTTAGTTTGTATGCATTTTTGAGAGCATGAACCATTCAAAGATACTTTATAGCCTCTGGAAAGAAGGGATCATTTTGGATTGTTATTTATTTTGTATATGTATTGATGTCTATGTCGTTATGTGTCTGACATTCTAAAAATAGAACTGCAAGTTTTCTGTGCACCTAAATGCATTTAATTGAGAATACTCTGCATATCATTATCTGAGTACAGAATAATTTCCTACCTCACAGGATATGAAGAAATTAGAGCTCAGTTGTTTTTTTTTTATGATTTATTTATTTATGCATATAAGCTGGGGTGTAGGCCAAAGGTGTGGGGGTGGTGAGAGGATTCTCCAGAGACAGAGTAGGGAGCAGAACAGACAGATCTACTGAAATACACTGCTGAAAGGAGCAGCGGGGGAGACAGGAGAGATCTTTTGTGCCATGTGTGAATCTCCCTGGCTGGTTTGGAACTTGTGCTGCAGTGGCTCTAAATAGCTCCATTGTGCTGCATTAAACCCGTTGAGCCACCAGGGAGGCCTCAGTTTTGATTAATTTACAAAAACTAATATTCTCACAATTCCCAGTTGAGAAACTAAAACTAAAAATTTAATGTGCCAGTATTTCCAGGAAAAAAAAAAAAAGCTCACAAAAATTCTCTTTCACAAAATAATTTTTTTGTGCTTTGTGTTGACTCTGGAATGATTTCATTATTAAGACAAACAAAAACAGTAATACTATTTTTCATGTATGAAAGAGTTAAAGTTTCTTAAAATTGAGATATTTTCTATTATTTAAAAAAAGTATTACATTGCCACTTTTATCAATAAATATCCAGATTAAAAGTATTCCACTTTAGCACATACCCATGATATTGTTAGTCACTGACCAACTTTTACTCATAAAATTTTGCCTTTGCCTGCCAATATCAAACCAAAAATTAAAAATAAAGAATATCAACATATATTTTAAGTAATTTCATTACATAGAATTATCTTAAATTATCTTACATTCCACATTTACCTTTTATTTCTTTTAAACAAATTACTGACATGTAAATTACATGCCATTTTATTTAACTTCTTAAGGCATATGTTCAAAGTTTTCCAGTTCAAAGTTTTGACATGGTGGTGAAACTGTTACCATGATTTTAAAAATATTTTCAGCATCCCAAAAAAGAATCCCCATGATCATTAACACTCACTGTTTCTCTAAAATCCCCCACTCCAGAGTGCTTTGCAACCCCTAATTTCCTTCTTTGTGGATATGTCTATTTTCCATTTTTCCTACAAATGAAATCTTATAAAATGTGCTTTCTTTTGAGTGATTTCATTCACTCAGCATGATAGTTCATCTATTTTGTATTATTCCTCATTACTTCATTACGTTTTATTGTTGAGTAACATTTCATATGTGGATATACCATGTCTTGTTCATTCCATGGTTTATTTTATTATAAATATTAAGTCCATAATGATTTATAATGTAGAACCCTGCCTACTTTAGTATTAATAATACAGCAAAAAGCAATTGACTACCTTGTAAATTTCTCCATTTCATGTATATATTGTTTTTCTCTAAAGAAGCAACAAACTCTTTGACTAGACCATTTTACTTATCTTTGAAGGCTCTATTACATCTGTAGTCACTAAATACAAAACACAATGAATATAGTCAAGGGCAGAGGTTTTGAGTTACTTATGTTGACACCAGTATATATCTAAGAAACCATGTGATGCTGTATGTGAAGTTTTCTTGCAATGTGGCTGGGTTTCACTATGCTTACCCTTGGGGTTCCTGGAAGTTTAGTATTGGCCTTTGTCAATATTAGTATTGACTTTGGTCAAAATAAGGCCATGATGAACTAGTTACTGATTTATAATGTGTCTTGTGGATTTTAATACAGTCAACCTGGCACTGAAAATTAACTTGTCTATGTTGTTTAACAATATGAATTGTTTACAGACTGTTTTAAAGGACTACACAGTCTCATCTGGCTTCAAGGTCAGTGGTTTATTGAAAACTTTCATCTGAGCTCCCTGAAACCAAGAAAGATCCCTCAAACTCATGTTGGTGATTCACAATTAAAAATCATGTTGTGTAACAAAAAAAAAAAGGGACTCTGACGAGCTGTACCAGGAGCCACACAGTCCTTACTATGTGCCTATACCTTTGTCCACAGTGTATTGTATCCTATAGTTGAATAAATGCTAAAATGTGTCTGAGGAGTCTTGTGAGAACTTTCAATGATCCAAACCTGTGCAACTGATGCAGTTGCCCTTCTATATTTTACTATATGTTTATAATACATGCAAATAAAAATTTAATCTAATATTCCTGATACGGTTTTCACTTCCATAATTATCAATCTGGCTAACATTTCTTCCTATAGAAAAGGCTCAGATGTTTGCTGACATGCAAAGTCTTGCTTCAGGGACAAAACAGGCACTGAATTGTGCTGTAATTCAATTTTTATTTAAATGGAAAATACAGATGCTATTTATTGCTTTTCTTCTGTAGCTAATCTTAGTAACGTTATCCTCCATCTGCTTCTTGATTCACATCGATCTCCCATCCTCCCTCCATCCGCAATAAAACCATTACCACCACTAACTGCCCGAAGATATTTTTAATACAAGTAATAGCTAATATAATGATGATTTTTCTAGAATTAATGAACTGACATTTCAAGAAAAGGAAATGCATATCTCCATTCTGAATGTTTTTTAGCTTCAGAGCTAATGTTAAGGTCTGTTCGGAACATTATAAGGCAAATAAAAATTAGAAAAGAAATCAAGAGAATAAGTCTTTCAATCCTTTAACAAGTATGTTTTGAGAACTTGTTATATGCCAGCTACTCTTCTAAGCATTTCACCATAAAAATTATATTGAAAAATAACATAATTTTAATTGTACATGTTCACTATTCAATTAGTTTTTGTCATCTATTTACATATGTACTCTTGAAAAACAATACACATCATACTTAAAAATGGTATATCCTTAAAAATGAAAATCGTTGAAAGGTATAGTCTGCTCTTATAATTCATATTTGTGCTAAAATTTATTATTTGAATATACTGATTTTTACATTAAAATAATGACATACTATTTAGAAATCACTCATTTCTTTCTAGTATTATTTTTGCTTGTTAAAAATTTTACTTTGTAATGATGCCAATAATAATGTACCCTTGTATTATTAAGTGGAATCGAAATATTCATATAAATAAATGTACTTTCTATACTCAGAAGAGCAAAACAGGAAATAATGATATAATGTCATAAACAATTTAGTAGTATTACAATTGCCTGTAGTAATATCTA
The DNA here is from genome assembly GCA_004024925.1 of Scalopus aquaticus. Taxonomy (NCBI): domain Eukaryota; kingdom Metazoa; phylum Chordata; class Mammalia; order Eulipotyphla; family Talpidae; genus Scalopus; species Scalopus aquaticus. The sequence continues at coordinate 147,202 of PVIJ01000218.1, read as the reverse complement.
GTCCCCTTTCTTTTCTATTTTCTGTTGCCATATCAGGTCAAACAATTGTTCACTCTTCTCAGACACCTTCCCCAATTTATACACACAAATAAGCAACTAATAAGTAGATGAAATACTTTGGAAGTTTGGCTTGCAGGCAAAGGGAAAATAAAACATTGCTGCCTCCATGTATGAGCTTCACAGTGAATTTTGCCTAAATTTTTTCTAAAATTTTTCTAAAATGAAGGAGACTCTCATTTTACAATAAGGACTTAAGGCCTGAAAACTCTAACATAAGAACATTTGTCCTATTATATTAAGTTATAGTATATGGTCAAGGCTGACTGCTAGCACTTTAACACAGCTGAGGGTTGTCTCTCAAAAGGTAGAAAAATGCACAGAATCAGTCCCTAAATATTCCTACCATATGATCTCATTTTTCCACCATAATATTCCTTCAATTCCCATATTATGGGGATTATTTTTTCCCTTATCTTTAAACTTTTTTTTTATTTTGTAAGTCTCCCCATGTCCCCAGTTTTATTGACATATAATATCCTGTATGTTTAAGGTATATAAATCATTGACTTGATACATTTTGTATTGCAAAAGGATTACTCCAAAGCATTAGTTAACACCTCTGTCCCATAACATAATTAACATTTGTCTTGTGCTAAGAACATTTGAGATCTACTCCCTTAGCAACTTTCAAGTATATTATACATTATTATTAACTATAATCACTATGCTGTACATTAGCTCCCCAGAAATTGTTAATCTTCTTACTGAAAGTTTGTACATTTTGACCAATATCTTCCATGGAAATGTGGTCTATTTTTTAACATATGGCATACCCAGGTTGCATGCCAAAAATTAGTCTACTTGGTTTTATTGTGAATTGTGTACAACTTTATCTCCCCCACCACTCTGTGAATTGGTTGGGATTTAGAGTCCATTTTGACCCTGCTTAACATTCATTGAGGTCCCTCCCAGTTCTTTGTTTTCACCCTCGTTCCACGGGAGGCACTGCCAGTTGGGATGTCAGGGACATGGAGAGTAAGACAATACTCCTCTCTCACTTTCTACAGTGATGCTGCTTTCCTCCTGCAGATTTGGGAGCATTCTCGCATCTCAGTAGAGCAGGAATGTATGCAGTCACTACCAATCCCTCTGACATGATCAGACAGAACCATTTTGTCATCTGCAGCACACTCTGGATGGGGCTTCAAGTGCCCCAACATCCAGGATATGAGCACATGCTCTGAGCCTTAAGCTCCTCAAGGACCTGTTACATAAAGAAGAAAACAAGAATGGGAGAAAACTAGAAATATGAGCAACACTGGTATTACAAAAAATGTAACTCTGGAGTGACTGTAACATTTTGACTGTAAGAACAAGGGTTCTTATCTTTTAAAATGTGTGTTGTTTTTAGGCCCGGTGCTTAAAAGTTTTATATTATTAAGGAATATTAATTTCAGAATGAAGAACTAAGAAAAACACAAAAGTGTTTAGTGGGATTTTTGTCACTAATGGCATTCTTATCATTAACCAAGTACCTATTTTAAATGTCTTACAAATATACATAGATTTAATCCTCAAAAATTTCAAGGGAGGACTGCTATTCCATAGTTCATTACAATGAGTAGTTGAATAATTTTGTGGAAATTTACACAAATTTTACAGATAAGTGCCGGAGGACAAATTTAAATTGTATTATATTTTAATATCACTTTTTTCTAATTCATCAACAACCTCTCAGACATATTATTTAGTATTTATATCAATTGACATTACGAGTCATAGTGTGATAATGCCATTACACATTAATACAAAATATGACATTGACTTTGCTGTAGTTTATTGAAGTTTAAAAACAATACATGTATAACCAGGCCATGTAGAACTAGTCTTTATATTTGAGTCATCAGTCAAGCAATGCTTGAAACTTACCTTTTTTCCTTCATGATCTTGCTGTTCTAGAACTAACATTTATTTAAGGAAATGTCTCTTCATTTAAAACACTTTGGAAGTGCCACTGAATTTTCTAGTTTTCTCCAAATTGACATTATAATCCTTTCCTCAGAGGAATCCTTTATAAACTAGGAGGGACATAACATCTAAATTGCTTTTTTGCTGTTTTTTTATTTGATTTTTTTTATTTGTGTGTTTGTTTTTAGAGTAGTTTTGGAGCATTATTTAGAATCCTTTCATAAAAAGGTCCATATTCCATTGCAGATTTTCTGAAAACTTTAAATGAATGATGGATTAGATATTATTCAGTTTTAGAGATTTATTTATTTTTTTAAATTACTTTCATTGGTGTAAGATTAGTTTACAACATTACATTGGTTTCAGGTATACAGCATTGTAACATGATATATATCAGAGATGATCAACATCTTTGGTGGGCTTACAGGTTACATATATGTCTTCTTTGGAGAAGTATCCACTTAGGTCAATTTTTAATTGGATTGGTTATTTTTCTGACGTTCAGTTGAAAGAGTTCTTTATACAATACCTCATGGTTATAAGTAGATTATCAGATCCATGACTGCAAATATGTTTTCCCATTCATTGGACTGCCTGTCTGTTTTTGTGATGCTTTGTTTACTTATTGTGTAAATATATTTTTAGTTTGATGCAGTCTCATTAATTTTTGTTTGTTTGTTTGTTTGTTTTGGTTTCCATTGCCATTAGAGATGAGTCCATCACTTTGATCAATGAATAAGAATTAATTGCCTATGTTCTCTTTCATGCATTTTATGGTTTCCAGTCTTACATTTGTATTTAATCATTCTTAATTAATTTTGGTGTGCAGTGTAAGATAGTGGTCTAGTTTATTTTTTTGTGTGTGACTGCAGTTTTTCCAGGCTCATTTATTGAAGAAATAATCCTTGCTCCAATATATGTACTTGACTTTTTTGTCATAAAATAGCTATCCACATGTGTGTTAGTTCATTTCTGGACTCTTGCATGTTTTATTTCCAGTATTATGCAGTTTTAATTACCATAGCTTTGTAGTATAGTTTGAAAAGCGCTTGATAGCTACATTTTTGTTTTTTTTTTGTTTTCTTGCCAGCATTGCTTTGTTTTTCAATGACTTCTGTGATTCCAAATGAATTTTAAATTTTTTGTTCCATTTTTGCAAAGAATGTCATTAGAAATTTGATAGGCATTGTATTGACTCTATATATTCTTTTAGATGATATAGCTATTTTAATGACGTCATTTCTTTCCATTTCTTTGTGTCTTATTTCTTTCTATTTCTTAGTTTCAGTGTATTTCCCATCCTTATTAAGTTTATTCTGGTTGTTTTATATATTTTTTTAAAGATTTACTTATTTATGAATAGAAGCTGGGGTACAGGCCAGAGGTGTGGGGTGGTGAGAGGGTTCATCAGAGACAGAGTGGGAAGCAGAACAGGCAGAATGACCAAAATACACTGCTGAGAGGAAGAGCAGGCAAGGCAGGAGAGGTCTGCTGCACCATGTAGGTATCTCCCCAGCTCGGCACTGAACTCGTGAAGCAGCTGCTGACAGCTCCACAGCACTGCACTCAACCCGCTGTGCCACCAGGGAGGCCCTATTATATATATATATTTTTTAAAGATTTTAAAGATTTATTTTATTTTTGCATACAAGCTGGGGTGCAGGCTAGAGGTGTGAGGCGGTGAGAGGGTTCACCAGAGACAGAGTGGAGAGCAAAACAGGCAGACAGACCGAAATACACTGCTGAGGGGAGCAGCACGCGAGGCAAGAGAAGTCTGCCCTGTCATGTGGGATTCTCCCCGCCGAGCATTGAACTCACGCCACAGCTGCTGGCAGCTCCACAGTGCTGCGCTAACCCGTTGCACCACCAGGGAGGTCCCCTATTTTATATTTTTGATGCAACTCTAAATGATATTTTTTTCCTGATATCAAAAACCAGACTAGAATGTCACAAAAAAGGAATTATAGACCAATATTTCTGATGAGCAACATGCAAAAACTCCCAACTAAATAATAGCAAACTGAATTCAACATTACATTAAAAGGACCATACAATGACAAAGTTGGGTTTATTCCAAAGGTGCAAGGGTTGCTGAACATATGCAAATCAATTAAGATGATATACCACTCAACAAAAGTAAAGACAAAGTTTCATATATTGCAACAATAGATGTAGAAAGAGTATTTGACAAGATTCAACATATATTTATGATTAAAAATCTCAATAAAATGACATAGATGGAACATACGTCAAAATAATAAAGGGTGAATGTGACAAATCCAAAGCTAACATCAACTCTATGTTGAAAAGCTGAACTGTTTTCCTATAAGATCAAGAACAAAATAAGGATGTCCACTCTTACCACTACTATTCAACACAGTACTGGTATTCCTAGGCAAAGCAATGAGGTAAGGAAATAAAATATTTATCCAAATCAGAAAAAAAAAGTAAAGCTATTACTATATGCAGATGACATGATAATATATACAGAAAACCCTAAAGATTCTACAATATCAGAATAAATGAATACATCAAGACACATACTACACAATCAATGTATAAAAATGTATTGCACGTATATATACAGACAACAAACTAATGGAAAGAGTATGAAAGAAAGTCCCATTTTAATTGCTTAAAAGTAAATTTAAGGAGATGAAAGAACTATACATCAAAAATTATAAATTCTATCCAATTTTTATTGTATGTTTTCCACTATTTCCCATGTATACTTAAAGGTAGATAGGTGAATATATTATTGCATTTGCTAATGAATTATTGATGTTATATTTATATAGAGTACTCATACTAAATGAGAATAACAAAGTCTTTTGTTTTGCCTATATCTCTAATGGTCATATAGAAATTGCTAATACAGTTTTGCTTAATTATTGATTTTTTCATTCAATTACACTGGTCAACAAATTTTTGCAAAAGACATGTTACCGAAATAAAATTAGTCATTTCCTTTCAATTTGTACATGCTCAACATGAATATGACAGTCAAATTCTAATTTTGGCTCTAGGTTTTTTCTTTGTAATCTGCAATAAATTGATGCTTACATCACAAAATGCATGCCAACAGTAACAGGCCTACAGTTAATACCTGTAAAAAATCAACTCATAGACTACTTAGATTTCTTCATTTATCTCTTGTACAGCTGTTCAGGAGCATCTCTGGGGAGTGTCCAGCAGTAGTCAGCCAGCATTGTAGTGGACCATTTTCCCTGATATCTCTGTTCCATTGATGCTATATCTTGATGAAAACATTTGCTATGTTCATCACTAACCATACCAAAGTTTTCAGGGAATAAATCCAGATGGGAATGAAGGAAGGGGATTTTTAGAGACATATTGCAGCCAAGTTTCTGATTCTGCATCAGCATGTCTTCTACTAGTTCTTTGTAGTTTTCTGCCCTAACATTCCCAAGAAAGTGTGTAGACATTAGGCGAAAAGTATTCCATGCTTGTTTCGCATCACCCTGCAGCAAGTTGTTGAACCGGTCATCTTTGAAAAGCTCTCAAATTTGAGGACCCACAAAAACTCCCTCTTTAATCTTTGCTTCGCTGAGTTGAGGAAATTTTTCATGCGGGTATTGGAAAACTGGGGAGGTCCGGTCCATGGTTTTCACGAAATTCTTCATCAAACCTAGTTTGATGTGAATGGGGTGGTAGCAGGATTTTGTGAGCCTCGACCAGAGCTGGGTGTTGGATATTCTTCTCTGCAACTGCTACACTGTGTCTGCGAGCCCATTCCTTCTGCAAGTTGTGCAATTCACTTGCTCGGCTATCCCACTCACATAAGAAACACATGTATTTGTATGTCCCTGCTGCAGTCCCATTAAAGGGCAACTAGCTTCAAATCACCAGATGTGACAGCTGTACTTGTTATACTCAATGGAATTCAGTAGCTGCTTTAAGTGATCGTATGTCTCTTTCATGTGGACAGCATGCACTACTGGAATAGATAGAAGACGGATTCTATTGTGCAAAATCACAGCCTTAAGACTCAGTTTCAGAGAGTCTAGAAATAGTCTCCATTCTTGTGGGTCATGAGTGATTTCTAAGGCTTTCATGAGACCCCCAATATTGGAACAGAATATCAGAGTACTTTCCTTTCTGAAGAAAGGCTCCAACTGCTAGTGGCACTTTTGATAGAAAGTAATTGTGACATCTTTGTCTAGAAGATTCCATTGTTGGAGTCTTGATCCTAGCAATTCTGCCTTGTTCTTGGATAAGTCCAAATCACGAACCAGGTCATTTAATTCTTCCTGTGTTAGTCTGTGTGGGGTTGATGATGCACCACAGTGAAAATATGGATCACTGCATGCTGATGAAACAGAAAAACAGGTCGGCTCACCCTTGTCCTTATCAGATGAATCAAGAGAATATTCTGCTGGAGGTTCTGGAATAGGAAGTCCCTCACCGTGTGGAACTGATCTCAATGCAGACAGAATGTTTGGGCAGACTATTGTCGACTTCTTTTGCTTTGGTATTCTTCTGGAAAGAGGAGGTACCAAGCAGAAGTAACAGTCTTTTATGTGGTTGCTTGGCTCTCTCCACACCATGGGGATTGCAAATGGCATTGATGGTCTTTTGTCATTTCACCACTGTGAAAGCTGTGTTGTCCATGTAGCACAGCATATATGTGGGGCCCAAGGATTGTCTTGGTCACCAACCTTGCATCTGAAGTAAAGATGATAAGACTTCTTCACTTGAAAAGTGATACTTTTCCTCTGGTTGGCAAATGTCACTTCCCCACAAATAGAGCAGAAATTGGCTATGCTGTTAACACACTTTCGAGGCATTACTGTTCTGTATTGTGCCTAAATGGATAATAGAATAACAGCTCTATGGAACAGTAGCTTAAACAGTCTCATACAAAGTCTGAAATATCTTCATGCTCAACCTTTCCAACAGGGCTTTCTATAGTGCACTGCTGACATCAGCTTACTTAAGCAGCTGCTTGGCAGTAGTATTGCATGGCATCAGAAAATGATGCAACCAACTCTGGATGATGTGTACATGATGGTATTTTGCAATGCAATGCAATATTACATAATTCCAGGCTGATTTAGGATGCTGTTGCATTCCTACTGGATAAATTTACATGATGAAACATAGAAAATGAATTATATGAAATATCTTCAAAATGATAGCTAATAAAAATTTCAGGGTTATATTCATGTTCAGCACACCAAGATATTACTATTAGGGCTTTTAAAAGTCAGTAATGACCTAATGTTGACCAGTGTTATTAGTAAATATTTCAGTTGAGGAGTCATGATAAAAAATATAAATTTCCTTGAAAAGACAGTTTAAGGTTAGATAACCTATGTGTGGTTGCAAACTTCTCACTTCTACCACATTTAATATATTTATTTATACCTGAGGAATTCTACAATTGTGGTGTTAAAATACCAAAATATAAATTAGTTTTCAGTTAAGGACATTTGCTTAGAATTTGTTTCATTCCTTAGTTTGATCAACATTTTAAAAAACAATGTTGATCGCATAAAAATTTAGGACCCTCTGGATATAGTGGTATCTGGTTAGAGAAAATATGGAGAGATGTAAACTAACAATTATAGATGTGAACATGACTTCAAATGTTAAGTGAACATGAACACCTCACGTGAGGGTGTTAAATTTGGGAAATGTCTTTCTTACAAATTATAGGTGGTGACCACAACACGTTACGTTATAGAGTATAGGGTTGCTATTAGTATTAGATGAAATATTTTGTACCTGGTATCTAATAAATGCAATTTACTTCCTTCTTTTCATTTTGTTTCCTTCTTTTCATTTCCCTTGACTCTAATTCATAGCCTGAGATTCTCAGTCACATCAACTGTATGTTCTACTAAAAAATGAGGTATAGGTCACACATACCACCCATCACTTAAAAATTTTAAAACAACAATGGCAGAAAAAATAGCAAGAACCCCTCTCCCATCTTCTAATTCCAGAGGATTGATAACACTATCTATATGCATTTAACTTCTCACCTGCCCTACCATAAAACTGGTAGTAAATTCATTTAGAAACCACAGTGATGAAAAAAATAGGTCTGAAACAGGCCATCAGCAGAAAATATATTTTAACAAATATCAGGGAAAAGGTGGATGCAGGAGATGTAAGATCTATGAATTATGGTAGCAGAAGTTGTAGAAGAGCTGGGTCAAAATTATTAAGGATGGAAGCAAGTATTCGTTCAGAACACTGGAAAAAAAATTGTAACCTGGAAATGCTAGCTAACATGGAAAGAAGTGAAACAGAGAAACAAGATAATTTTCCTATTTTTATTTAATCTAGTAATGTTCTCCCCTTGCCGCTCCCCTCTTTCCTACCACCACCATACTGCTGTACATAAAATGCCTGGCAGCAATACATTAATTCTCCAGGAAAAAAATTGAAAGATTTTCCTTAAAAAAAGATAACGAACTCCCTTGGGACTACTAAAATATTCTTTTGGCTATTTGTACTCTATAGAAAAAAGACCTTCATCTTCTGGCATTTAGTGATCCCTTGTCTCAGTACAGAATTCAGCAATCTGTCTGCTAACACTGAGGTTCAATTCAATAATCAGTTAAGCATGGATTATGTACAGTGTTTCCAACTGGATTTATGCTTCATTTGAAAATCTGACCATAAAATTAATCAGTAAATCTAAGAAAAATCAGAGAGCAAACTAAAATAAACAGCAGAGAAGAGAAATAAAAGGCCACGTATCATAATAAAACTTCAATTAGTAGCCTCGGAGAAGTTAAAAAATAGATATTACATTGATAAAAATTAATATGATACTATAATTAATAATAAGTGAATAGGGCCTCCCCAGTGGCGCAGCAGTTAAGCGCTGCACTGTGGAGCTGTTGGCAGCGGTGACACGAGTTCGACGCCTGGCCAGGGAGAATCCCACATGGTGCGGCAGACCTCTCCTGCCTTGCCCGCTGCTCCCCTCAGCAGTGTATTTCTGATCTGCCTGTTCTGCTCCCCGCTCTGTCTCTGGTGAACCCTCTCGCCGCCCCATGCCTCTGGCCTGTACCCCAACTTGTATGTATAAATAAAAAGTAAATCTTTAAAAAAAATAATAATAATATATAGTCACAGGGAGACAAGATTGGGCATATAAACTGGACAAAATGAAATTGATAGGATTATATGATGAAGTAAATAAACTGACCCAATTTCTACTATAAAATAAACATTATGACAAAAGGCATAAGAGTCATAAAAGATTAATATGAAATTTTAACCTTTAACAAGACATGTTTCAGAGAGGAAAAATAAAGCATGAATTAAGTCATAAAAATTCATAAGAGAATTCCTATTGCTAAAGGTCAAATCATTTTTGATTGATAGGGCCTGTTGAATGTCCAACAAAATGCATGCATAAAGATATATTCCTAGACCTAATCATTAGGAAATTGCTAGTCTCTTTCCCATTCTACACCAAACTGTGTGAGAGTAGGAACTCTGTCTGCTTTGCTCTCTCTCCTGTCTCGAGTACATAAAATGGACCACAGTCAGCACTCAATAACTAGTCATTGGATGAATGAATAAATTAAATAGTTCTTAAGGCTTCTAGAAAAGGAAAAATAAAAAAGACACGCCACATGGGTACAGTACTCCAATCAGCAACACTATAGCTCTCTAGAAGTAGAACAATGCCTTAAAACTAATCTAAAATTAAGTGAAAATATTTTCAGACATCATGGAAGAACTTGCCAAAATTGCCTCCTTAAAAATTTCTCAGGAACTATTTAAAAATTGTTGCAACAAAATTAATAAATCAAGAAAGAGAAAAAGCTATGGTTCAAGAAACAAATTGATCCATTGTTCAAAGATGAGTAATTAAAGAAGGTGCCAGAATAAGTTTCAGCAGGACTAGAGAAGAACAAGTCCAGGATCAAACAGGATATAGACAGATCCAAGAGGAAATCATCTGTGAAGAAAAAAATTGTAATCAAAAGTGACTTAAAGATGTGAAAAACTAAAGAATGTTATAATCTGAAAAGATCACGAAAAGCAAGAAGTTCTAAAAGAAGAAAATGCAAACATAGTAAATGTTAAAACTGACAAGTAATATTTATATAGCATATCAAGAAAGTACAGAATGTCTTGTAAGAAATATTTTAAAAATAAAATGAAGAAATGATCTGGGATATTTATTTTCTCAGAGAGAGTGAGAACAAATGGTTGCATGATTCACATATTGGAATTTAACTTTGTAATATCCAAAGCTTTCCTTAGAAGGAAAAAATTTAAATTCTAAATTGAATTTAGATTTTATCTAGATAGAGGAAAATAAAGTCCATTTAGATAAGAATATTTTCTAAAAGAAGAGTAATGACAGAACACTTTTCCAGTAAGTTACTAAGAAATATTATCAATCCATAAATATACAACATAGAATGATGCTTGTCATAAAATCTAACTTAATACATAAAAATAAATTCCAATGACTAAAATCTAAATATAAAATATTTCAAATCACAAAATAGAGAAATGTCATATTCGTTAACAAATGACACTAGAAAAACTGTTTAATATTGATAAAATGATACAGCTAGGTTATCATATTTCATGGGATTCAGCAAAATTAATTCCAAAATGGCCAAATAGAAAATTCCTAAAAGGCAAAAAAATGTAAGGAAATACAGCTGACTAATCAATCTCATGGTGAAGAAGAAATTTCTCTGCATACGCTATAAAGAACCAATAAAGCATTTGACACATTTGATTTAATAAACATTTAAAATTTGGTAGACTAAAAACTCCAGAAAAAATATTGGTAGTTGAATAGGAAAATATTTGTAACAAGATAAGTCATGACATGTATTTTCTACTTACTTCTAGATATAGACTAGCAATCAGATTGATCAGTTACTGTAAATCAGCTTTGTAAAACTGTAAGTATATAAAAAACTGTTATATTTAGGGCCTCCCTGGTAGTGCAGCGGTTGAGCGCTGCGCTGTGGAGCTGTCCGCAGTGTGCCATGCAAGTTCAATGCCCAGCTGGGGAGAGTCCCACATGGCACGGCAGACATCTCCTGCCTTGCCTGCTGCTCCCCTCAGCATTGTACTTCTGATCTACCTGTTCTGCTCCCCACTCTGTTTCTGGTGGGCCCTCTCGCCGCCCCACACCTCTGGCCTGTACCCCAGCTTGTATGTATACATAAATAAATCTTAAAAACAACAACAACAAAAATGTTATATTTAAATATGCCAAAATCAAGCTTTCTGGGAGAGTGTAAAGAAGGATATTGTTCTATGGCAAGAGAAAAATTCTAATTAAATAAATACTATCAAATCTTGAGTGATTCAAGACATAACTTCCCACCTCCCACCAAAAAAAAAAAATTGAATCCATAAAGTCCTTTAGTGGTATTATTAATGCCATCTACAAGGACAATTGGAGAGAAAAATCATCTTACCTAGAGTCAGAATCTGGGTTAGAGTTCCATGAGTTCTATCACCATAACCCAATAAAAATTAAAATGACTATTATAACTATTGCAGCAGCAACCTCATAATGTCCATTATGAAGAAAATGATACAAAGGACAACTGTGCTTCTATAGTTTCAAAAAGTGTATATGAATATGCCAAAGTGGTACTTACTATAAAATAATTTAATGTAAACATCACATGCTATGACAAAACATGAAAAACAGTTCCTTTAAGAAAAATATAAAATACCCAAGATCACCATTTGTATTCACCACTATAACAGATCTCCTTACTTGTACAATTAAATAATGGAAACATAAGATGAATTTTAATAATGTTATTTTTGTGATGCTATAAATGAAATTATACAATTGCAAAACAACTAAATCACTAAAGCTAGTAAGTTTCCCAACCAAAAAAAATACATTTGACTTCAATAAAATTTACAGTATAATCTTTCACCAAACTTGTCTATTCCCTGAATTAAAATATAAGGATGAAAAATGAAGAGCTAACATTGGCCAAGGAAATACTGAAGGAGGAATGGAAGGAGTGGATTCATTTGTTTTACAGTCTATCAAGACTTTCAAATAGAATAATTAAATTTTAGCACAGTATTTGTGCAGAGATGATGAATAGGACAAAAAGTAAAAATGGAAATGAAAGAACTGTTGCTATATGTATATGAGATCTATGTGAAAGGCAGAGTCTCAATTCAGTGTGGAAAATATGGATTATCAAATAAATAACAGGACAAGTTGTCATGAGTATGGAAAAATAAAACAGAACTGGAAATTTCTTCAAGTATTATTTAAATTCTACATTATATCCCCCAAAAATGTAAAAGAAGACTTATAAATTGTAAAAAGCATAAACAGGAAAATATTTTTTTCTTCAATAACAGAGAACAATAGCTCAGCAATGAGAAAAAGTATACACATATCAAAAAGTATACACATATCAAAACAGAAAAAATTAATAATAACTTTAACACACTAAAATGAAAATACTTTAGGTAAGAAATATTTGGGGTATTCCCTTTCCTGAGGATTAGAGTCCTTTATGCAAATTTCTCCTTGTAAAAATAATGTATTTTTTTTGTTCACTGTATTATACCTTAATATTAGGTATTAAATATTAACAATGTTGGTGAAACTGATAACAATAAAGTACACTGAATTAAAACACCCATACTAGGTAAGAAATGTTAAAAGTGAAGCTAAGTAGGGTCAGACCTGGTTAGTACTTGGATGGGAGAAATTATATTTTAAAAGCATTTCTGGGTACTAATATAAGTTCTCTGTCATGTAAGCATCCTAAATCCAGAATATTCTTATAATCACACTAAATAAGATTCAGAAAAACTCACAGCTGACACCATAAAAGGGAACATTTGGTGAAGGTGGTCGGGGGGGGAGGGTAAGGGCACAAAATGGAGTAGAAAAGAACACAAGGAACCATGGAGATGGATCACGGGTGAACTGGTGGTGGGTTACCCAAGGGAAATACAAAATGTAAAAGATATAAATAACAATAAAAAATTAAAAATAAAAATTAAAAAAAAGGGAACACTTAATCACTATCTCTCCAGTACAGACTGAGGCAATATATTATCATCCTGGTCACCACTAAGGTAATTTTAGATCCTGTAATGGAAGTGTCATGTCCCCTGTCTAGCTAGGAAAGGGTCAAGTTTCCTAGGAATCTGCAAGCTATAGGAATAATTGCACAACTCCACTCTCTTTTCACATAGTATGTGTAGATCACTCTTGAGTAGGATTATAAATGACATATTCCTGTTTGAGTGTCAGGTATCTGGTGCTATCAAAACAGTAAGCATATGTATTACTTACATCTTGTGTATCTTTGTCTCATTTAGAAAGGAAAAAAAAATTATTCCTACCTTAACCCTTAACCTAGAATATTGGGCCTTAACAAATAAAATACAATATTATTAAACAAAAATACTATCCATAAATTAGGATGTCACACATATGAACCAAGGAATCTACAAAAGGCTAGAATGCAAAATATACTTTTTTAACATTTTTTAAAGCTACTGTAATCTGATGAGAAAAATACAATACGAAGAACAGCAAAGGATTTCAACAAATGATATTCTGTAAGGTCAATAAACTCATTCAAAGAATCTCAATCTTACTAGTAATTTAATAAATTCATTATTATACAAGAATGAAGAACCATTTCCTATCAAACATGAAAATTCCCGAGTTTTGTATGCAGTTACATTTCATAATATGAAAGGAATTTATTTAAAACGTAAACATATAAGAAAGTTCAACAGTGAAATTTTGGAAGTGTTTATATGGTTTTTATTAAGAAAATTTTCTTTCAAAGTACCTTAAGTTTTACAGTGCTATTGAAGAAAAGATAGAGATTTCTTATACACCTCTATATATATTCTAAAACACAGTTGGACATTCGCCACAACTGATGAAACTACATCGAGATATCACCAACAAAATTCCTTCTGTAGTCTCCATTATTATTCACCCTTGGTCTTTTACATTCTATAGGTTTGAGCAAATATATAATCATTAATATAGTATAATACAAAGTATTTCCACTACTCTAAAACATATTTTGTGTTTTGTCTATTCATCAAACTACTCCTGTCCCCGAAAGTCTCCAGTAACCATTGATTTCTTTTACTGTGTCCATAGTTTTAACTTTTCCAGAAGTTCATGTAATTAGAATGATATTCAGTATGTAACATTTCAATTGGTTTATTTCACTTATTCATTAAGCATTTAAGGTTATTTTCATCTCTTTTTATGACTTGATAGCTCATTTTTTTTTGCATTAAATTATGTATGACCACAGTGTATCTATTCATCTATTGAAGGGCATTTTGGCTGTTTTCATGTTTTGGGAATTATGAATGACTTGGAAATTATGAATAAAGCTGCTATAACATCTGTATGCAGGTTTTGGTACATACAAATTTGTATCTCCTTGTATGAATACCAAGCACTGTTATTATTGGACCTTATAGTAAAAACATGTTCATTTTATTAAAAAAAAAAAAAAGAGAAACAGGAAGACTGTTGTCCAAGTGTTTGTCCCATTTTGCATTCCCACTAGCAATGCATGAGTATTCCTTCTGCTCCATAGCCTAACCAGCATTTGTTATTGTCAGTATTCCAGGTTTCAGCTAGTCTAATAAATATATAGTGGCATCTCATTGTTTCAATTTGCATTTCCCTCATGTGAAACATCTTTTCATACATTTATTTGCCATCTGTATACCTTCTTAGTGAGTGCCTATTGAGGTTTTTGGCCCATTTTTTTTTAAAGAGGGTGTTTGTTTTTTATTGTTGAGTTTTAAAAGTTCTTGGCATAGTTTAGATAATAGTCATGTATCAGATGTGCCTTTTGCATATTTTTTCTCCCAGTCTGTAACTAGGCTTCTCATTCTCTTGATAACGTTTTTGCAGAAGAAGCTTTTAATTTTAATGAAATCTAATTTATCAATTATTTATATCATGGATCATATCTTAGGTTCTGTGTGTGTATGTGTATATGTATAGATAGATATAGATATAGATATATAAAGGTATCACCATACCCAAAGCTATCTTGATTTTCTGCTATGTTTCTTTCCAGGTGTTTACATATTGTTTTAAGTTTAGATTTCTAATCCATTTTTTGAGTTCATTTGTGTGAAGGTATAAAGTCTGTGTCTAGATTCACATTTTTGTATTTTTTATATGAATGTCCAGTTGTTCCACTATTTGGTGAAGAGATTATCTTTGCTCTACTGCATTGCCTTTGCTCCTTTGTCAAAGATCTGTTGACCATATTTATGGGAGTCCCTTTTTGAGAATTTTACTCTATCCCATTAATGTATTTGTCTATTCTCTTATCCTGAATACTGTAGCACTGAAGTAAAGTTAGAAGTGAGGAAGTGTCAGCCCAACAATTTCGTTCTTTAAGCCCTGTTGGCTATCCTGGATCTTTTCCCTCTCTGCACAAATGTTACAACAATTTTTTTCAAAATCCAGAATATAAAATATTGAGATTTTTATTTTGATAACATTGAACCTATAGATCAAATAGTAACAAATGGTATCTTGATAATATTGAGTTTGCTTCTCCTACACGGAATATTTATATAGTTGTATGTTTACATTTACAGTTTACTTTCATGTCCTCCTTTTCTAAGGTCCAAAATGATTTAAAATATTACATTAGCTATTTGGGTTTGTGATACAAAATAATTTTTATTAAACATTCTGAGTAGATCTTTGTAGCTCTTGGATGTCAGCCCCTTATCAGATATGTGGTGTGGTAACAAACAACAGAAGGGGGTAATCCTGTGCCTCTAAATCACATACTGTGATCCTGTATTTCTAATCATGTTCTGTATAAGGATTTCCAGTGCCTAGCGTTGCCATTTGTGTTATTTCTAATGTATTTGATGCATTATTTTTCAAGGTAATATGATTTTTTTTGTTATTTCTTGTATAGATATTTTGCATAAAAGCAAATAGCAAAATATGTAAATAAGTGTTCTTTGGTTTATATGGAGTCATTTAAACTAGAATTTCTCATATAGCAGTTCATCTTACAGACTGAAGTTACTATTTTGTTAAAGTCTGGACTTAAATCTGAAGGTTATTCAATATCATCCTGAGAAACAAAAGGATTGAAAAAAATATTTGAAATAACTGTCTAAGTCTTGAGAAAATATTTGATAATTTCTGAGGTCTAAGCTATATGAGAACAAATATTCACATATTCACATGGATCTCATATGGCAAAAAAAAAATTTAAGGTTACTACCAAGATTAAATAAGATGATCTATACTTAGACTTGACAATTGCTAGATTCTTACTTAACGTTGTCTTGCATATCTTTGTTATTTATCATTACTTTTCATAATGGGTTTTGCTATATCCCCTCATATGGATATTCCCCTCATCCACTTGTATGACAGCATAAGGAGTAATATATAAGGATTTTGTTCCCAAATATTTAAAAATCAAGAATACCATGGTGAAACTAAACCATAGTAATACCATAGTAAAAATATACTATGGCATTGCTGAAAAATTTTAAAGAATCTCTTCATAACTTTAACGAGAGTTACTTGTACATTATAATGTAGAGAACAAATTCAATAAACGATTTAGATGTTGGAAATTTGCTGGTCTCATTATTACTTCACTCATTTTTAGGTACCAGTTTCCAGATTGGGTGTTTACATATAATTACCTCAATAAAAATCCATGAATTCAATGAGCCCACTCTTATTATCAGTATAATTGTTAAATATAGTCATTCTTAAATTAAACCTGACATAAAATTTTGAGATTCTACTGTTTCATTTCAAGGTGCATAGTATATATTGGAAAATGCTTCATAATAAATTCTGATGAACTGAAATCATTATATCAAAATTACATATCATTTTATTTTCAGTATTTCCTCTTTAGTTCTCTCTTTTAAATAGAGAATTTTATTATTAAAAAAAGTTTGCTACTCTACATTTCTCCCTCTTTTTAAATAATAAATGCATGTTATCAATTGTGGGTTATTTCTGTACTGGAATCATTATTATAGTAGGTATGAAATAATCTAAAAGGTGTTCATTTGCCAGTAACAGAACTCTTTCTTTATGACATAAATAAGTAAGCACATACTAAAAGATTGGTTGTTTTCCAGACATTACACAGTATGTTAAAGCATCATGACTTAGCATAGTAATCCATATTAGCATGCAAGAGTCAGAAAAGAAGCCAGATTCTTATTATAGATTTAGAATAGCTAGACGCAGAGTCACCTTAAAAAAAAAAAAAGGTTGCTTTCATTTTAGCAACAACGCTTTCACCTCAGCTGTTAAACCCTGTCTGGCCTTTCATTGTATAAATACAGGGGGAAATGTGTTTTTACATCACATCAGTTACAACATGAACATTCCTGAGTCAAAAGATGAAGTTAATTAGACAAATGAGAGCAAACTACCACCATGCCAAGATCACAGAGGTCACCTTGCTTTCTGTATGCAATCAGGGGAAGAAGTCATCATTTGAAACTAAATTAAACTTGACCTATTATAGTTGACCTGTAAGTCCTAAACCACAAATTGCCTCCTGCATGTCAGCATTCCCAGTGGTGTTTTGTTTTGATGCTTTCTTGTTGACAATTCTTCAAAACAACTGGGATTCTCAAACATTCAAGACATAAAATAATTATGCGTGGAAACCATATTATTTAAGTGCATTAACTAAGTTAACACTTTTCAAAATTAAGTCATGAGTTTGTCTCATATTAGTAATTTTTCACCTAGTCTATGATGTTTCTGATTTTTTCCACGTATCAGTCCATGAATTTCTAACTGTAAATTTCATGTTTTTGCCCTTCACATCATGAGTCATTAGTAATATTTCGAGTTAATGAGCAATATAATGCATACAGATTCTTCCAATCTGTTAGTTTTATCCCATGGTAAATCATGGACTGTCTCTAAAAGTAGTTTTTATATTATCAATGTTTCCTTTACTGTAAACTTTCCCACACTCTGTTTAATACTATTTAATACTGATGAGAAATGTCTCAGTTTTTCTAGAGAATACTAAAATGACATCTGCTAAAATACTGTAGCACAGCCCATATAGATAGGAGGGAGATTACTGTACAGTCACTTCAACAGATTGTTCATCACAGCCACATAACAAGTTAGGTCAAGTTTACACACTTTGGATTTTTTTTCAAATGGGCTTCATAACCAATGCTTTGCAATTAATATTGCTACCATGCATCAAATGTCAGATGTGAGGAGTACTCTGCATGTGAGAGCCATCTCTCCTGGTCCTACATGTAAAACAATCACTACCTCCCAATGCAAGGCATTTATTCAGACTACTTCCCAGGGCACTTGACAGTAAAACTATAGTATTAGCAACCCATGGGGCCCACACCACCAGCAGGCAGAGAAAGCATAGGCGTTTCTACATCAAGTACTGCAAGCTAAGACATTTTTAGTTTTGGTGTCAGTACTTAAGGGCTTTTGGGAGAACTGTGCATTATCTCTCTAGCTTCTGGAATTTTTACATAAATGAGCCAATACATCAGCACATTAACAATAATAGACGAAAGCTCAGACCTATCTCTGAGGCCCAGACAGATTCAACTTCTAATAAGAATTATGCCTGAAGGCATAATTTCCATAATCTCAAATGGAAGTAACCCCTTTTTCCACTGTACTCATATGACTATTTGTAGCTTTTCACCATTATTTATCTTATGGTACTTATTTATGCATTGTTAAGTCCTCACCACTCCTCCTCATCTACACTTTCAGACAAAAATTCCATTTGGACAAGATCCTAATCCATCACCTATAAGAAAACAAAGCCCTGACAAATGGTACACATAATAAGAAGGGAAGTGGGTGGTTGTGCAATGCACTGGTAAAACCAATGCCCAAATGCAAATGGAGAGCATGAAGAAAAACAGAATAAAACGTTGACAATGGGAAAAATACAAAAACAAAATGAAGAGAACTTACAGTTGGTATTTAAAATTTCTGTTTCAATTGATCTCTCTAAAATAAAAGCAAAATAATGTTCATGTTTTATGTGATAGAAGCTTCCTATAATTTACCAACAAGTGCATTGACTTTAACATTCATACTTAAACATTTGAACATTCATATATACCAACTACTATTTTCAATATAATAGAAAAACAAGTCACTACTTGCAATATTATTAGTTCTAGAAATACGGATATCTGACTCTTGTCAGTGGAATCATATTTTCAGTAACTTTATAACAAAAGCCATGATGAATACAAGTAAAACTATTCCAATAAATCACTAAAAAAAAGTCAGAAGAAAAAAAGAAAAAACAAATCAAAAAAACAGTTGGAAGAAAGGCAATGTTTAAAGCAGTAATTATCCAATACCAGTATTTCTTGGCCTTTATAATTTTCTCCCTGATATGCCAGCAATTTATTTGTCAGCTCTAATTTTCTAGCTCTCAAAACACACACACACATACACACACACACACACACACAAACACGGGGGTGGGGGGAGGGAGGGAAAGAATGGAAATGAGAGAGAAAGAGGTTCTATCCCTGTGTTCATAGTTCCTAAAGAGGGGTTTCAATGTTGAGAAAAATGTACACAGATCATAACCTTACAGGGCTTACAATCTGGAAGGGAAAATGACATTAGTTTGATAACTGTACAAAGAGACATGAAATTATAATGAATACATTACATAGTATTAAGAGCCTACATATTAAGAAAAGATGATGTGGTAGTGTAGCAAGAAAGGTTGAAAGGTTCCTTTTAGGAAGTGATTATTGTTGAGTATTCAGTTGAAATACTGAATAAAAAGAGTTGGAAATGGTGACCCATTCAGGGAGAACCAACCATGTGCAAACATGTGACAGAGAGGAACCGAGGGCCTCTGTGACTAAAATGGAGGAAAGGGGTGGGGTGCGACATGGGATGATTTGAGGACACTTAGAATAGTGCTCAACGATTTACAGCACTGAAAGCCATGGTAAGGTCTATAATCTAAGATTACTAGTTTCTGTATTTTGTAAAACTCTCTTTGACTACCTATGGAGAACAGACTGAATAAGTGCATCAGTGGATAAGAAATGTTAATTTAGGAGGCCTCTGTTGTATCCCAGGGGCAACGATGGTAGTTAGTACCAGGCTGTTGATGAAGAAAAATAGATGAATTAAGTAGGACCAGAATAAATGAAAGAAAGAACAAGATGATTGCTATTTTTATAAAATATAATGATGTATACTGAATTTAAGAATATTTGAAGAGTATATTTTAAGAGCTGACCGAAAAATTTGCTTGCAACATAAATTTGAGACATTTAGGTAATTAGATGTATAAATTTGGAATAAAAATATAATTAAATACAAAAATTTGTGAGTCATTATAAAGTCTGATTCTTTCAAGAATTTTTTATTCTCCCTTCTTTATTAAGTGAGTACTGCATGATATAACATGTTTCCTCTTTCCTCTGTCTTTTAGGACTATTGAACCTAATTCATACAACCACTTCAGCATTGATAGTTAGATATTACCTACTTATTGATAACCCTATTTTCCTATTTTTTGTTTTTGTGGCTCAAGTATCCTAGTATGATTTCAAATACATAAATAAACACCTAATATATCAAGCATAAAAATATATCTGTATGGTTGAGGATCTACACAATTTTTTTAAGCTACTTCCATAGAGATGGTAAAAGGATCGAATAAATTCTTGCTGGAAAGCATCATGATGAAGACACATAGAAAGTATCAAGTGATACTATGTTGGCTATTATGATAAATGGTCAAACCACTATCAACTAATGTTACCAGAGTTGATAATTTATAAAATTTAAGCATATGGGAAAATGCTTAAGAAAATAAAAATATTTTAAGTATTATATATTTAATGTAATTAAGGATAGCTTAATATTAAAAAGACAGATTAGCCTTACAGTGTGATTATCATTGTTATACGCTTTAGCACACCTTTAGATACATATGTACATGTGTACATATTTACATACACACGTATACCTCCTGATTGGATATCACCACTTATTGTTTAAAGTCCTAAGTCCTTTAGTTCAGTAAAAAAGGATAGAAGAAACAGAAAATGCATTATTTTACTGGCAAAACTAATTGAAAATGTCAGTGAGAAAAGCAGTCATCATAATGACTAACACCACCTCTCCTATACTGCACTAAGAACTAATGGATATTCATTCCCTCATTTTACCACTCCATTCATTATTTCCTCTAAAAAATTTCCAGTATTCCATTCATTTTTGGAAAGGGATTAATGGATGTGCTATGAATTTTCAATGAGCTATTTGAAATTTGAGGAACTAATTAGGAATGTATTTACTTTCTCTTTTTTTAGGGTGATTAATTCCATGAAAGACTTTCAGCCTAATGTTACTCCAAAGAAAAAAATAGAAAGGGGAAAGGAGGTTCTACTTCTGTAGACTAATGGACTGGTAATTAAAAAAATTGAATTAAGCATTAACTCAGAGGAGTCGTTTTCAATATATAAATTATTTCTGTTTAGCCTTCTAGTGCCAGGTTAATTAAATAAATCCTTTGGCCTTGATTATAGCCATTAGCAAATGAAAATGTATTTGAGTTCACTAAGTCTAATGATTTACACTAGGAAATCTGTGTTGGTTAAATATATTTTCTGTGCTAACAGTTTTCATAAAGTCAGATACTTTATTTAGAAAACATCATCTTTATCTATGGAAAAGAAAAAGTCATTAGTTACCTACAAAGGTAAATATATAAAAGCTCTGGGGTTTCCATTTAAAGGAGTTGCCTTTAAGAAACAAATACTATATAATTCCATATCTTCAAACTGTGTGAAATCATCTTAAGAAAAGCATCTTAGGCTTTCAGAAAAGCAAAAATTGGAAAATCTAGACTTTCTTCCTGAAGTTATTTTATTTAATAAAAAGTTCAAGGACTAAAGCAACAAAAGCATTCTAAAAATGAATGACAGAAAATCATATACAAAAGGAGTACAAATTAATAAAATATATATGAAAAAATCTACACTGAAATAAAGATTTTAATCTATCTTCTGCATATTCAGACTCATCATTTTATGCTATGTTCAGTTATAATGAATTAACCTGAATATAACTTAAAAAACCTTTATGGCTGTATCTTTAAAGAAATCTTCTATATTACTTTGAGCATACTAGTGACAATATATCAGCAACCTGTTTAAAATCTCATGTAAACAGTAGCACCATCATTCAAATATAAACTCTTAACAATAGTGTCTTATGTTTCCTTTAAGGACACAGACATTTCTGTTGCTGGCATATTGAAATTGCAATACACTGCAAAATAAAAATAGATTATCTTCTACCAATTCCCTTCAAGGAAATTTCAATTGCTAAGCCCCAAATTGCCAATAGACAATCTACGGCATACTCTATAAAACTGTATCACTTTCTGTGTGGTGTCATTGTAATATAAATATATCTCTAAGAGTAAGAAATGCCTCTATCAAGCATTTGGGAGATGAAAATATCAAATGGAAATCAAACAAACTAGAAAAAAGGCAAAACAGTAAGATCAAAACTATGATTCAGGAAAGTATGAACTTTTTCAGAGAATTGTCTTTGCATATCAAATCCTATGAACATAATCATGTAACTGATGTATTTATCTGATTGACCCATAATTAGAAAGTTCAAGGATAAAATGTAGCTGGTAATTTGGTTTTGTTCTACACACTGTGTTATTTGGTAGGATAGTACATTATGCTATGCATTTGCAGAATCTTCATGCCCCTTTATTTCAATTTATTATATTCACATGAGTTCCCTTTTATTTATTTTTTTCAGTAGGCATATTTATAGATTCTCTTAAGTTTCTTTCAATGACACAGGCTAGATGTCATTCAAAAAGAAAAAAAAAATTAGGAAGAGAGTCATTTCTACCACCTGCGCCTTACCTTCCATATAACAATGGAGATCACAATCATGGAAAGAACACTGGATTTTCAAGAATCAAAAGACCAGAGATTTTATTATATCTTAGCAATTCAGTACCGAAGCAACTTCAGTAAAATACTTGGTCATTCCAAGCCTTTTTATTCATGTGCAATCACTATTATTTGAATCATCTATTTGCCTCAAAATTGCAAATATAAATGATAAGACACAGAAGCACCCTTTTAAAAAAATCAGAAAATCCCACAGATTATCAACATAAAAACATATCTCCACAAGGATATGACTCCAAAAAAAAAAAAAGAAATTAAATGATCAATGATGAGTAATGCTGGTTTAGCTTCTATATGAATTTGCAAGATTTAGTTATCCTCCTCAAAGTGTTTACAAATCTATGGGCATTAATTAACTTACTTCTGGAGCCTGAAGAGTTCCTCACTGCTCTGAAGGAGTCAGCACTCTGCCTGGCTGCTACAGAAGACTGACAGGGTGAAAGCATCTCCAAAGCTGATTCGTCAGATGGTGTCAGAAGTAAAGATGCTCAGCTACTACATATCTTCCAAACACCTGGCTGAATGGTTACAGGGATTCTTCAAAGGAGACAAGCACAAAAAAAAGTGTGTCAACACATGTTCATCAAATATATTTGAGAAGTATACTATGTTATCTGTGTGATCAATCTCAAACTATATTAGGAATATCAATAAATAGAATATAAGCAGATTGCATAATCTGTTTTGGTTCTATACACTATGCTTTCCAGTTGAATGTGTAGTATGCTCTGATTCTGATGGATATGTCAGCATTTCTGTTTTCCATTTTCGAAAGAAGTTTTCTTATCTCATAATTGAAAATAATTTTAAGAAACAAAAGAAAAACAGTTTAATTTTCTTTACAAAATTAATTAACTTTCAGGTCAATGTTTGAAAATTGCATGAGTCAACAGATGTTTAATCATCACCTACTCTGCGCCAGGTACATAATGCTAGGGATACAGCAGTAAACAAAGTTAATAAGTTCTACCCTGATGGATATTAAAATATCATATCATGTTATCTATATTTTCTTTAAAGAAAAAAATGTATTTCAGTGTGGCCTCCCTGGTGGCCTATGGGTTAAGTATCAGCACTTGCTGCTATGACCTGAGTTTTCTCCCCAGCCAAGAAGCTAATCCACACAGGGCACAGCAGACCACTCCTGTCTTGCCTGCTGCTCTTCTCAGCTGTGCATTTCAGTAAATCCACCTGTTCTACTCCCCACTCTTTCTCTGGCGGATCCTCTCACCCCCACACACACACCTCTGGCCTACACCCCAGTTCTTGCATGTAAAGAGAAAAAAAGAAAAAAAGTAATTTCAACACATACGTTTATGGAGAAAATATATACATGTACCACTTGCATTTTAAATCATGTCATAAAATTGTTGACTTCTACATATTTCTACCTATTTACACTTGTGAATCTAAATAATAAAAAATGTACTTCTAAGAAACATGCTATTTAACTTTTCCATAAGATTAATATAATAGCACCAATTGATATTCAACCACTAATAATTTTAATTCAGAAATAGGCTAGAAAGTGTTTTGAAATGAATAAGCGCATTGTAATTTCACTTTGGCTATGATTTGTTTTATGTGCAGAAGTTAAAGTGAGGAGTAATATAAATTCAAAGAGTTAACAATAACAAACATATATAAGATGATACAAAAAAGACTCAGTTGTTTTTTGCTGTCTGTATTTGTAAAGTATCAATGATCTTATAAAGAAAAAAATTAAGAGGGTGATTAAACTGTTTTGAGCTAGCTATCCAATAATTAGAACTTTACTTAAAAAAGAAAGTTAAACTATTATCTAAATTAATACCATATTTATTCAGAAATGCTAAATATCTATGTACAGATTAATGGAAAAAGTGATTATTATTTCAAATTATTTTTTATGAATCTGTCAGCCAATGCTATATACTTTTAAAATTTCTATTCATTCTAAAAGAAAGATATTTTATATAGAATTATAGTATAGCTCAGATATATCACACACAGAGCACGCAAATACAAAAACCAGAAGTATAAAACAAATATACCAATCTGCCTGAATCATTGTCTGATTTTATTTATTTACATCCATTAATATTTTGAACTAATTCTACACTTACATATGCATCACAAAAATGTGTCACCTCTTTAACAATGGGATCCAAAAAGAAAAAAAATAATCCCTAGTAAAAAATAAATGAAGACATGAGCATCAGAATGTGCGGGTGCAGCAAATGTAGTACCAAGAGAGAATCTATAGCAGTGGTGTTCTATATCAAGAAACAAGAAGGATCTCAAATAAACAATTTAATTTTACAGTCTTAGGAACTAGATAAAGAATCACAAATAACCAAAAGTCAGTAGGAAGAAGAAAATAATAAAAAATTAAAGTGGAAATAAATAGAATAATAAAGACAGTACAAAAGATCAACAAAATCAAGTACTGGTTCTTTGAAAGATAAAATAGCCAAGACTGTGGCTAGCTTCACCTAAAAAAAAAAAAAAAAATACATACACTCTAATTAGTACTGTCAGAAATGAAACACCATAAGCTAGAAAAAATATCATGGATTTATATCCATCACAAAAAAAAAAGAGGATGATTTAGAAGAAATGGACACCTTTTTTTTATTTAAATCAGACAGCCTTCTACACAGGAAGAAATTAGGAAGAAATAGAAGATTAGAACAGATTAAAAGCAAAGACATTGAAACAATAACCAAAAGTATCCCAAAAAGCAAAAGCCCAGAACCAAATGGTTTGACTAGTAAGTTACACCAAACTTTCAAAGATAAACTAATACCTATCCTTCTCAAACTCTTCAAAAATTTGAAAAGGAACTGCCTCAAAATAGATATTACAAAGCTAAATTACCCTAATACGAAAGCAGAGAAAGATATCATAATGAAGGAATACTAGAGGCTACTATTCCTAACACACATAAATGTAAAATCTTAGCAAACCAAATTCAGTAATACATTAATGGACTCATACAACATGAGAAAGTATGATTTAATCCAGGTATGCAAGGATGTTTTGCATCCACAAGTTAAAAAAATATAATTCACCACATCTAGAAAAGGTAATATAAAAATCATATGATCATATCAATAGAAACAGAGAAGCATTTGACATGATCCAGCATTCATTTTACAATAAAAAACTTTCAATAAAATGTGCATAAATGGCATATAATTCAACATAACAAAAAAACATGCATGACAATCCAACAGCTAGCATAATATTCAATGGTGAAATCCAGTTTTTTCTCTAAAATCAGGTAGAAGACAAGGTTGTCTACTTTCACCATTATTATTCAACCTAATGTTGGAAGCCCTTGACAAAGCAATTAGGCAGGGAAAGATAAGAGAGAATCTAAAAAGTGACACGATTTCTATTTGCAGATGACTATATACTATACACAGAAAACATTAAATGCTCTACTAAACTATTAGAAACAATAAATCAGTACAATCACTATCAAAAGTCTGTTGTGTCCTATATGCAAAAAGCAAACTTAAAGAGACAGAACAAGATAACAATTCCATTTATAATCACATTTAAAAAATACTAATAGATGAATGTAGCAAAAGAAGTAAAAGACCTGTAATGGAAATTTTAAGACATTGTTAAAAAAATAGATAACAGGGGCCTCCTTGGTGGTGCAACGGGTTAACTCGCAGCACTATGAAGCTATCCGTAGCCACTACAGCATGAGTTTGATACTGGCCAGGGAGCTTCCCACATGGCGCAGCAGACCTCTCCTGCCTCACCCGCTGCTCCCCTCATCAGTGTACTTCAGTAGATCCACCCATTCTGCTCCCCACTCTATCTCTGGTGAATCCTCTCACCATCCCCCACCTCTGGCCTACACCCCAGTTCTTGTATGCATAAATAAATAAATCTTAAAAAAATAGATAACAAATGGAAAGATATTTTATGCTCATGGATTGGAAGAATTCACATTGCTAAAATGGCCATCTTACCAAAAGCAATACACAGATCAATGCAATCTCTATCAAAATTTCAATGTCACTCTTTAAGGAAAGAGAGAAAATATTACTAAAATTTGTATGGAAACATAAAAGACATCAATAGCCAAGGCAATGCTGAAGGGAAAAAAAAAAGAAAAATGTGTGTATTATACATTCGGACTTCAAAATTACACTACAAAGCAACAGTAATCAAAACAGTATGGTATTGGACTAAAAACAGACACACAAAACAATGGAATAGAATTGAGGACTCTGAAATAAATGCACATTTACACAGTTAATTTATTGCAAAGAAGCCACAGGCATATAATTTAAAAATAAAAATCTATTCAACAGATGGTGTTGGGAAAATTGGACAGCAAAAGAATGAGACGATACCACTATCTCACATTACAAACAAAACTAACTTAAAATGTATCAGAAACATATATGTAAAACCTTAAACCATAAAATGCATAAACTAAAATACAGGTAAAATTATCTGGCAGTGGCTTGAGAGGTGTTCTTTGGGGATTTGATTTCAAGGCAAGGGAAATAAAAACAGAAATAAACAAATGGGACAGTATCAAATTTAAAAGTTTCTGCACAGCAAAATAAACTATCATTAAAAAGAGAAAGATATTCTAACAAATGGGGGAAAATATTGATGCAATATTAACTGTTACAAGGGGCTAAGATTTATAGAGATTTATAAAGGTTCATACAAATCAACAACAAAAACCAAATGACCCAATGGGGAAAAAATGTACAGAAGAGCTTAGCAAACATTTCTCCAAACAAGATTAAACAGCATTTCAAACATGCTCATCATCATTTATTATCAGGTAATGAAAATCAAAACCACAATGAGATATCACCTCAAACCTGTAAGAATGGTCCATATTAAAAATACCAAAAAGTAGTGTTGGTGAAGATGTAGAGAAAAAGAAGGACTCATACACTGTTGGTGGGAATGTAGACTGAACTAGGCTCTATAATAAACAATACGGAAGACTTAAAATATTAAAAATAGATCCATCAAATAACTCAGAATCCCACTCCTAGATATCTCACCAAAGAATCAAAAACATCAATTTGGAGAGATATATGCTCTTCTATGTGCATATTCAACATTGGTTCTAATAGTCAAATTATGGAGATAAGATTAGTGCACAAGGACAGAGGACTGGATTAAGAACATATGGTATACACACACACACATAGACACACACACACACACACACACACACGGGACTATCACTCAACTATAAAAAGAAGATTAAATCTTGCCATTGCAACAACATGGATAGAACTGGAAAGCATTATGAAAAGCAAAATAAGCCAGAAGGAGGAAGATAAATGGTGGCTGTTTATACTCATAAGCGGGATATAAAAAAACAAAGCAAGGGCACAGACAAAACTAAACCAAAACAACCCTTAACATCTGAATGTAAAACTGAATATACCTGAGGGAGAGGTTGAAAGATGGGGAGCAAATGGGATAGGATCCAAATGGTCTATAGTAGAGGGTTACTGATGATTCAATGGTGGACTTTGTGTGATAAGATGCACTTAAAAAGGTGTGCACTTTCTTCTTCAATTTAAATATTCAGAGTTTGAACAGTTATGAAGCCACTAAATGGTATCATTCCCAATCTTTCTCCATCCTAATAGTACCAAATAAAGAGAGTTGTTCTAAATTAGTCCTTAGTTGCATATACCTGGTATTGAAAATAATTAAAAATTGAACATTTTATAATATAGATGTTTTATCTATGTGATACAAAATAAGCAATTGTTTTGAAATATATGAATAAATGATTTATATGACTTCACTGCAATTTGTTCAATCTCTTATTTAATAGTTAAATAATAATGCACTGTTTGGCATAAAGTAACCCATGATCATTAATAGACTATTATAAACATGAGGATATAAGAAATGCTATTTTATTCAAATAACTTGAAAATATTTGAACCAGAAATTATAATAAAATTGGAAATAATTTCAGATTAGTGACTTTTTTTAAGTGCATAAACATTCAGTAAGATTCATATAAATAGTATTACTAAAACTTGCTTACCACCTTCTGGTAAACTGAATTTAAATAATTAGAGGCATTGATTGAATATGGAAATAAAATCATGCTATTGGTTAAAAGTATAGTATCATACACTCAGTTAAAGGAAAATATTTAGAAATTACTATATATGCCCAGGATCATATAATAAATAAATTAATGCATCACTAGAGCATTTATTGCTTAATGTAAATGTCACATTGTAAATGAGAACAACTAATCATTCCTTTCCTCTAATAGTAAGAGTTCAGCAGTTAAAACATAAATCTTGATGACCCAAAATTTTTATTACTGCATTTGTAATTTCCTGCTAACAATTCAAGAAAATAACTAAGTGATGCTGTATTTTTCAATAAGATACAGTCCAAGGTGAAGGACTTTGTGGGGAAGGACAGAGGATGGATTGAAGTGGTGATGGCCTTGCATTGCTTTTAAGGAACTATCTCGTTCACAAAATTACACAATGATAATTTAAAATAATAATATTTCATCATAAAGAAACATCTACTAAATAACTGATTTAGTGAAGAAACAAAATGCATTATCACAGTTTGATTCTAATTTTAGCAGTTCTATTTATTAGACTGCGGTTGCAAAACTACCATACCACAATAAATAAAACAAATGTAAAATAAGGTCCAATGAAGACTCTAAAATTAATGAAATATTTTTCCTTGCATAACTATTATTTCCTTAAATGGCAAGATAGAAAAAATCCAAAATAACAACAAAAAATACTTCTATTTATAAATCCTATATATAAATCCTTCACAAGATATATTTCTTCTGTTAAAGTTTTCTTGAAATTTCCTTAAATTTCCAAGTATTGAAACACGTCTTTTGAAACATTATAACTTTAAGTGGTACATCTTCAATCCTTGGTGAAATGGGAAAACTGTCAGTTTATTTTTTTCTTTCACTACCTCATGTTCTGCTCTGATAGTATGTTAGCCCTGTTCTGCTTCTTCAACACAGGGAAAAATAAGATGCAACAGTTTTGTTACTCTTACACTGTTAGCAAAAATCAACAGACAAATACTGTGGTCACAGGAATCTGCATGTCATCTTGTCACCATGGCAGCATCATTTTCATTTAAAAAAGGCTATCAGCAAGTTCTTATTGATACAGTTTAACTTCCTGTATTAATACACTGAGCTTCTTTCTTACCTCCCTCACTGCTTTCTTGTTTAACCTGTCCTGTCATTTTAGACATTCCTCATTCCCTCCCTCCCTCTATTTATTTATTTATTTATTTATTTTTTTATTTATACATACAAGTTGGGGTACAGGCCAGAGGCGTGGGGCGGCGAGAGGGTTCACCAGAGACAGAGCGGGTAGCAGAACAGGCAGATCAGAAATACACTGCTGAGGGGAGCAGCGGGCGAGGCAGGAGAGGTCTGCCCCACCATGTGGGATTCTCCCCAGCCGGGCTTCGAACTCGCGTTGCTGCTGCCGACAGCTCCACAGCGCAGCGCTTAACCGCTGCGCCACCAGGGAGGCCCCCCTCCCTCCCTCTAAAGATGCCCTCTTTTTTTCCCTCTGTCTTGAGTGACTCTTAATGGTTCACTTAAACCTTTTGACTCTCAGTTTTAAAATGATTATAATGCATAAGATGGTGTCAATGTGAATGCTGTTTGCAGTTTACATGATGCCCTCGCCTGTATGAGTTCTGCAAGAGTCCACCTAGCTTAACTTAAAAATAAAAAGTTTCACATTTTATATAAATCAAAAATATCTATATTTCAAGTTGGTTTCAACCTACTCCCACATTTTTTAAAATCTCTTTCCACTACTTTCTTCGGGGGGCCAGTTAAATTTCAAATCAGGATGAGACATCAAGTGTCCATTTCTAGTGTACATGGCAAGCTTCTGACTGTACATCATAATCTCAGTGTACATGGTGGTTTTCTGTGAATATCAGTGCAGTGGATTATTAGATAACAGTGAGCCTCCAGCTTAGTGTTTTCTTAGATGCTTTATCTCCATTTCATCTCTGTTCATTTTGATTCATGATGCATCATTTTTTAAGGCCCTTTTTATCTTGGTTCCCTCTCATCTCCCTCCCACCCTTGCTTCCATCTTTTCTTCCTGCCCCATCCTTTCCTTCCTCAATATCTATCTCTCTCAATCTCAGAGTCTCTTCCACCCTTCCTCCCTTTGCTCCACAATCTTCTCTCGTGCAGACGAAAAAAAAAGTGATTTCAGAAATAAACCATCATACTGTATATTCCCTAAACAAAAGATTTTTTTGAAACACATTCAGAATTTCAAACTATAGTATAGAGCATATTAGTAATTAATATATGCATATATAGATATTTCTAACATGCACATACACATATTTTTTAAATATTATAGATACTATATAAGCAGATTTAGAATGTTTTAAAGATCTTGAGCTATCTGTATTATCTATCAAGTGTACTTTCAGTGATCACTATAACAACACTAGTGTATTCATTTATGTACTAGACTAAAGTCATGGAGTTGGTCATGAGGCTATAAATCTGGCAACTGCTAAAAAAATGCAATGTAGATTCACAATGGGTTAGAAGAAGAGTTTGGAGCAAACCTAGGACAAACCAAGGACCACATGTAGACTGAGAGTTGAAACTAATGCAACCACAATACAGATGTGGAAAATATAGGGAAGCACCAAGAGTATTTCTTTTTAGAAGAGGGTAATTAAAACTGAACTATAGGAAAGAACTAAGAGCATGGAAGTGAGAAGTACCACACTTACAAGGCACCACTAAAGAAAGGTACATCGTGTGCCTTCATTCTCATACTTACCTAAAAACTCTGCCAAGTCCAGGACCATATTACAGGTAATTGTATGTCCTGAAACATTAAGCATCTTCAGCTACATACAAGAAATACTATTTAAAGTATTTAACCACAAGGAAAAGAAAATCAATGCTAAAAAACTCAGAAAAGTTATTACTTGAGAAGAAAGTTTCTAAAAGATAACATGACTCAAAAAGAGACATAAAATCCTGATGCAATTAAAATGATTTTAATGGCAAGAGATTGTTGAAAAGAAAATTGAAGAAACCATGAAGATTGTAGAGAAGGAATTCTCCATAAGATTATAAAGTGGCTTGTACGAAAGACAGACGGAAGGAAGGACGCGGAACCAAAGATGAATATAAATTAGTGTTTGTAAAGCACTTTCAGATACATTATTTCATTAGACAGCAACCCTGCTGTCCTTGGTCTTTTCTTGTTCAGCATTTTAACACTGACTTGCAAAAGGACATAAGAAACAGTACTTATTAAATCTGTGGATTTGTGACTGACACAAAACTGGGATTTAAAAATGTTTCCATAGGTTTCAAGGATGGGCCAAGACTGTCAAAATGAAATATAATAGAGTCAAAGGTAAAGATGCTTGGAATCAGATACTAAACTATTTACGTGCAAGGTGAGGGATACGTCTTGAAAGTCAGTTAATACGAAATACACTTAAGGTATTGTCTCCATGAGCCTAACAATTTAGGGCAGCAAATTTAACATTCATTAATAGAAAAGGAACACATAAAACAACAAGTTTAATGGCTGCAGTTAATTATTTCGTATTTATTGAACGACATCTGGAGGCGAGTATTTCAATCTCAATTCAGGTGGAATATGTCTGGAGACTGATACCCAAAGGAAAGCATCGCCAATTACAAACACTGCAATTGAAAAATGGTTGGAAATTTTATCTAGGGAAAAAGAGAAGATACAGAGAAGATATCTTCAAATATCATTTGTAAGGAGTGGGAGGAGGGGGTGTTAATGCCAGAAAACATGATTTAGAATGAACAGTAACAGTCTATGAGGCTATTACTTTTCCATTAAGAACATGCTATTTGAATACCCTTGCATTTTTATGGTTCCCTTGGAAGCAACAAATTCATTGTTTGCTGATAAGCTCATTTTATATGAATAACAAAGATAACATTTTTGTGTGGACTTGAGGTTGAAGGAGATATCCATAAGGGTACCTCTAACACTATATCCTTTGGGGACTGCCTCTAATAAATCTGGCACTACTTCAAAGTCAAACTGACTTTTTCTGAACCCTCAGAATATGGAGAACTCTTCCAAAGTGATGAGAAGAACAGATGCATGTATGCATCATAACTAAGTGTAGTGATAAATATTAAGACTCAATATAAATGAGAAAAATTACTTCAGTTCTAAGGAAATATATATAAGCAATACCTTTCTATTTCAATACATGTGTGTGGGGTTATAGTTTTAATTACTTTTCAAAATGTTCAAACTTGTAATTTTGATGTTTAACAAAGGGAACTGTAGCTTCCTTTAATTAATCTTTTTTTAAAAGATTTATTTATTTATGCATACAAGCTGGGGCACAGGCCAGGGGTGTGGGGTAGCGAGAGAGTTCACCAGAGACAGAGTGGGGAGCAGAAGAGGCAGATCGAGGGAAATACACTGCTGAGGGGAGCAGTGAGCTAGGCAGGAGTGGTCTGCCACGCCATTTGGGAATCTCCCTGGCCGGACTTCGAACTCGCGTCGCTGCTACCGACAGCTCCACAGCGCAAGGCTTAACCACTGCGCCACCAGGGAGGCCCTGTAGCTTCCTTTATAACTTGAAACGTCTGTGCATTTGAATTTACTTTAAGTGCTATTTGCTCTATGAATTTTAATTCTCTGAGGAAGGGCATAATTTGATTTTCTTCCACAGACTGATTAGATGCATTAGCCAAATGGTTGTGCATAGGTGTAACTGAGCTCAGAATATAATAAAAGGAAATTTTAATGTTTTTCTTGTGCACATTACCAATTTCAAAACTTTTTCATAGACATCATTTAGTGTGCCCTTCAAAAATAGCCTTACAAAGCAAGTCTCACTTTTATCTGATCTCATTACCAAGATTTAGGTATTAGAAGTCACTTGTACAAGGCCATGTCACTATTTGGTAGCAGGTAAGATAATAGATGATAGAATCTCTGAAGTCCTATAAAGTCTCTTTCTACTTAACTCTGTACCTCAGGTTATATAAAAAGTTACTGAGGGACAACAAATTTCAGGCAAGTCATGCCAAGAAAGCAACAAATTAATAGCATTATAAAGTATATGAAAAATAAGAAATAAGATGGAAATTTAATTCATAGGTGCCAAATTGGTAAATCATTATACACACTGCTTCTAATTTACTTTGGAGCAAAGGGCAATGTATGCTAAGTTTATCGCAACATATCAGGAACGGATATGCTGAACAGAAAATATATATTTAATATGACAGTGAAAGTTACAGACAGTTTCAAAATGTGCAAGAACTCCTATTGCTATTAGCTTGAAGTTATCATTTTTGAGATTATTTAATTAAAATATGTGCTGATTTTCCACATTGTTGTTTGTTAATTATTATACTAATTTAATGATAATGGACACTCAAAATTAGAATGAAAACTTCTCATATAATCAATGAAGTTCTCTTGATTCGATGTACTTAATATGCTGGTTTTGTTTATCTTCCTCACAATTTTTCCCATAGTTCACTACTTCACTATCCTTTAAATTTTTGTTGCGGTAACATTGTTTTACAACATTGCCTATGATTAGTAGGTCTGAGATCACAGCTTGTAAATGTATGTTATCTACCACACCACATCTACCACCAAAGCACCCACAGTCCTCTACCATAGTCCATTGTGCCCCCACCCATTTTTCTTTCCTTCTCCCCTTTCACTTTTGGTTGTCTCAAATCTGCACACTCTCAATATACTTCACAATGTCAGCACTAGTCCCATGGGAGATGGGTACAAGGATCACATTCCAGAATATTTTAGTTTTCACTGGCACACTCCAGCCTTCTGCATGTGTCTCCCCTCATTCAAGGATGTGTCTCCACACCACTCAGTTCTCCTCACACCAAGCCAACAATAAAACACAGGAGCACAGCCACGTGGTTGTACACCAGGCTCCTGTCGTGGCCACAGACTCAAGGTGTCCCTCTCCACTCACTTTTTATTATATGGAGTTGAATTTTCTCAGCGTCCCTCTTTGCAATTGTCAGATTATAATACCAGAAGGAAAGGGGGTGGAAACTCCTCTAATGCCATCTTGGTCTGATCTCAATTTCACCATTTCTAATACAATATTAATGCAACATTTTATAAATGTAGTCTGTGTTCCCACCTTATCACAAAATAACAATCCTCCATATTTTCACTTTGCCACCAAAGTAATGATTTCTCTATAAAATGCGAATTGAATTGTGTGTCCCATATAACATTCTAGTATACCATGCAAGTCTTAGAAGCATCTGGCTTCCACTATTTTTCATATCCTAATCCCCATGCACACTATACCATATGTTTTCAAAATCTTGTAAATTCTCATCCCAACACTGATGTTTTGGATACGTGAGGACTCCGAGAAGACTGTTTCTTCAGCATGGAGTATCCTCATCCCATTTCTTAGCTAACTCTTTATCTTCCAAAATTATGGCAATGAGCACCTAAACATCAATGATCTTATCTTGTATATTTTATATGAGAATGAAATGAGATCGTGTATGTGAAGAGTTAACACAAAAGCCTGAAATATAGCTTGTGGTCAACTGTGGTAGCTTGCCTTTGAAAAGTATCAAATCTGGCAAGTTTAATAAAAATTTTAAAAGTGGTAAGCACTTCAAATACTAGATGAAGCTTACAGGAAAAAAAAAATGACCCCCTGATTTCATATAAACTGAAAACATGTCTTTTAAAAAAAATTTTTTAAAAGGTTTAGAAAATAGACTGACAAAAATTTAGTGTGTGGGGGCTCAGATCCTAGTCATGGACTCAATCCACACTTTTTTGTTATTATTCTTGAGCAAATGATACTCTTGTTTAATCAATCATTTTGTATATAAAATATTTGGACTATAAAAACAAAATTTCTTATTTCTGGGACTATACAACTAGATACCAAATGGTCATTTTGTACAGAACATTTAAACACTGTCCATTTACTAACCAGATGATTTTAATTAACATACAAAACTATAAATAAGAAATTACTAACAATCAGTGAAAGAAAGAACTTCAAATTATCTGTTATAAAAATATTCTCATCCCTTTGGTCAAAGAATATAACTTTAGAATTTAATGAAATTAGACATAAAAATATATGTATAATACATATATTTGTAACAGTTAAAAACTGGAAAAGAATTAATGTTAAAAACCAAAGATTTGCAAAATAGATTTGACTAGAATAGTTACATAGTCATAAAAAGTGAAAATTACATAGTATAAAAAAAAAAAAAACCTAGAATGTTGGTGTTAGAAAAAGTCACACAATACTATTTGTATTAAAATTATATTCCTACCCATTAAATCCACATTCAAACTTCATTTATTTTAGTAAGCATTTCCTAACTACTAAATATAGTAAGTCAGTTATACTTTAGGCACCCTATATTATAAACAA
The DNA here is from genome assembly GCA_004024925.1 of Scalopus aquaticus. Lineage (NCBI taxonomy): Eukaryota > Metazoa > Chordata > Mammalia > Eulipotyphla > Talpidae > Scalopus > Scalopus aquaticus. The sequence continues at coordinate 110,755 of PVIJ01000218.1, read as the reverse complement.
TACTCAAGATACTATTTTTTGTTTGTAAAATTCTATTACTTTCCATAGTTTTTAGATATAATATGACCATGAATAACATCAATTTAAATACAAGTTTTCAGGTTTATTTTTAAAAAATAATTATAATGTTCACATTGATCAAAGAGAGGATTTGGGGTACAAAAGACTATACATTTCATTGAGATTAATTCTCATGTTTTAAGAATGATTTATACTTACTTTGATCTCAGCAATTAAAAATTATTAATACTAACTCCTCTATAAAATGGTCTCATTAAAGGCATTATTCTTCATTTAATTGACAATAAAAGATTACCTTCTTAAATTTTCTCCTGAAACTCACAGATGTTTTAAATTATTTAATACGCACTGCTAAATATTTAGGGAAAATGAACATTATACATAGAGAACTTAAAACTATTTAGTTTAAAAATAGGGGAGTAAAAAATATACTCTTTAAAATTTCAATCTAAAAAAATAATTTCTTCCACAGAAATATCAAGAAATCAAGAATGATATGGTATGGTAACATACATATGAAGAGACGTAATCTCATATCTCTGAATTATTATCATATAATATTATAATGTAATATATACTATTATAGAATATTATACACCACTATTATACAAAACAATATTATACAATATTATAAACCAATGTTACCTCAATTTAAAACATTATAAAATAAAGATATCAAGAGATGTTCAAGTATTATCTAACAAAGTATTGACTGGATGAATATTACAAAAATGTTTGTACACAAATAATATTGCTTCATGGATTTAAAAGAAACCTATTATTTAAAAAAATGAGTCTAGGGAATACAAATTTTGAATAATTTGGTAGAATGATTAGTTGCAAAAAGACTTTACTCGTGGAAACCCTTATTCTAGATTTCTACCTGCAGTTCACATTCATTTTCTAAAGATGCTATATGAGAAGAGTTAATTCAAATATTAAGGTAAAGAGGAGTTTTTAAAACCAAAATAGATGGCTCTTTAAATTTGTTGGTTACTTAGTTCATTTTTAAAAGGCCTCACAAAAAAACAACATACTTGATCAATTTTTGATGGAGTCATTAAAATTAAAGTTGCCATTTTTGTCAAAGTGATAAAAATGTCTCTCATCTAAAATGCTCAGACATTCAACTGAGTTAAGAACATTAGAACCAAGAGACTCATAAAATGTTTTGGCTTCAAGATAGAAGACTGCTATAAAATTTGGAAAGTTTCCTAATCTTATGCTGTAGTCTTGATGGATCCTCTTAATGATGAAGAATTATGAAAGAAAGTTAGAAGTCTAGAAAAAGATTTCAATTTAGTTGCAAAGGAATCTGCTATTTAAAGAATTTAGAAACATAACACTGATGCAATATTTCACTCTTGTTTTATTAAAAGAAATAGGGAAATGGTTCAATTTGTTTTATTTCTAGTTAAACTTTTTTTGGATACCCTTTTGAAAGGCATTTTGATTATTTTTAAAAAACAAACAGGTGATTTTACTTCTTTTAGAATCTTTGTGTTCATTAAGATGATCTATTTATAAGGCTGTGACTACTGTTAGAATATTTTGCTGAGTGATTATATTCAGTGTTTTCTTTTCCTCTGGATTATTTTTTTTTTCTTAAATTGTTAGTTTCAACTCTCCAAGAGGTAGTTAGAGTTCTTTTATTTGTGTTTTCTTCAAAAAGAAACAATACCAACTAATTTTGTCTGCAGGTACTTTTAGTGACAGCTGATCCTGCAAGTTTAGCCAATAAATGGGACAAGTGGCAGATTGCCCACAATGAGGTACAGCTCTTTACATTTCACAAAGGCCACACAACGGAGGAGTGATGCTGCCAATATCATCTCCAGAATCTTCCTATTAAATGAATACTGACCTGAAAATAAGGATGGCTCTTATGCGCCTGCAGTGTCATGAGGACAGAGTAGACACCTTGCCTAACATGAAAAAAAGTAAAAGCTCCATGGGGGTGTTCTAATGCAATTTTTGTGTGATTAAAGCCAGAGAAATTCCTAAAAAGGAACTGAAAAGAAAACAGATCATGGACAAAATTGAAGTAGTTAAAATGAATTTAAGAAGTTAAAATGAATTTAGATGGGTTTTAGACTTCTCATATTTTCCATAAACCCTAAATGCTATATGGAACAACTTATGAAAGACTCAAAAAAAAAAAAAAAAGGTCTGCCTGTTTCTTAACACAGAGATCTTGAAAAATGAAGTTTTTTGGTGTGTGTGTCTCTAAATAGCATTTAATAATCAAATCCCTAAACAAAGTAATTTAAAAGGGTACAATTTTTTCTTTGATTTTTCACTTCTGGCCCCCTTCCCTTTTCAGGGAACCAGTGTTTAACTAGAATAAGTTTAACTAGAAATAAACCCAATACGCAGCAAATATCTCCAAAGAATACTGAATTACAAATTCCATCTCAGCTGTACCTGGCTTCTCTGGAATGAGAGAAGAATTGCACTGGAGATTATTTAGTCACTGGCCCACTTTCTGCCTCACCCGCATCCCACCCCACACATCTTCCCAACACTCACCCAACTCATACAATACAGAAAATAAAAGTAAATAAGCTCAACGTCACATCAGCACTGAAGACATCACCTGTACAAGGTGGCAAGCTTGGAGATTTTTATCTGAATATTCTGAAAGTTTTTGCTGTTGCTGTTTTGTCTTTTTTTTTTTTTTTGACTGTATCAAGTTGCCTGACTTTGGCTGCCTTCCTCAATTACTGATTTGACATTTATAGAGAATTAAATTCAATATTAATGTTATTTAAACTACTACCAATAAATAGTTCACCATTTAATTTAAAAATGACTTAATTTCCATTGTTAAGATTATATTCCCCCAGGCATGTGTAAAATCATTAGCCTTAAATAAGAGATTACTAGAAGTTTTGTCACTGTGAAAGGCCAATAATAATTCCATTTTCAGTTAGAAGTGGTTTATTTGTATACAAGCTCTCAGTAATCACATATTGTACAGGATTCATAAAATAGCAAGATATCATGACCCTGTTCTGGAACAACATTCAAGTTAAGGGTCAGATAATGAAAAATAAAAAGGAGACTGAAAATCAAATGAATAATTTCAAATAAAAATATTAATCTATACATATAATTTCAATTTTTTACTCAGATGATACTATATATATATATATATATATATATATATATATATATATATATATACATGTGTGTGTGTGTGTGTTAAAAACATTGGGCTCCAAAAGTAGGTAGCTTATTTTCTTATGTTGATCAAACCTCATAATAGAAGTATCTCCTGGAAAGGAGAATAACATCGTTAAGTCTAATTTTTTTAACACTAAAATTTAAATATTAATTTTAGACACCTTAGTAAAATGGTCATAAAATATAAATGAGACTGTGAATGTAATGCAATATCACTGACACATAACTGCTCATTAAAATGTCATACTTACTGTTAACAACTTCATCTCTAGTACTAAACTGTTGTCTACTGAGAATTAAGAAAGGAGAAGGACAAAGCACCAAGGCAAACCATCCTAGTGGTTTTTCACATCAGAATAATGAATAAAAAAGTAACAATTCGACAATGCTACAAAAAAAGCAAAATCTGACAAAATATAGGAAAAAATAATCAAATTTGGCATTAAAAAGTATTAAGGGTGTTTGAAAGGTAGTATCTGATTTGTGAAATGTGAGAAATAAAGTTGAAAGAATAAGAAAAATGAATGAGGCTTTCATTTAAACTTTGGGGGAGTTGGGCCTCCCTGGTGGCACAACGGGTTAAGCGGAATGCTGCAGAGCTGTTGCAGCTGCAGTGTGAGGTCTAAGCCAGCCCGGGAAGGAGATTCCCACATGGCGGAGCAGACCTCTCCCGCCCTGCCTATTGCTCCCCTCAGCAGTGTATTTCGGTAGATCTGCCTGTTCTGCTCCCCACTCTGTCTCTGGTGAACCCTTTCACCGCCCTACACTTCCGGGGCTTGTATGCATAAAAAAATAAATCTTTAAAAATATATATATAAACTTTGGGGGGCAGGATGAAGAATTGGAAGATGAATAAAATTTTTAGTATAGATGCAAATAATTGTCATGTAGAATTCCTTAGTTTGTTATGTTATATTGTATATTAAAATAATATAATCCTAAAAATATGATTTCAGTTTTAAATTTCTTTTTTTTAAAGATATATTTATTTATGCATACAAGCTGGGGTACAGACCAGAGGTGTGGGGCGGCGAGAGGGTTCACCAGAGACAGATTGGGGAGCAGAACAGGCAGATTAATGGAAACACACTGCTGAGGGGAGCAACGGGTGGGGCAGGAGAGGGCTGCCGCACCATGTGGGAATCTCCTCAGCCGGGTGTTGAATTTGTGTCGACGCTGCCAACAGCTCCAAAGCGCAGCGCCTAACTGCTATGCCACCAGGGAGGCCCCTCAGTTTTAAATTTCTTTTTTTTAATTTTTTTTTTTAAGATTTATTTATTTATACATACAAGCTGGGGTACAGGCCAGAGGTGTGGGGCAGCGAGAGGGTTCACCAGGGACAGAGCAGGGAGCAGAACAGGCAGATCAGAAATACACTGCTGAGAGGAGCAGTGGGCGAGGCAGGAGAGGTCTGCCGTACCATGTGGGATTCTCCCAGGCTGGGCATCGAACTCGCATGGCGGCTGCCGACAGCTCCACAGCGCAGCGCTTAACCGCTGCTCCACCAGGGAGGCCCAGTTTTAAATTTCTTAACCACATTTACTTGGTTTATATCTAGTCTCAGCAATAGAAGACATAATTTTAAAATGTTTTAAAAAAAGTGAGTATGCATATTTATTATATTAAAGATAAAAGAAAAAAATACATGGGCCATTTTGTTGCCTAAAACATACTGTAATATTTTCATAAACTTTCAATTATAAATTCATATGAGCATATGAACATTATTTTTAAGCCCAAATGCAAATTACTATACCCTTTAGCATAGCATATTAGAATATATTTTAGCTAAAGGTGCTAGCTAATTGATAATGAAATATAAATGTCTTAATCTGCTTCAGTGGTTTTTAGTTTGCAATTTGGTGACCTCAAAAGAAAGACATATGCTCCAACTTACAAGGCTAATTCAGTCTTGCTAAATGTGTCAGAATAGGCATGCCTTTCAATGTTTTGAAATCATCTGACTAAGATACTTAAAAGAAATATTCTTTGTAACTGGAAGTCGTCATTAGATTTTGTTGTTGTTTTTCTTGTATTGTGGCAAGAATATTTAACATGAGAGATTCCCTTTAGACAGATTCTTAGTATACAATATATTTCTATGCATAGACACAGAGCTGTATAGCAGATCTTTGGAACTTACTATTCTTTATTCACTGAAATTTTATATCCCAATTCCCACTTTGACCAGCCCAGGAAACAATAATTCTATTCTATTCTATTCTTTCTGTTTTGGTTTGGTTTTCTTTTGTTTGTATTGAAGCAGCAGTGGTTTTCAATACCATATAAGATTCAGACTATGGGTTCACATCTCTTCAGATAGCTGTTACCATAACACACCCTCCACCAGGCACCCACAATCCTCCACTGTAGTCCAGTGTCCCCTCCCTTACCAGTAGTCTCACTTTTACAGTCATATTTCTAGGATTCATTTTGGTTTGGTTTCATCTGACTCTTGATTTTATTTCTCTATATTCGTTATAAAAATGAAGCCATCCTGTATTTGCTTTCTCCCTCTGGCTCATTTCTATTCTTTGTTTCTGTGAGTTTAGCTATTTTAAATACCTTATGTAAGTTAAATCATATAGTATTTGTTCTTCTGTGACTAGCTTATTTTACTTAACATAATATCTTCAAACAGAACTTGACACTTTTGAGTATCACTAAAAATTTTTAGCAAAGGTTTTTCTTTGTTGTTGTTGCTCATTTGCTTTGTCTTTTCCCTTCTCTTAAGAATATTATATATGTGTGCATACATATTTAAAATACATATTTTCTTCCGATATTTTATAATGTATAAACATACATATAAATTATTAAATAAATGGTTAAATAATTTAAATAGTATTTACTTTGTCAGAAAAAGAAAGCTGTAATTAGAATTTAGAATATGGTAAAGTGTTATTAGAGGTAAACTGAAGGTTATGAGATTACTAAGTGCATTAAATGGTGTCATGATAAAAACATTAGTGAGGAATAAAGGTTCATGTGGGTGACTTGGAATAATAGCTCTTATAATAATAGGATAATTTCAACAGCAATTTCTTAAAATATACATATGTATAACAGATACAAAAATACCACACAATATGACTAAAAGCATGCTATAGTTCTTAGGACCTTTTCACTCAAAATCTACTAACTTTGCTGAAAAGGAATGGTCTAAATCGACCACATATGATGATATATTTCAAATAAATAAATGCATAGCCCCTTTCTTGTAAATGATTTGTATGTCCAAGGCAAGATAAGAGTAACATAATGGAAGAAACATATAATTTCAGATGGTATTCTTGATGATTACAGACAAAATATTTTACTGGTTAATAATTCTGGAAGTCCAAAGGAAAGGTAGTTCAGAGAAGTCATGAAACACCCTGCCTCTTTCTGGTTCAGCTTTATCCTAAGGCCATTTCCTTTTGTAGTTACAGAAATGGTATCACCTGCTTGCACTCCACTGCTGCAAAAGAAGTGGCATGAGCCTTCTGCTAGCCATCAAAAGTACCCTCCACCAGTTTAATGGCTTGCCATAGGTCATACATCCCCTCATAAAGTAGTGGTGGAATATCAGTCACGAATGTGCTTAGAACTGGGTTTCTGAACTGGTGACTAACAAGACAGGTGGTGCTACCTGACTGGCTTCGGCTATAGAGTTTGGTCAGTCACCTGAACAGCTCTTCAATCTGGAAGAGGTGAGATACATTTGAGGAAATGAACCACAGTGCTAAGTCCACCTGGGAAGGGCATCTTTCCCATATAGATGTGGCATGATAAACAACTAATACGAACTACTTGAATTTCAAAAATTATGCATTTTATGTTATGATCTTTAAAAATGTATAATATAGATAAGTATATGTTTGAAAAACTAGTATCTTTGCCTGTTTTTAGCAAAAGACGTATTTCTCTGCCCTTTTACATCCGTGTCAAACAAATCAAAGGGCAGGAACATAACTTGACATTTAATGATATGGTTGACTAATTTCAATAAACTCAATGGTCATTATGCCAGTGATTCTTTCAAAATGCAAGGCAGAGAAGTACATAGCTATCTTACTGTGAACCAACCATTTGTGAGGCATTTATGTTCAAAAAGGGAGACATGGTATTTCCTTCTTCAGATGAGCAAGCTGAAGCTGAAAGAGGCCAAGTAACTTCTTCAAAGCCACTGAGTTAATAAGAGACAGATCCAAGACCATGGATAGTTCTCTTAATACACATTTAGTTGTCTTTTCACTATACGCAAGCTTTCTTCATTTATTCTATGCATAGTAAGATACTAAAAGTGGTCAGTTTCATCTTAGTTTTGGGAGAGATGAGGAAAGACCAGAACAATGTGGAAGTGAGAAATATCCCCTATTCCACCCCCATATTCCTTAGAGAAGAGCTAAGCCATGACTGCAGCATTTGTAATACTAGTGAGCCAGTCTATTTAGTGATTTTTGGCCTCTCATCCTCTACAAGAATAGAGAAAAAGGTTTCAGAATCCAGAAACTAGCAGAGAGACTTTTTTCTTTAGAGGAATTTATAGGAATTTCATGGCATTTTCCTTTCACCTCTCATATAAGATAGGAGAGATATAATTTTCTCTCAAGGTCACTAAGAATCATTAGAGAAACTGCTTCTAGAGACTTACAGGAGAAATATACTGATGGACCACCACAGCATGGAAAATTATAAAGGGGAGAGGTTACATGTCTGACATTCTGGATAGAGACATAGAAACAAGAGAGTATTATAATTCTACCAGTGATAAGTCAAAAGTATTATTTCCAGATGATCAGATGTAAAATACTTCATCGTGAACAAGACAAGATTTATTTTAGTTTACACAGACAGAGGTATTAGACAAATGTCTGGGAACTGAACCAGAACTATACATGACAACTCAAGGGGAATATAAAATGTAAAAGACATAAATAACAATAAAAATATATATTTAAAAAACCCACAAAAAAAAGAAGTGTGTAATCTTTGGAATAATGAGAGAGATCAATATATCTGATTAGTTTCCAAAACATGTCACAAGAAATGTTGCTTTAGAACACCCCCCCAATCCTGGGAAGCCCAGATAACGGAGTACATCAGCACCAAGCAAATAAAGTTTTTCATTTCCAAATCATATCTCCTCTAAATTCTAACCTCAGACTATAAACCAGCTAGTAAGGAAGAAAGAAAATGGTAAATGGAGGTAAAAGGAGAAGAGAAAAAGCTGAACACAATACCCGCTGCCTCCCTGCAGTTTCTAGCCTGAAATACACAGTAAGTAGATTGAGTTGCAAAAGGGGAGTTTAAATGAAAATGAGAAACTGGAAAATTATTTTGGACTTTCCACTTAGTCTCTGAAATTTTGCTGTCATTCTTAGTAAAAGAGACTGAAAGCATTTTTATTATCTAAGCATTTATATTATTATAAATTGTGGCACCTGCATGAGATTCATCCAAGTAGGACAACACAGCCCACTGCTGGACGTTAGCAGAAAACAGTCAATCCTTTATGAATATGTCCTGCTCAGCTTTGCTCTTTCAACCTACTATACCACAGACCAAAAAACCAATAGTAATAATAACAAAAAGCTTGTATTTGAATAAACTACCTTCCAACTGATATGTGTGTGTGTGTGTGTGTGTGTGTGTGTGTGTGTAGTAAGTGTACTTTTTACATCAAATAATGAAGTTAACTAAAGTTTGGGGATTAAAATGACTTGGGTATAAATTTTGGTGCTCAGATGTTCTAGTTTTGTAGACTTTTATTCATTCATTTAAATGTTTTGTCCTCAGTTTCTTCACATCTAAGATAAATACTTTTATCTTTTACCATTTTTTTCTCAATTGGATATGATTTTGTCTCAAAAAGGAGTCTAACAATATAGAGTTTCAGTTGTTACAATTGGTCAGTATTACTGGCTTCTAGAAGATAAGGGCCACAGATATTGCTAAACATCCGACAGTGCACAGTACAGTTCCCACAAGAAAGACTTATCTGGCTTTAAAAATCGATGCTGCTGAGGTTAAGAGAACCTGTTTTTAAGCAATAACTATTAGAGTTAGAAAATATAAAATGTCAGCCTCAGGACTGGACACAAAATAGGCTTTACTGAAGGCTAATGTAGCCCTGAGGATGAATCTGACAGCAAGTAATTGAAAAGTCAACTTGAACTTAAAAGAATAAAAAAATTAGTGACATAAGAGAAAACTGGGAAGGATGGGGTTCAGTAGAGGTCGGAGTTGCAAGGATGTTTCCATGGACCCAAGTTTTCTAACTCTCCTCATGTGTACCTTTTACTTTAATGCTGGTCATCCTACCCAGGTAGATGCCAATGAACTTAAAAGCTACATGATTTTAGGCTCACATTGACTAAAAGGTAAACATAACCTTCATAGTGCTCTTAAATACAAGAATATTCATTCCCAAACGTGCCCCGAAAATCTATCCTCAATGTTCACTGGTTCATCTCAGCGAGACTGAACCATTTCTAAACATAACTGTAAGAAAGAATGAGCAACTGTGCTTGGCTTAGGATGACCAATGGGTGTGGAATGGGGAAGACACCTGCCAACAACCAGACTACTCACTAGTATCATCATCCTTTCCATGTAATTTATAGAGACACAGGCATCTTAAAACATTATTTTATAAGCTTAAAAAATATTACCACAAACAAAACCAAAAAAATAATCACTGAGATCATGACATTTCATGTTTTTCCAGATAAATACATATAAAGTAGAACATGAATACATGATTTAGGAAATAAGACAGTTACACACACACACACAAATGGTTGAAAGAATTAAGGAAGAAAACAACTGAGAAAGGAATTTCATCAGAACAAAGATTCCACTGAAGATGATGACTTGAAAAAGGGAAGTTAGGAATAAAATTGAATAGGAACCAAGAAGAATTATAAGATCATTTGTTTCTGAAGGAACTTTCTCCACCTGCTAATTAAGGTCAAATGTGAGAGATGATGTGAGAAGCTTTTGTTAAAAATAAAGTCAAGAGAGGCAGAGCTGGAATTCTGATTTCTGGGATGGAGTCACAGAGTAATTATTCTGATTCCTACATTATAAACCTAATTTAAACCTAAGATAAAATCACTTAACCATTCCACATGGCTGGATCATCAGAGGATAAAATGTTCTGATGACTCAATACAGAGGAAGGACACAGAATAGAAATGAAATAATACCAACGATTTAATCTTTGAAGTTTTAAGCAAACTATTTCAGAACACTAATGAGGGCCATTTAATTGGGGAAACAGTAGATTTGGGGTCTATTTTATCTCTCACATGCTTTTTTTTTTCTTTTCTTTTCATTATATCCTTGAATATAAAATGTCTTCAATCATGAGTCTGCTACTCCTGAGTATAACCTGGAAATATTTCTACCTTTGAATATCTTTACCTACCATTATTTCATATAATCCCATTCATAATCCATATTTTGGGAAAGTTTGAAGACTATATGATAGTATTATTAAAGTTAAGATTTCTGGAAAATCATGGTTTTTAGTGTATTTTACAACAAAATCCAAAGTATTGATGTCCTACCTATCCTAAAAAAAAGTCTTACAATCTAAATTCCTGTTAGAGTAAAACATCAGTAGCTCACTATGGTAATGGCAGAAGCTTAATATGAAACTGTTAACCAGGAATATTTTAGAAATAAAAGAGTATTAGCTCAGCAACAATTTTTGTATGTTAATCATGTGTTAAGATTATGTTCCTGCCTCCATGGGTAAACAAATTATTAATATATTTATGTATCCTGATTAAGCTCAGGACTTAACACAAACCCTCAAGGAGGAGCATTACCAGATTTATGAGGGCAACAAAAAGACAGAAAAATAAGCACCCATGTGCATACTATCTTGAGAGAATGATAATCATTCTCAAGCTCTTGTTCCTCACATAAACCATATTTTGAGTTCACTCACATAAACTATCCATATTTTGAGCCTTATTTTTTCAGTTTCTATTATGTCATTAATTTTCCATGTTTATGCACTGAAAATTCATTTCACTGCTGCATAGTATGCCCTTATATAAAATACCACAATTTACAATTCACAATTCTGTCAGTGAACATTTTAATTATTTCTGACATTTTACTATTACAAGAAATGTAGACATGAATATTCTTCTCTTGTTTCTCAAATTTAAAAGAGCTTTTCTGAAATTATATTCTAAAGCTGAAATTATCAGGTAACAAGGTGTGCACATATTCAAATTCACAAAATAATGACAATTTTTTCACAAGAAGATTGTACCAGTTTACCTCTCACCAGCGGGAAAAATGGTTCATGCACTCTAGCAACTAGATTAATGGATGCTTTAGAGTTTTCTGGAATGATGGATCTGAAATAGTATCTGATCTTGATTTAAATTTGTATTTTCCAAATTAAAAAAAATAGTTAAATATACCTTTATAGGTTTATTAACCATTCTATTATCTCTTGTGGGAAATAGCTATTTATGTCTTTTGCCCATATTATGATCCTGGAGATTTTAGTTTATGGATAAGCTATTGTTATATAACTTTGATACTAACTAATCTTTCATCAGTTATATGTTACGTATATCTTTAATTTTATGTTTAGGCAATATTATGGCTAATTTGCATACTTTAAGAAATATTTAGATTTTTAAAAGTTTTATAAGTGTTAAATTTCTCAATATTCTGTATGGTTTGCACATTTTCCTTTTTATTATTAATGAATTACTTAAAAATTTCCCCTTCTATCATAAAAATTCTTCCATTATTCAAATATTTCTTGGCTTTGCAGATTACTGTAGTCAAAAATCAAGTATTTTCACATAATCAATTGTTTCTATATTACTACTAACATTCCATTCTTTCCCCCTGATCTGCACATACATTCTCCCTTTATCACATACATTTTTCATACATGCCTGGATTTGCTTGTAGGATCTCTATTCTTTTTCATTGGCTATTCCAGCATTAATGCCACATTGTTTTAAATGCTAATATATAGATGCAAATAATTGTCATGTAGAATTCCTTAGTTTGTTATGTTATATTGTATATTAAAATAATATAATCCTAAAAATATGATTTCAGTTTTAAATTCCTTTTTTTAAAAAGATATATTTATTTATGCATACAAGCTGGGGTACAGACCAGAGGTGTGGGGTGGTGAGAGGGTTCACCAGAGACAGAGTGGGGAGCAGAACAGGCAGATCAATGGAAATACATTGCTGAGGGGAGCAGTGGGTGAGGCAGGAGAGGTCTGCCGTGCCATGTGGGAATCTCCCCGGCCAGGTCAAACTTGCATTGCCGCTGCTGAGAGCTCCACAGAGCAGGGAGGCCCTCTTTATCTTTTCTCTTTTATATTAACTTTATAATTGTGAAGTTTCATAATAAATCTTATTATAAATTTATTTGAATATACAATTATAGACAATACCTAGGAGTAAAGCTAACATAAAATTCAAAATACTTTTCTTAGAGATATCAATAATCCTTGCAGAATTTTAATCTTTCTTGAAAGACGCTAGATAATATACCAAAAAAAAAAAAAAAACCTGATAGATGCACCTGGCTTATAGATTTAAAAATTACTATTCTGGCATATATTAGATTCTCTCAAATTATTTTTTTGCTCATTATCTCATTATATTGTATATTTATCATCTCAAGTTCCACTCTTGTTATTTCTTCAGTCCTGTCTCAACTTCACCAATTCTTTTCTTTCATTGTTTTAATATGCTGTCAACATCATTTCAAAATCTGAAAACAATGGGAGTCTGATTCTACTCTCCATTGCTTCTGCTTGATCCTATAGTCTCATTTATAGTGTTTTGATTCTCTTATATTTTCTGTTCTATTACAGATTTATATTAATGGAGCCTTATTTGGGAAATTATTTAAATTCTGTATTTAAGGAGGATTTCTATAGAGAAAAACTTACTGTTTTTGCCCATTATCCATAAATACCACCCACCAGGTACTAAATTGAAAATAATTTAGAAGTTAAGTATGCCTGGAAACAGAAGTATGATAAATTCATGTCACAAATCTATACTACCTATGATTGTCAGTTCAAGGTTTGTATTCTCAGTAGACTATATACTTCTCATAATACCAGTGCTAAGCTCAAGATAGAAATGTTCACTTGTGTTTTCCCCACTGTGTAGAACATCTTTCTCTCATTCATTAAGCATGCACTTTCCAGGACTTTGGATTTAGATAGGCATCTCCTATGAGTCACGCTATTTTATTTGTGTCCTGGTTTTGTCTACTGTCTCCTGCGCCATATGCATGTGTCAAAAAATGGAAGCTACAAAACATAGGAGCTACAATTTTACAAGTTGAAAGCTCTCTAGGTTGCTATTCTCACTTCATTTTTATGTTTCAGTCAATATCCATCAATTTTTTGCAAGTATTATATATATGTCTGTGTGTATGTTTCACATTTAACCAGCATTATTTCTTCTTTACAATAAGATGTTTTTCCAGTATATATGATCTTTCCTTCTGACAAAGAGAAACTCAAAAGCAAAATTTAAATACATGTTTCTAACTGTTGTTTTTTCAATAATCTCAAAACTAATACTCATCAAATTATACATCATTGTCATGAAAGTAAAATTAAAAATGCATTTTATGATATATTCTTTTCTTCACAGTTATAATGAAGTGAACATAAAAAATAAAAAAAAAGTCTCATGTTGTTACTCTAAACACATTTGTATTAACATTAAATACTCTACTGAGGACACACTTGACCAAATATAACCACATTAGCTTTTACAAAAGATTCAGAAACTTTGTGCTAGATGCTTTCTAAGACTTGGTCCTGAAGTAATTTTTATCATTCAAGATGCAGGAATATGCCATTATGCAACTTCATTAATTTGAGATCCTTTCAAAATGTTTGTGAACTAAAATTCTTGGTCAGTGTCTAGAATTATTTCAGACTAATGTCAGCAATAATGTATTGACCCTTCAATATAGTTTTAAAGTAGAAAACAGAAATCACTCATCCAGTGCAGTTATATCATTGCTTTTAAAGTGTTTCTCATTAAATAATCCTGATCTCATTGTGGCTCCACGAGTGAACAGGTGGTGGGTAACTTATGGGGAATACATAATAATGTAAAAGATACAAATAACAAAAATAAATATATATTATATTTTAAAAAATCCTGATATACAGTCTTCAGGAATTTTAAACTATGAAATGTATTTTTAAAACAACATCTATGTATTCTCTCATGATATATGAGTTCAGAATAGATACTAATTTACATGAAACATTTCATTTAATCTATTCCCAGAAAATGAACCTGAACTCAGATCCTGCTTTCAACATTATATTTGATTTGGTTTGTCTTATTTTTTGTTTTATTGTTATTCTTTATTTCTTAAGGTGTGTTCATATCTAGTGATAAAATCACTTAGGCTAGAATAAATTATATTTTCCTTTACCCGTTTAATTGGGATAGAGCTTACATTTTTATATTCAGGTGAAATTTACACAAATCTAATTATTTCATATTGCTAAAATAATTTTATATTATCTTAATGTTCACATTATATCATTTAGATTTTATAGCTACATGCCCTAAAATGGTAATTAAATTCCAAACAAGTACAAAGTATATAAAGATAGATGGCATATTCATCTTTGAATTATGTGATATTCTCTTCATACCTCCCTGTAATAGGCATAGAACACTTCTTTTTCACATTGTGAAAACTAATGAAAGCAAAATTGAGAGGTGGAATTCATAGATGGGAGAATAAATATATGAGGTATTTCCCTATCAATACACATATGAGAAAATATGAAAAATGAAAAGTATTTCAAGTTCTCAGACACCCAATGAGATCCAAGAGATAGGTCCAAAAATAAACAAAAGGAGTCTTGATCATCTCATTTAACAGAGAAATAGGAAGACATCTGAGGTATAATCAAGATGACAAAGCAGCAACCTAAAAAAGAATTTAGTAGCCACATTTAGGATAATTTAAGCATAATGAAGTTACTCAACAAGCAATAAATCTAACCAAAAATAAAGCATACACATTATATTTGGCAGATGTCAGGAAGCAAATATTTTAGATAATTTGTACATAAAAGAATCAGACCTATTCTGCCTTTTCTCTATAGAAATTATATCCAAGTGTAACAAACAATTGATAAGGTAATGTTTTACTTTCTAGAAAAATTTCAGCTAGTGGATAAAGAATGACTAGCCTAAAGTATCATGACTTTGAAAACCCTTATAAAATAATGAATCTCAGCAATAATCAACAAATCATTAGTGAATATTTGACGGTTAACTGTTCAACAGATGCATCCAATTCACAGATGGATCCAAATCCAATACTTGGAAGCTCACTCTTCAAAGAAACAGAGACATCATGTACCTTCTGCCCTTATAAAAAAATAATTAGAATTGTAGAAAACAAAAAACAACACTGGTCAAAGAAAAAAAAAAAAAGATATGGATTGAAATTTTACCAAGACACTGTATCAGACTACCAGTCTACAAGAAATAAAGTTAAGAGAAAATTGTGTGGGAAAGGTAACACTCAACAAAATCCATAATGGGCAGATCTATATAGCACTAACCAGCCTAATGTCTCAATGAATTCACTAATAGGGGGACAAAAAGGAAAGGAAAATACACAGAGTAGATGGTACCTCAGAAACATCAACTGCTTTCAATTTGTGGAACCAATCATGATAAGAAACCTTATTGGCAAATAGAAAAAAAGAAAGGAAACCTTATGCACAAATGACCACTGATTGGATATTTTATTTTATAAAGAAAATAATGGCAATTGTTTGGGGTGTGATATTAGAGTGGATTTGTTAAAGCAAAAAGCTCTTACCCTTTAACAGTACATGACCAAATATTTACAATCGAAGTAATATGGTGCCTGGGTTTGTTTTTAGATAATTTGAGGTTATGGAAAGATTAGGCAGATAAATGATATTTACATAGCCATTTGTTGATAATTATTGACTGTAGGTAATGTGTACTTAGGGACTTAATATGCTGTCCTTTATATTTTTAGGATGTTCAAAGATCCCTATAGTAAAAAAAAATCTAATATACAACACAATATGATCCTTATTAGAGTTGTTTACCCTTAAAATGACAACTTTGTTAATAGAAAAAAAAGTACTAATATAAAATGCTTTACTATGAAATTCTGCACTTATCTGACAGTTCTTTTTGATTTCAAAAACCAGATTTGACAATTTGTTAATTGTGTAAATTACACTGGTATTTATGGATGTCATTTTATTCATTGCTCAAAACAGTTAATGCCTGATATTTAAATATCAGTAAATATTTCTTTTTTGAATACCTATAAATTTAAAAAGTCACCTGGTAGTCACTCAGAAGCCAGCAAACATTTCTGTGGAGGGACAGACAGTTATGCTTTAAACTTTAAGGCAGGACAACCTCGGTCACAACTACTCAGCTCTTTTAACTAGCACAAAAACAGCCACTGATTATATGCAAATGGATAGGCTGGTCATGTTCCAATAAAACTTGATTTACAAAAACAAAATTTGACTGCATTTAATCCATGCACTGTAGCTTGCCAACCTCTGAAAAACACTACTTCAAATTAGTGTGATATTAATAAAAGAATAGTAAATAAATAGTAGAGAGTGCAGAAGTAGATTCATATATGTATCATATAATTATACTAAATGACACGGGTATATTTTAACTCAGTGAGAAAAGAATAATAAGCTTCTTCATTCTACAAATAATGGTAACATATCTAACAATCATTAAGAAAAAAGTTAATAGGCCTTTAAGTACATTATTTGCAAAACAATGTACAAATTGATTAAATATTTAAATATACAGAGTAAAACAATATTAGTCTTAGAAAAACCTATATAATCATGCACATGCAGTGCTTTGGAAAGACTAGTAACACAACAGAGAAAAGGAAAATAATTGATTATATGAAATTCGCAATTTGCATGCCGTAATATATTTTATAAAGTTAATAGGCAAAAAGTAGATTAATGTTTGCATATGAGTACCTGTAGGGTAGGTGAATGTGTCAGGCCTCTATGCCACTGGCCTCTGTGACTATCACCTATGACCTTGACTGCAGGAGGAGCTTGGAAGCATGGGCGTGGGGCACGCATGCCTGGTTGGTGGACACTGGAGTATGGTGTGGGCATGCGTGAGTGTGCACACCTGAGCGTGGAGGCTGAGGCTCTATGAGCAGTGAAAGGGCTACAAGAAGATGAGCAACAGCTGTGAGAGGAAGAGACCATGAGAGAAGGCCAGAGAAAGCCCAGAGGAAAGAGTGTAGATTTGAAGGGGCCCCCCAGTTTGCTGTCTCCGTGTTGGCTTGTTTCTCCTGCATAGTATTCAAAAACCTGTGAGGATGGTTCCAAGGTTCTCTTTTAACTGCCTGAACCAACGGTGAACCTACCCAGCCTGGGATGGTTGCAAAACAGTACCTAAAATTTAACAGAAAAAAAAAATCAAGCATCAATATTGAAAAGGATTTGGGTGGTAGAAAATGCCTGTTATCTCCTAATATATATTCGTGCTTTCTTCCTTAGTAACAGAAACCTGCTTTTAAGCCAGGTACTCTGTCAAAAATGTAAACTACCAATTTCATGAACTATGTTGCAACTATATAGCAGCACCTACCTGATCGCCAATGTGACATAGCCAGGTATACAGTAATTGAAGCTGTTCAGGCTTTTAAGTCATTGGCCTCTGCGCTATCGTCTGCAGCCTTGATCTTGTTAACGTGGAAGGCACGTGAGTGTGGGGCATGTGTGCCTGATTTGGGGTAACTGAGCATGGGTGTGTACACACCTGAGCCCAAAGGTCAAGGATATAAGGGCAGCGTCACTCAGCGATATCTACACAGAATGGCTAGGAGAAGATAAGCAATAGCTACTAGGGGAAGAGACCACAAGAGAATGCCAGAGAAAGTACAGAGAAAAGAGCATACAGAGATTCGTAGGAGGGCTCAAGTTGCTGTCTCCCTGCTGGTTTGTTTTCCTCCCCTGCTTACCATTAAATCCTGTGAAAATAATGCCAAAATCTTCAAATTGCTAGAACCGATGGTGAACCTACTAGGCCTGGGATGGTTGCAAAACAGCAAGAAAAATTAATATGTGCATTTAATAAAGATTTATTTTAAACTGGGGAGCAAGTGCTTTTTCCTCCTCTTCCTGCTTGCAGGTGTCTGGAATGAGGATTGAGTAGCTGAAGTTCCAGCTCCTGAGCTGGGCCAAGTTGAACATGCTAGGCATGACTGAGCACAAAGCAGACTCAGCACCCAGGTCAACTGCAGAAAGCCGCAAATACTTGTACTGCTAGACACCGTTTATAACAAAAAGAATGAACTTTCTATATGAGTATTTTGAGTATTATATTGAGTATTTTGTCAATGAATCTTGCTCATCAACAATGAAGATACAATTCATGTAAAAGCAAAATTAACAGCCAATAAACACATGAAAAGAATCTCAAACACAAGTTAAATTAATAGTAAGATACTAGATAACATCCCTCAAAATGGCAAAAATTTAGATAATTGATAACAACAAACGTCCTAGACATGAAAGGATAAACACACACTGCAAAAGAATGATGGATTTTGGTAGCTTTGTAGAAAACAAATGCACAATATTAATAAATCTTTCACCCAATAAGTCCTCTCCTAGGACTCTCTCCTATTTAAGAAAGAAATATTTTAAGAATTTAAAGTTCAAAATTTGTTATATTTATAGTGGTAAAAATCAACAGAAGTCATTTGATATTAATAAGTGATATCAATGAGTATATGGATAAATAATTACTAGATTATTATGTAGAAATTAAAAAGTAAATTGGAAGTTTATTAATTATCATGGTAGAATTTCTACAGGTATGCTTAAATAATTAAAGTATATACTGTGAATTCAGGCTTATAAACATTAACAGTGATAATATATATAAACATATAGTTTAGGTGTGTTTGATGAAGATGAAAAATATTTGTAATGCAGAATACAGAAAAAAAATCCATGTGTGAGCCACACAATGACCATTTACCATAAATATGCAAACCCTTTCTATAATATAGCATATATGTGCTGTATGAGCATAAGAAACACATGGATTATGTGGTTAGGGATAGAGTTGATGCAGATAAAGAGGAACAGGACAAAGCAAAGAAGTTTAAGAAAATAATATTTCAAAAAAAAAATTATACAGTGGCTGATCACATCATGATTGTATGTGGTTGTGTGTGTGTGTGTGTGAGAGAGAGAGAGAGAGAGAGAGAGAAAGAATCATCTCCAAAACACCAATGGCTATTACAGAATGATGACTAAAGATATTCTGTGATGTAAATAACATGTATTAATTTTATGTAAGGTATTTAACCTCAAATTGTATTAGTTTCATTCCCAGATTATTAAAAACGTGACTAGCTACTTCAGGGATTTTTTAAAACCTAGAACAAGTCATTCTGAGCATGGGCCACTATAATGACACCAATATTTATCTGATATTAGTATCCTTGTAGTATCTAGAAAAGAAACAGGGGCCACATCTGCTGCTTAGAGTAGTGTCTTACGGCAGAGTTTGGGAATTTTACTTGCCTATTTTTATATTTTTACCAAAGAGATCGTAAAACTTATTTGCAATTAAATTAGTTAATTTATAAGAAAAATTGTTACTTTCTCCTTTTGAAAAATGATACATTTTGGTACTTTAAAATGCTTCTAGAAACAAGTGAACTAGTCAAGCTACATAACTTATCCTTATAATTAATGGTTGAATCATACAGCTGACTACCCTAGATACCTCACTTCAACAAAGTATATCACATATTTATCCTTCATTCTTTAAAGAACATTTGAATCATGAGCAGAGAGAAACCAAAAACTTAATTACTTACAATAAGCTTATTTCTCTAAAATAATTATCTAAATGTATCAGAAATTCCAGCTAACATGTTCGGTATCTTCTTTATTTCATTTCCGAAAATATTTCTAGAAGGATATTTATTCCTTGTTGCATATGTAAATAAGGAACTAATGGGAAAGTAGCATGATCTTTCACATTTCATGGTGGCTACCAGATTTGAAAATCACTCAAAGAAGTAAGTGATTAGAGGGAACTCTGACTTAAATTATTGACCAAAAATTGAGTTGGATGGACTATTTGCAAATCTAGGAAAGAAACTTACAAATTAATAATGTATTATTTTTTAAAGTACTAAGGATAAGAAACAGTCCCAGCAACTGATACAATGGCTAATGATACATTCTAGATTTGAGGATAAGAAAAATCATGTCAAGTTTAATAGTAAGTCTAGGGGGCCTCCCTGGTGGCTCAAGGGGTTAAGTCTCAGCACTATGAAGCTGCTGGCAGCCACTGCAGCATGAGTTCAAAGCCTGGCTGGGAGGTGACCTACATGGGCAGCAGACCTCTCCTGTCTCACCTGCTGCTCCCCTCAGCAGTGTATTTTAATCAATCTGCCTGTTCTGCTCCCCACTCTGTCTTTGGTGAATCTTCTCACCCCCTCACCTCTGGCCTACACCACAAGTCTTGTATGCATAAATAAATAATTATTTTAAAAAAATACAGTAAGTCTACAAAATGCAGAGAATTTCTCACTGGCCGCCAGGTACAAGCAATCTGATAGTACCAGATGTAAGTACTGAAGAGAAAACACACGGAACAGGGTGGGAGGTGGGAACAAGAGAAATTATCTGGCTAGTCTGGAAACTGAAAATAACTCCCCAAACTATAATTATGATGCTGACATCTAAAAACAGCATCCAGGCCTCCTTGGTGGCACAGCAGTTAGGCCCTATGCTGTGGAGCTGTTGGCAGCGGTGAGGCGAGTTCAACGCCTGGCAGGGGAGATTCCCACACGGTGTGGCAGACCTCTCCTGCCTCACCCACTGCTCCCCTCAGCAATGTATTTCAGTCCATCTGCCTCTTTTACTCTCCACTCTGTATCTGGTGAACCCTCTTGCTGCCCCACACCTCTGGCCTGTACCCCAGCTTTTATTCATAAATAAATAAAATTTAAAAATAAATAAAAAGAGCATTCACATACACATGCGCGCGCACACACACACACAAAGAAGCACACTTCACTTCAAAGAAATACACTCTAATAGCCTTTTGGAAAGGTCTAATTCAGCTACTGTTAGCCCTCAGGTTCCTTTTTCAAAACTTACTGTCTTTCATCCATTTCTGGAGATTTGATCTCCTTGAATTAGGATATAGGAAGTCGTCATATTCTCAACACAGGAAGTTTTGGGAGAAACAAAGGAGCTAATTAGTTTAGAATGAGAAGCAAATATAACATTTTTGAGAATTTCTCTGTCCTTGTGCTCTGCATCAAGTTGTAATATTAAACATTAAGATCTATTAAAAGGAAAATTCTCCAAAAGTAAAAGTAAAAATATTAAAAGTTAATCCAGTCCTCCAAGTTATGTTTGTGTAAGAGAGCCTTTATAATAATTCAACTATGAAATAAAACCAATGCCATGCTATGACCAGCTAGGTGGCAATACCTGGACTGTATATGTATTGAATCAGCAACCTCTACATGGTGGAGTTTCTCTCATAGCCATGACTGAAATGGTGGAATGGGAGTGTGACCACTCACCATTATGGTTAAAGACCCAATAGAAAAAAATTTATTCCCATCCTCATGATTTTATGCTCTGCTGGCCTAGAGGCCTTAGTTGCAGAAGGAGGACTACTTCTACCACGAAACACAGCAATGATTTCTTTGAGCTGAAAGTTAAGGCTGCCATCCAACCACTTTGGGTTCCTCATTCTTCTAAATCAACAAGCAAAGAAGGGAAGTATAGTGTTGGTTAGGTGATTAATCCTGAATACTAAGGTGAAATTGCTCTACTAGGCCACAATAGAAATAAGAAAGAATATAAGTGGAATACAGGTGGTTCCTTAAGCCTCCTAGCACTCAGCTAATGGCCCAAACCTTTCAAGAATAAAGATTTAGATCACTTAGTCAGGTGATCTTTCACAAAGAAAGCTAAAATATGAATGTGAAGGGGTAGATGCACCCATAGTCCATTGCACCAAATAGCCAAGTTGTAGAAACAACCTAAGTGCCCAAGGTGAGATGAGATGATTAAAAAGATCTCTCTCTCTCTCTCTCTCTCTCTCTCTCTCTCTCTCTCTCTCTCTCTCACACACACACACACACACACACACACACACAGACACAGAGGAATATTAATCAATTATAAAAGATAAAAGATGAAATATTGCCATTTGTGACATGGATAGAATTAGAGGGGGTTTTGCTAAGCAAAATAAGTTAAAAGGAGAAAGAAAAATAATGGATGACTTCATTCATGTGGAATACAGTGGAACAAAATAAAGGAACAAACCCTAGAAATCTGAGTGCAGAATGTAGACTACTAAAGGGTGAGTGTGGGAGAGGGATGCAAATGGGGGATGGGACCAATCATTGTAATAGAGGATTATGGGTGCCTTGGTGACAGGTATAGGGTGGTAACATACATTTGAAGAGATGTGAACCTATACTACTAACTTATATACAGTGTTGTAAACCAATATTACTTGAATAGAAATAAGAAATAGAAAATAAGATAATAAAAAAGGACTATGAATAGCTGAGGTGCTTGCTGAAGCTGTGCTCAACTTCATATGCATGTACTTGAATCAGAAAGGTTAAGGAAACCACTTTTGAAGAGCAAACTTTTCAACCAGTATTAAAGTAAAAAGCAAGCCTCCTCCAGTTCAAATAATATTAATCTATGTCTGAAGACCAGATATATGGATTACAAGCTCAACCAGAAACATATTACCTTGGAAGCCAATTTGATGCCAAAATGCCTTCTACAATACCTCTTCTCAACATGATGAATGCACCTTGGATCCTGTAGGGCCCTTTATGTATCTTGACTGAAGTTGTGCTTGATTTTTCAGAATACTCAGTTCTTACTTGAATTTTCCACATCCATGCGAATCATCTATAGCCAGACTTAAATTAGCTTTATATAAATTGTTGAGTAAATAACACTTTTATTAACACAAAGAACATGTATCAGATTGATAGGAAGAAGTAACTTCATTTTACCCAAAAACAACATAGAACTTTAAAATGATGCAAAGTTTTCAGAAATTCATTCTTAAGGGCTCCACCTATTTCCATGGGGTAAAAAGAAATTAAATATCAATGCTGATTCCTAAAAGGGTCAAACTTGGAAATACTGCCCTTCCCATACATACAATGAAAGATAAAAAAGACATTCAAACCCTCATGGACCTGGGAATAAGGCACTGTCGTTAGTAACATTAAGGCTAATGATAAGTGTAGGCAAACACTAAAAGTGATCAAATAAGTTTGTTCCCAGGAGAGCCAAACTTGAAAATGCAACAGTTCTCATATATTAAAATATTAAAAAGATGTCCATTCTCTCTGGCCTCAGAGAATGGAACAGTATCTAACAACCACATTTAAGTAACTTAGGTATTGGCAAAAGAGAGACAAAGTTCCAATTCAGGTGTCTCCTTTTCTCCTACTTCAGAGAGAAGACTTGGAACCAAACAAACGAGAAAGCACCTCAATGTGAAGGATACTCCAAACTGATACACTGAGTTTTAATTCAGGTAAGAAGTTGAGTATTCTGAAAAGCCCAAAATGTACTTACACATTGTTTGCATTGTTTACTGGAAGGTAGAGGATATATAGCTCCCACATAATTAAGAAGCAAAAAAATACATAAATGTCAAATTTCTCCAAAGAAAAAAAATCTACAATCTTACAGTGTGGTTAGAAAAAAAAGTTGTGCCCACCTGGTGGCGCAATGGCTGTGCTCTGTGCTGTGGAGCTGTCAGCAGAGGCAACACTAGTTCAACACCCTGCTGGGGAGTTCCCACATGGTGCGGCAGACCTCTCCTGCATCGCCCGTTGCTCCCCTCAGCAGTGTATTTCCATCAGTCTGCCTGTTCTGCTTCCCACTCTGTCTCTGGTGAACCCTCTTGCCACCCTATGCCTCTACCCTGTACCCCAGCTTGTATGCATAAATAAAAAAATAAATCTTAAAAAAATAATAAAAATAAAAAATAAAAGTCATAATAATGCCGATCAACACTCTGACATCTATTGCACGACCTGGCAGTAACCAACTTTGGAGTAGGAAGGCATTTACCAGGAAATGATAATTAAATCTGTGGTATTTTCTTGGAAAAATGTGCACAGTATTCTAGACAAGAATTTATAAATAGTCACTCTCCCAAAGGAAAGACAACAAGGAACAAAATCTGCTGTGTATTGCAGTCCTTTTTGAAAAGAAAACCCGTTAGCAAGAGAGGAACACTGTCTTACTGTCATTGCTCTGAAGGCCATTATTTTTAATAGAAGAAATGTACTAAAAAAGAAAAATGAGAAAACTGGTCAAACAGACAGTAATAATTAATGCATTTTTTTTCACAAGCAAACAAAATGTTTTCATTTTACAGGCTTGGGAGAAAAAGGAAAAAGTCCAAAACTAGTTTGCAGAAAAGTTTTCTTCCAAGAAGGAGTCACTTTTGAGGCAACCATTATTTATATTGAATTTCTCATTATCATTTTGAAGGTGAGAAATAAAAGAATAAATTTCTCATCATAATATGAGCATATTGTGCATAAATCAGAACTCATCGTCAAATATCACTACCTATCATCCACATTAAAACACATGCAATTCACAGCAACATGGATGGAGTTAGAAGGGAACATGCTCAGTGAAATAAGCTAGAAAGAGAAAAATATCGAATGGTTTCACTATTAGAGGAATCTAGAGAAACCAAATAGGAGAGAGATATTCAGCGAGGGAAGGGGAGGATAAGGGTTAAAAAATGGGGGAGAGGGCGCCAGAGCAATAAGACAAGAGAAAGACATTTAAGGAATCCAAATAGGAAAAGAAGAAATTAAACTGTCTCTGTTTGCAGACGGTATGATAATATCTATACAAAACCCTAAAAACTCCATAGAAAAACTACTCAAAATTATAGAGCAGTTCAGTAAAGTAGCAGGATACAAAATCAACACACAAAAATCAGTAGCCTTACTATATGCAAACACCCAATCTGAAGAAGAAGAAATTAAGAAATCCATCCCCTTCAAAATTGAAACCAAAAAAATCAAATATCTGGGAATAAATATAACAAAAGACGTAAAAGACTTATACAAAGAAAACTATAAAGCACTGTTGAAAGAAATACAAGAAGACACAAGAAAATGGAAAGACATCCCCTCCTCTTGGATTGGAAAGATTAACATTATCAAAATGGCAATCCTCCCAAAAGCAATTTACAGATTCAACACTATTCCAATAAAAATCTCAATGACATTCTTCAAAGAAATAGATCAAATACTGATGAAATTCATATGGAACTACAAAAAAACCTCACATAGCTAAGCCCCTCCTGACTAAAAAGAAAGAAAACAGAGGAATTTCACTCCCTGATTTCAAACTATACTACAAAGCTGTTATAACTAAAACAGCATGGTACTGGAATAAAAACAGACACAAAGACTAATGGAACTGAATAGAATACCCAGAATTAAAGCTGCATAGCTATGAACAACTAATCTCTGACAAAGGAGCAAAGAAAATGCAGTGGAACAAGGACAGTCTTTTCAATAAATAGTGCTGGGAAAACTGGACAGGCACATGCAAAAAAATGAAGCTAGACTACTGCCTCACACCCTGCACAAAAACCAACTCAAAATGGATAAAAGACCTAGATGTAAGACCTGAAACCATAATATTTATAGAAGAAAATATAGGCAAAACTCTACACAACATACATCTCAGCAAAATCTTTAAGGACACATCCCCCAAAGCAAAGGAAGTGAAGGACAAGATAAACAGATGTGATTACATCAAAATAAAAAGGTTCTGTACAGCAAAAGAGACATTAACCTAAACAAACAGACACCCTACCAACTGGGAAAAGATCTTTGCACACAATACATCTGATAAAGGACTGATAACAAAAATTTACAAGGAACACACACAACTCAATGAAAACAAAGCCAATAACCCAGTCAAAAAATGGGCAGAAGAGCTAAAAAGGCACTTTTCCAAAGAAGAAAAGCAAATGGCCAACAGGTACCTGAAAAAATGCTCAACATCACTTATAATCAAGGAAATGCAAATCAAAACCACTATGTGATGCCACCTAACACCTGTAAGGATGGCACACATTAAAAATATAGTCAACAACAAATGCTGGAAAGGATGTGGAGAAAAAGGAACTCTTCTACACTGCTGGTGGGAATTTGAACTGGTCCAACCACTATGGAAAGCTGCATGGCGATTCCTCAAACTACTAAACACGGAGCTTCCATACGACCCAGCAATACCACTTTTGGGAATCTACTCAAAGGACACAAAAACACTAATCCAAAAGGATACATGTACCCATATGTTCATTGTGGCACTGTTTACAATAGCAAAGGTATGGAAGCAACCCAGATGTCCAAAAATAGATGAATGGATTAAGAAGATGTGGTACATATACACAATGGAATACTATTCAGAATTCAAAGAAGGTAAACACATGCAATTTGCAGAGACATGGATGGAATTAGAGGGGATCATACTCAGCGAAACAAGCCAGAAAGAGAAAAATATAGAATGGTTTCACTTATAACAGGACTATAGGGAAACCAAATAAGAGAGAGACACTTGGGAGGGTGGGGGGAGGGGGAAGATAAAGACACAAAATGAAGTTGAAAAGGACACAAGGGACCACGGAGATGGATCACAGATGAATGAAAAAAAAAATGGGGGAGAGGGGAGCACAAGGGATTGTGGTGATGGTTCACAGGTGAACTGATGGTGAGTAACCCATGGGGAATACACCATAATGTAAAAGATACAAATAATAATAAACACATACTTTTAAAAAACTGGAATAAATTAATTGAAGTAATTAAAATAATCAAAAAATTTAATTTGCTAGTTAAACAACTATATTCTATTTGTAAATGAATATAGACATCATCACCAGGCTTTGATGACTACATCATGTAGTCTTAAAATATTCCTAACTTATTAATATTTTAAACTTTTGGTTGTATTTTATTTTTAAGGTTTACAGCTTATATATGTCAGCATCTGTGTAAAAATATCCTAATTTTTAAATATGGATTTTTATTTCTGTTCCTCTTTTAGTCTTACTAAAATATCTAAAAGGATCTCCTAATAATTAAGTAAGAAACTGGAATTTAACCATGTTGTTTGTATACCATGCTTTGAAAAGGTAGCTAGCTCAGCATCTACAAAAATATATTTTGACCTATTTTGGCTTGGGAGAGGGGGTTCTTTTGCCAATTCTTTCTCTCCCTCAAATAAGAAATAGGGAATGTATACATTTAAATAGTATTATATACCCACTTGCTTCCAAGGAATACTGTGAAAATTAATGTGATTATGCTCGTAAAACACATTGAGTCCTTGAATGGAAGCTGATATATTTATAATCAGAATTCTAGTAAGCACATATATAATATGTTAGGTTTTTCCATATTATTTAATTTAGAAGTGCAGGCTGTATATGAGGTGATTGACCGAATGTCTAATCATCAGTTTGCCAGCCTTTTCTCTATCCCATCGCTATCTTCATCCTTGTATGGTGTTTGCCACTTTGCCACATTCGGTATATGTACCTCTATTCTCTGATTTTCTACTAATACTCTTGTGAAATACACCTGGAATTCTTACTATAAAACACTCATTTGAATCAACTCAATCTCTTTGGAAGATATTTCAAATCAACTGAGTCCTTTTTGCCACCACATTTTTATCACCCTTCTTTCCCACTTTTTGCCTCAGCAGAAATTTGGCATTTCCAATAAGCAACCTTGACCTTCTTATCCAAGTGCTCATTATGAAAATGTTATATTATCACTCCTGGATCCTGACTGATTGTGTGAGAAAAGGTAGTGAAGGCCTGCTTCTTGCTAGCCAGGTCATTTCTCACAATTTCTCACTTAAATATTAGCAGCAGAATGGAAAGAATACAGACCTGCAGCATGTATCACCTTGAACGACTTCACTTCTCTGAGTTGTTGGGTCTTTATTTGTAAAACATACAAACATTTTTTTTTAATGTTTCTTGACTTCTCTGACTTACATTTATAGATACAATCATTCTAATAAAAATTAACAGAGTTCATTGAAATTCTAATGCATCTGCTCACATAGAATCTTTATCCATCTATAAGATCAGTATATAATAAGTATTATAACTACTCATGGGCAAATCTCCTCTCCCTGACATTGCCACATCTCCATTACATTCAAGTAATTGCTTTGTTTGGTGTCACCTACTTAAGATAAGGATTTTGTTAAAACTCAATTTTTGAATCAGTAGATACGGGGTGAACTTGAAGTTCTGTTTGTTTGCTTAAATGTTCCTACGTGACATTATGCTATTGCTCCAAGATAAATCTGAGAGGTCACAGACTTTCAGATTAGTGAGCTTAACTCTACCTTTTCCTAAGCCTAAAATGCATCCCCATCACCCTGTGTCTTCTTAATAATGAATCACTTTGGTGATGTTAGTCTAAAATGTTAAGGGAACTTGTCTCCCCATCACATCACTCATTTCCCAAAATATTTCTCCCTGCCAACAAGACACACAGGGACCCAGCTGAATTGGTGACAAGTTCCATTCACCAAATCAGAAATGTCCATTGGGTAACATAGGGTTTTTTATTAGGCAAGGCTGGCCTGGAATATTCTTTGTTTTTAGGAGACATTCTCTCTCAAGAGAATCCCTAATCCTCCTTATAAATTATCTTCTGTAAGGTCTACCCGGTAAGTTCACCATATATTTCAGGTCAGAATTTTGATAACAGGACATGTATTAAATAGAACATGTATTAAATAGAAGA
The DNA here is from genome assembly GCA_004024925.1 of Scalopus aquaticus. Taxonomy (NCBI): domain Eukaryota; kingdom Metazoa; phylum Chordata; class Mammalia; order Eulipotyphla; family Talpidae; genus Scalopus; species Scalopus aquaticus. Next base: position 81,616 of record PVIJ01000218.1, on the reverse strand, counting down.
ATAGGTCTCCTTTGATATAATAAATTACTTTCAAAAGTTGTTATGAAAATTATATATATATATATATATATACACATATATATATATATACAGCATGTTTTTCATAGGGAGTGTTCAATAAATGGTATCTGGTATCTATTTTCAATTCCCATCAATACTTACTAAACACTTCAAGTGATAAGTGCCCAATAAAATAACATTTCCCTTAGCAAATTCTTGGTTCAATAGTGGCAGCTAGTTCATTAGCAAGTCCTAAATTTAAAATGGTGTTTATACATTTACCCAGCACATACGTATTCAGTACTATATATGTGTCAGAGATATACTAGAGGATAAATAAGACAAAAAGTGCTGCCTTCATGGAGTTAACATTCCAGAGGTGTAATTAAAATCAGTTCTTTTACCTTTTCCTTTGCATTAACTATGAGCAGTTTCCATCTGTAACCAGTCCTTGGTATGTACACCTAAGTCCCTATCACCAAAATCACGACCATCATCTTTACTGATAGCAAGAACAAGAGAGCTCATTCATTTTATAGTCTAAAGCCAACTGTTTTCAGGGAGATTGTGTTTATGTGCAAGTTATTTACCCCCATGAATGTGATCTTCTTCATCTATAAATTATGTTTAAACAGTATTAGCTCACAAATCTTTCTAATACTATACCCCAATCCCAAAGTTTCAAACATCGTTTCACCACCAGATTTCACAAGGCTAGGATGTCCTGAGCATCTATGATGTGGAAATTTATATTTTTACCATAATATTTCTATTTCCAAATCATCAAAATTAAAACCTTTGCAAGCTCTAGAACTAGCTTATATGTTTCTTTTCCATTCCACATTTGTAGACCTCTATACTAAATTCAATAATCACATCGTGGAAGCTCAGGGCATCCTGGCTTTTAAGAAACATCCATGCTTCAAAGCACTTGAGAATATATTCACTCCACTCCATCAATCATCTGTGCCTTGCTCAACCATACTTTGTATTATGTCTTCTAATACTATACCCCAATCCCAAAGTTTCAAACATCTTTTCACCACCAGATTTCACAAAGTAACATATTTTCCTCTTTATAGTCACTAGAAACTCTAAACTAAAGAGTCTTCTAATTCACTCAACTTATTGGTTCACCTCTGGCTACCTGCATCTCTCCTCTAATGGATGCTTCATCATTTCCCTCAACCTGTACTCCATGATTATGTTCTGTGATACCCTCTATAATAGTTACCAGTCCCTCTAAATATACTCATCTACTTTTCCATTGTCATCCCCGAGACACAGAGCAGAGAGGGAGAAAGCATCAACCCCATGCATCTATTCTACTAAAAATGTTTGTGTCTAGTAGCAAATACAATTTTAATGCAGCTTTAAAAGCTCTTAGTAATGTCTTACTGATTACTATTTTCCTGATCTATAAATCCTCTCCTTTTTTCTCATCCTTTACAGTATTTTTCCTTCTATCTTTCTACGATTAAGAATCCACTGACCAACTTTCTACTTTCAGTTTATTTTTTCATCCTTAAAACAGTCAAAAATGGATCTTTTTTCTTTTCATGGTTTACTCCCAACTTTATCTCCTTCAGGGATCTCTTTAATAACACTCCTTCCAATTCCACTATTGACTGTATCACCATATAAAGTACATGGCACTTCATGATTAGTATCTGATATTGACTCAATAATCCTGATTTCTCTAGAGCTCTCTTCCATGCAACATTAATGTCACATAAGTAAGTGAGGAAATCCATTCATGAAGGATGCAATTTTTATACTGACTAGGACAAAACTCAGTTGGAAATGAACAGTCATGCAGTACCTAATCCATAATAAATCCTGTTAACTCTTTTTAAAAGATAAACCAAGTTCTTCTTGAAGTAATCTTATCTTCCTGAACTAGAGAACCCCTTCCCCAAATCTCTTTATACATATTATTTTGAGGTCTGCTCTATCTCTTGCTAGAGTCTACCTCATTTTCATGTAGATATTTATTATTTTTTTAAAGATTATTTATGCATACAAGCTGGGGTACAGGCCAGAGGCATGGGGCAGCGAAAGGGTTCACCAGAGACAGAGTGGGGAGCAGCACAGGCAGATCGAATGAAATACACTGCTGAGGGGAGTAGCGGGCGAGGCAGGAGAAGTCTGCCGTGCCATGTGGGAATCTCCTCCAGCCGGGCATCAAACTCACATCGCCGCTGCTGACCGCTCCACTGTACCACCAGGGAGGCCCCATGTAGATATTTAAAGGTGGTGTCTTTATCTTGATGAGGGGCAGTTACCAAGGCAACTAAGAAAGAGATCAGCTCTCAGCATGACCCCTGCTCTAATGTATAAAACAACAAGCTTCAGCTCCTTACTGATGCTAGTGTGACCCCCCAGACCAGCAAAGTTTCATCACCTGGAAGTTTCTTTAAAAAGAATTGCAGGCTCCAGTGACTTATTAGGTAAGAGACCCCATTTTAATTAAATCTTCTAGGTGAGTTCTGTGTCATTGTTTGAGATGATCTACTTTAGTTCTTATTTCTATGATAGTAAAAATGAAAAAAAATGTGTAAGTCTATCATCTACTTTTTCTTGCTTTATCTTTTCTCAAATACTCAACTTACACAAATAAATTTATTGATTTATCTAGATTGACTTCTACAAACCAACTTCCTATTTTTGATGCAATAGATGTTTCTGATCAGCACTGCATACTCAATTCCTTCAACAGTTAGAAACAGAAAACTTTTATGGCACTCATTCACACATTGATCCTGTACAAATAACTGCCACCAATCCATTAAGTATTGCCAAAAATCTCATTTATACATTATAGATTGTAAAATCAATAATTTTAGAATTGGAAGGGATTTAAAGATCATTAATCCACCTCTATTCATGTTGTCTGGCAAAAAGTAAGTTTTTAATAAATATTTGCTGAATAAAAGAGAAAAAGATACAAAGAGAAAACTGATTTCACATAGAATTAATGATTATCTCTCAATGACAGAATAATAACTAGAATTCAGTCTTTGAGGTCCTTTCTAATTCATTATCTAGTTAAATCCTTGCTCTCTTCCATGTGCATATTGCAGTGATTTCAACCTGCAAGAGAGGTCGACGTGGGGAATTGAATACTCTGACTCCTGAATCTCAAATCTATGGGTTCTGATTTGGCCTGGGTGATATACCCAGCATAGACAATGGGTTTTCTAAAAGGCTCATTAGGTAATACCAATATACAGGCAAATTTGAAAATCACCGCTCTATACAATACTTAATTTTAATGCTCTTTACATTTAAAAAAATACAGAAACTGTGAAAACTTCTATATGAATCGATTGTTGATGATTCTAGGACCACACTTTAATAGAAAGTTCTATAGCATTGGACAACGTTATTCACTGAGTCTAAAAGGAAGGGTTTCAGAATGAACAGGAATACAAGTTCTCCTGTAATCACTCAGACTCCTTCCCCCTTTGTGTTTCCACATTTCTTAAATTTGTCCATCATGTAAGGAAAAAAATTACAATCTTATTTTTAAAGTAAAGCATACCATTTTAAATAAAACATACTGGAAAGGTCTTGAGGGTATTATGCTAGGTGAAATCAGAGAGAAAGACATGCCATATGATCTCACTTACATGCAGAATCTATAAGGTAAAATTTCAAAAAATTCATAAAAAGAGATCAGATGTTTTGTTACCGAAGAGGGTGTGGGTGGTTGGGGAACTGAATGAAAATGGTCAAAAGATAGAAACTTTAAGCTCTGAGATAAATAAATTCTGGAGCTATAATGATGATATATTGATAGTTAATACTACACTAGAGTGTATTTGAAAGTTATTAAGAAGGTAACTCCTAAGTGCTCTTATCAAAAGGAAAAAAAAAATTCCTTTCTTTTTCTTGTATCCATATGCTATGATAGATGACAACTAAATGTACCGTGGTAAACATTTCACAAGATATAGAAGTCAAGCCATTATTTTGTACCCTTAAACTTATACTGTATATCAATCATATCTCAATTAAACTGAGAAAAAGAAAACAAATTACAATTGCCCCCTGATATAAGGATTCTATTAATTTCCCCCCCTCATGTCTATAATTGCCTAGGAAGCCGATATCTCAAATACGTGTTAATTGTAATAATTTTCTAATTATTTCCCTGCCCTCATTCCCTACCATAAGTAATGACACAACTTATTTCTCCCACAATAAATCCCCCATCACTTTTTTTTTAATTTCAGGATATGTTTTAATAACTGACATTGCCTGATATAAGGCAAAACCTTATAAATATGTTATTAATGACACATATGTAAAAAGACCAATATTTAATTTAAAATAAAAAGATTCAGACATTCTTATAATCTATAATCACTTATAATAGTCATATATTAAGTAGGAGGATAGAAAAACATCGAAAACAAAGGAAGAAAAGAAGGTAACTCCCTACAAAAGAAACTGATCAGGCAAAATGTATATCAGAAAAGTGTATTCTAAAATAAAACCCCTTTATACCGATAAAGGGGAAAATTTAATAATGATTCAGTAAAGAAAGGGAATAATAAAATTGCTAAAATATCTGCTTTTAATATATAGCCTCAGAATACTTAAGCAAAAATTGATAGAGCTAAAGAAAGAAATAGACAAATCCATACATACAGTGGCACATTTTAATAGCTGTCTAAAAGTAATTATAAGAAAATCAAACTTAACAAAAAAAAAAACTTACTTCTGACTGAAGTGGAATGCTCTTCAAAAGATTACTGAATTCTTGAGATTATGCTCAGTGAAATAAGTCAGGGGAGAAAGAAAAATATAGAATAGTTTCACTTATAGGAGGAATACAGGGGAACCAAATAAGGGACTAAGGAAAACAACAACAAGAAAACACAACACAACAAAACAAAATTAAACAGACAACTATAATCCAGAGACATTCTGCAGGGGAGGAGGAGGGAGAGGGCTCAAAATGAGGGCAGGAAGAGCACAAAGGACTATGGTGATGGTGCATAGGTGAATTGGTGATGGAAATTCTAGGGGGACTACACCTGAGATAAGAGAGAAAACACTGTAATAAAAAAATTAAAATAAATTTAAAGTATTTTCAGAAGAGGGTAAAGTGATCTGTTAAGTGCTTCACCTTTTGCTTTTTTTATTCCCATGTATATTTCCAAATTGTGTCATTTTTTTCCAATCAAAAGTTATAGTTATATTCCATTAAAATAAACTATGATTATTTTTGTATAATACAAAATAATAATACAAAAGGGAGGAGGAAATATTAGATATATTGATGAACATTAAAGACAGATATGAAGGCTGAATATTGCACACTCTAGCATAATTACTAAGTCATAACAGATGTGGACCAGAAGAAAAAGGTAACAGAGAAGTTAAAATAGCATTTAAAAAAAAAAATCTCTGTTAATACAGAAGACAACAAAAAAGAAGGAACAAAGAAGAGATGATATTTATACAAGACAAATGCTACAATTAAAGGAGAAATTACTAGAATATATAAAGCTAAAGATACAGACAGATTAAAAATAAAATGATTGAAGAAATATAAACTTTGTGACCACTAATCTAAGGATTCTCTCAGGGTGAAACCATAATCCAGGACTGAGATATGCGGTAGCTCTCATTGTTCTTAGAGAGAGCATAGATGTTCTTGAATGAATGTTTCATTTTTCCTCTATGCACATAACTTGTTTTGCCAAAATCCTTATTCCATTACCCAGAAGTCAACCACCACTCATTTTTTTAAAAAGCACGAATTCCATTTGGTCAAAAGTGGGGGAATAAAGGATTATTATTTTAGTTCTTAATGCTACAAGATAAAATAACATAATCATAACAATCTCATATTTTAACTCATAAAACACAGTTTATCTTATACTGAAAGAATGGAGTAGAAGAAAATGAGAAGGCATATTTATAGAACATGATGGAACATCTACTATTGATCAAATTTAATATGAGTTTGGTTATTATGCTCACATATTAAGTGAGCATGGATAAAAACAATTAAAACATTAAAAATGGTTATTTTGTAATTCACCACTTCTCTTGTGAAAATATACTTGTCTACCTAGCCCAAATTTTATAATTTCAGAGGTTGGTGGACCTCCAAGTTTCCATTCCCAAATCCTAGTGGAAAGATTCTAGTACTCAAGGAAGAGACAATGAATATCATAAAAATAGAACGGTTTTTGGATTGCCAAATAATAGATGGACGGTTGTAACGTTTTTCAAGTTAGGTCCATAAGAAAAGTAAACAACATGTAAGAAATGTATTGCTTTATTGATTCTAAATGTTTATTTGTGAGAGAAGCCTGAGCAATCAAGCATTATACGGAATCAGATAATTAAAACAGGATCTCTACTCCTGAGAAGTATCTGACTAAGAGGTAAGTGAAATTTTCAGTCCAGTGCTATTAGGTGTCTGGTTAAAGTGCATAGAAATGTCTTTCCGAAAGAAAGCACTTAAAACTGTAATCTGAAAGGAAGATTGGATTTGAGTAAGTGGAGTAGGAGGAAAAGAACCCTACACATGAGACACAGGTGAACTAAGGGAAGAATCAGACACAACCTTGAGACTAAGAAAGAAGGGGAATCAATACAGATAATATTTATAGAGTGCTTAATATATGCCAAACACATTTTTAAAGCACCTTACATGTGAACCTCACTTAATCCCAACAATGTCTAGTGAGGTAAGTCTGCTTTCCATCTCAATTTTACAGAAAAAGATACTGTAGCATCTAGGAAATAAGTACATGCTCTACATTACCTACTAGAGCCAGAATTTGGACATAAATTAAACCTCTCTGGTTTCCAGAAAGAATATTGTTAAGAATAAAGGAAATAAATATGGATTAGACCTTGTACACGGATAGACACCTGAAAAAATGAATTATGAATCAAGATTTAGCACTGAAGTATTTGATCTCTCCTGGTCATATTGTAAGCTGTCACAGCATATTACACTTGGAAGTGGTATCACAAAGCAATGTTTTAGATTTATTTAACAAACTTATTTGAAGAGAGGTAGAATGTTCAAAGAGGTACTGAAATAAAGGAAACAAGGATTAATTTCTTGACGAGAGACTTGGATGAACAAAGACAAGCTAAAGCTACTTGTGACTAACATGTAAGAGCAGCAAACAAGGATATTGTTACTAATGGGAAAAACATTTCAGAGAGAAGAGGATCATTGTACCATGTTGGTGGAAATGTAAGTTGCCATGGCCACTATGGGAAGTGAAATGGAGATTCTTCAAAAAAAACTAAAAAATAGAAATCCCATATGATCCAATTATTCCACTTCTGGGTATTTATTATTTATTCTGAAAAAGGCGAAAAAATACTAATTGCAAAAATAGATGCACTCCCACATTTATTGAAGCATTATTTGTAATAACTAAGAACTGCAAACAACCCATAGACAGAAAAAATGGATAAAGAAGATGTGGTATATATACACAATGGAATGGAATACTATTTAGCTATAAAAAATGAAACCCATTTGCAACAGCAAAGATAGATGCAGAGAGTATTATGTTTAGTGAAATAAATCAGATGGAGAAAGACAAACACCATATGCTTTCACTCATATGTGATTTACAGAGGAAACAAACACATGAACTAAATAAAACAAAAATAAACTTTTAGACTATAAGGTGAATTAGTGGATACCAGAAATGAAGGAAAAAGGAGGTGAGTAAATTAGGTAAAAGGGGACAAGTTTATGGGAAAAGGATAGAACTGGACTTTTGTTCACTTTCAGTGGTGCATATCTAAAAGTTATATACTGTTATAATGCAATACTACAAATGTGTGTGTATGTATGTGTAAAAGAGTAAGATGTAGTCCATAAGTCTTCATCTTTAGGCTAAAATAATTACTAGTTTCCTCTTAAGGTAAATTTAGACTACAGAAAAGAAAGTCCATGTTCTCATCTTAATATCATATTAAGAACTTTATTTCTTTTAAAGCACAAAATTTGATATAGTAATCTCTTTTCTGACTTTGGCATATATTATAGACACTGTATTTTCAAAGTAGTCTCATATTAGAAAATGAATTCTCTTTGTAGAGAAGGATGACCTTTACAGACCAATAATAAATTAAAAGAAAAATAGATAATAACATTTTTTAGTTCAAAATTCTCATGTTCCATTTTGCTAACATATTTGTCCTTGAAGAAGAGGGCAGTTCCAGGCTTTTATAAAATAATAAAATAGAAACTTTTAAAACTAAAATAGAACATGTAAGAAACGATAGTGCAAGGTAATAGAATTCAACATCATTAAAAGAATACTAGCTGAAAAAACCCAGAAAATTTACTGTTTCTCTCACTACCTTGATTTTTGACATTATGCAAATGTAATCTTCTTGGATTATTTTACTACCTGCTAAAATAAAAATGATAGACAAATTTCAGGACTAGTCCAGTGAGGAATTATGTTTTTCTGACTCAATGAAATACAACCCAAGATGAAATTCATAACAATAAACTTGAGATTCCAAAGGTCTACTGTGCCAAAATAATAAAAGAAATTAATATTGTATTAGTATTAAAAATAGGGTTTTTCATTTTGAATGCCCCAAAGGGATATTCCACCTAATTAACATTCCTTATAATTCAATTTATTTCCATTTAATAGGTAATACATTTATGCTATTCATATATCAAAAGCACAAAAATTTAACAGTGAAAACTAAAATCTGATCTCTATTCTAATATGCCGAGTTCCCATATGACAGTTCTAATAATATGTACTGTCCTAGAGGTTCTTTATATATGTGTGTGCATATAGAAATACATTATTAGACTGAATTTTTGCATTGTGCTATTGTACTTTACATATTGTACAGGAAATTATTTTTTTTTAATTTACAATAGAGTGCGGTTGTTTTTCACATTTGTGTTGTGAGCTTCCTTGTTATTATCATTATTATTAATATTATTATCATTATTATTTTTAAGAGTTCCATTGCATGAATATACCTTAATTCATTTAACCATTAAAACAAGAAATTTAAGTTGTTCTGTTAGTATAATAGTGCTACAGTAGCAATTTTTTGTTCAAACTTTTTATCAGGTAAATGCAATTATGAGACTGGAATAAAATCCTGGGTGAAGAACTTGGTTGGGTTAAAGTATGCATATAGCTTAAATATTTATAGATCTTGCAAAATTGTTCAACACGTGAGATGTATTGTTTACATTCTCACAGGCAACACAGAGTGTTATTTTGTTACTAATTACCATATCAGTAGCAAGAGTTTAACAAGTTTACAGATGTTTGTCAGTCAAATAGATTAAAAAATTCTATCAGTGTTGCATTAATTTGAATATTTATTAGGATTCTGATGAATGTTAGTATTTGGTTTAGGGCATCATTTCCTATGTATAAGAGTTATTTTATCATATTTTATTAAATACCTGCCTTTTTGTACAAGATATTTTTCTGTCTTGTACATGATTTGTAGAAACTTAGCAATATTAGCACATTTCTATGATACAAGTTGCAATTTGTTTTCTCCATCGTCGCATTTGATTTTGAAATTTGCATAATCAAATCTTATTCTAATAAGACTGGTTTTTCTAATTGAATTATTCTTCCATTATTCTTCCCTGTATGGATTCCATAACAGGAATTATATGAACATATAGCAATGCTCCATTTTAAGATTATATCTCAGGTTTTTTTCTCATGTTATTAAAATTGCATATTTTACATATAAATATTTTATCTTGGTATCTGGTCTGAGATATGGATCTTTTTTTTTTTTTTTTGCAGGTGTGCTATCCATCTCTACAAAGCTATTTACAAGCTAGTCATTTGGTTCTGTGAACAAAATTACATATTTCTCTGGCAAAGCTGACAAGACTATTCATCCTGATTTTCTTCTGTTTACAGGGCATAGTTGCTTGAAAAAATATGTATGCATATAAATATAAATATATCAAGATACGCATGTATTTATGCATATGCATATATATTTATATATAAATAGGATGTTTATAAAAATAAAGTCAGAGCTAAGTTCAAGAGATAAAGTACATCAGCCGTACTGAATAAAGAAAGTGCATGATGTCCTTAGCTTGGTTATTCTTCAGGAAATCTGATTCTTATGTAAACTCTGCTTGGTATCTGGTGAAGATACCAATTATAAAATATTTTAAATATGAGAGACATTAATTCTGGTACATAAGTGTAATTACATGGAAAAAACCATTCTCTGAAATGCAATGTGAAAAGCTATCTTAGACTTGGGGATATTCTACATTCTACAGCTTTCTGGCGTAGCAGTAAAACCCAAAAGGGCATGCATAATTGATAATAGCCTTTGTCTTTTTTTACCTTCTAAAAAGGTCCTGTTGACCCAGGATTTGTTATTAATCTGGGTAATAATGTGGGATAGAAGGGAGAAGGGTTGTAACAATAGAACGGGAGGAGAATAAGAAAGAACACGTATTTAATTGCTTAAGATCACAGAATAGGAATCTCTGGGTAAAAACTGAATGTTGAATGCAAATTTCAAGGTTTCTGAGTTGGATATGAAAATACAGTCGCTCTCATAGTTATCCCTCCAAAACTTTCTACCTGAATTATAAAATAATGAAGCACTAAAGGGAACTTATTTTTGTGACATACTGATGTAATAAAAGTGAAGAGATAAATGTAATAAAATTAAAGTCTTAATTGAATCATCTGATTCAAACTACTAAAAAATTATTAATAAAGATTATTTATACAGCAAATATATTCCAAGAACCATTTGAAAAACCTCTCTTTTATTAATTCCTTTATACCTCAACTAACCAAATGAGCTTGATACTACTTTTATAAGTAAGGATGCTGGAGCAAAATAGGATTTAATAGCTTTCCAGGGTTCTATATCAAGTAATGATCCAACTGTACAGAAACAAAATGAAAAATAACAGCTTCCTCACTAGACTTGCAAGGGTCTACGACAGAATGTAGACACTAGCGATATAATGGAATGAGATATCCAAACGTCCATAGCATGTTGAAAAGAACTTGTATGTTCAAGAGTAACAAATCACCAGTTAAAATTAGCTATAACAGTCAGAAGCCATGTTCATCAATTGTCAGTATAAGTTATAATTATAAGGAACAGCATCTAATTCCAATTCAAAGAAGACTCAGAGAGGCAGACAGATAACCATACGGTCCAGACCTAGAGAGTACTAGAAAATATTAGCTGAGTTCCTTAGGTAGAGATCTAGCTATTCAAGCTAGGTTCACACTAGGGGAAAAGGAATGCTTCGAATTTGTAAATGAAATAGGAGTTGATTAGCCCTAACAAACCATGAACACAGATAAATCCTGATTTAAATTAACTAAAATTGAATATCACAATAGCCACATGTCAAGCTCTAAGGAGCACATGTGGCTCTGGTTACTGGATCAGATAGCACTGTTAGAGTATATAACAATGTCACCCAAGTCTTTCTTGTTGACTGTAGGATGCTTCATTATTTTTTTTTTAATATTGCGACAGTTTAACTACTTTGTACCTCATATTTTCGCAAGAATTGACTCCAACCCAGATGTGTGCAATAAGTAGGCCCGTGAGAACGGCAGACAAGTCCTTTCAAAACACCTTCTATCCCATGGAAAGATTTTAACAGCAGTAGGGATTTTCTTTCTTTATCTTTTTGTTTCTCTTAGCTGGAAAACCCCTACATCACAAAATGAGGCCTTTTAAAGATGGATTCCAACTATAAAACAACTTTTCCATTAGTTGAAAATTAACTCCTCTAATTTGTATTTTTCCCTCACAAATATGCATGCTCCCTGTCCCCTATTGGGCCATGTGCACCTTCCTGCATAATACAGTATTGGAAATTAAAAAAAAAATGAAGATTCTAAGACCATCCATTCTCTAAAAGAGTCAGAAAGGAAGTTTATCTAAGAATGTGAATTTTCAAGGTATCTAGTCATGATGAATTGTATAATTATATATACAAAAAATATAATACAGTAATACTGATATAGTAAGCAAAATATTCAGAAGACAGTAAGCATTATTTTGTAAGCCAAAGAGAGCAAAATGGTTTACTGACAAATTATCATGTGCTGACCAGCGAGCTGAAATATAATCAGTGGTACCCAGACATTTGGCAGTTATGCTGCAGATAGAATTACTGTCATCACGCACAACTTGTCTTTCCTTGTATTGATTTATGTGGACAATATCTCCATTTGATCAATACTAACACCTCAGGAGACAGAAGCCAATCAGAAAGAATTTTTAAGACTATCTCACAGTGAAGAAACTTGTAATTATTTTGTAATTGTACATTGCATAATTATTCCTAAGGATATTTTTATGTCTTTGGATTAAAGAGGAAATTAGATAATATTTGAGTACAAACACAACTCCAAGTAAATTAAGAACTTAGCTTCCAAACTAGTAGTAGTAAACATCACCAAGAAAAACTGCCCACTAGGAAATGATAAAAATATTAACATAAATAACTGAAAATTGATTCAGGTAATGTTCTGTTATGCTATTACCTTTCACATATAGAGAAATAACATAAATTTTGCATTTTTGAGATACCTTATTTATTACCTATTTTTCATACTTTCATATGATAATAATTTCATAATGATAAAATTAAGTTACGGTTTTAACAGAACTCATACAAGATTTAGAAACTTCCTGTGAGAGTGAAGCTTATTATAATTTCAACTCCCCCATGTCTCGTCTACAGATGATTTACAAACACTTGTAAGGAGAGCTTAATTTAGTATTTATGTTTCTGGGAATCATGGAAGGTGAGATGAAGGAGGGTATTTTCACAATGTTTATAATACTCAAGACTATTATGTGGGAAAAAAAGGGAGGAAGGAAGAAGTGGAAAACATTGCATCAAGATTTCTACTATGGACACATCAAGGATTCCAACCCAAACTGAACCTATATTTAGTGCTTAATGTGTTGATCAAGTTACAGCCTCCCCATGAGGTATTTTTCATTTACGAAGAAAAATTTATTTGATTTTATATTAGTTTACCTTAATATTTAAATATAATTCCTATATTAACTAGACAGGACAGGTATTATTTACTTTTTTCCCCCTGGAACTAGCACTTCTTTCCACTTTCTAAACTCCAAGTCTTTGCTTTATGTGCATAGAAACCAGCTAATAACGCATGGAGAGCAAATTCTCTGCCCCGTTCTCCTTGGGCTGTTATTGCACAACTACGATGGGCTACTATATAATGCCAAAAAAATGAAGAATGAGATGACCCTTAGAAGCAGGTTTTTTTAATAAATGAGTAATGTTCTCAAAAAACAAAAATTAAACTCCACTGAAGATGATCATTCTTCTTTTTACCTGATACAATTCAACCTTTTAATAGGATAAATACATATCATTGGCTATATATGTAAAAGATCTTCAAAACTGATTGCTATAACTTACTCATATTTACATATAAGAAAATTGTGATATATCAGAAATGAATGCCATGTAATAGATTGAAAGGAAATGATTTAAAAACATATATTGTAAACTCAGAGGTTACTTTGACGAGTAAGAACTGAATGTCTAAAGCATCAATGAATTATTATTCTCCACTTTCTCTGGAAAAAGTTGCATGTATTAATTAATTAAGTCATGATCAAAGGAAGATAGTGTAAGTACCAATCACACACTTATCAGGAAATATATTAAGTAAAATTATAGTTTAATTTCCCCCTTTATAAGTCTGTGAATGAAAATGCCACTCTCTGTTCATTGAAAAATCAGTGTCATGTTTTCACAAGGTCAAACTTCTCTGATAAATGTGTTTCCAATATATTGTTGAAACAAAAAATGCAAATAGCTATTGTCTGCATTGGGTCCAAAATGATTTATAGATCCCTGTGACACAACCGACTTTTTCAACATGACTCAAAAAATTATTCTTTTTAATTGTAGGATATAAGAAAAACATATTTTTTTCCTTTTAGTTCATGATAAAGTAGTTTTAAGTTTTACATTTAGGACATTGTACACAAACTATACATGCATGAATAATAAAGACTTAAAAATGGAGGAATGTAGGGGCCTCCCTGGTGGCGCAGTGGTTAAGCGCTGCACTGTGGAGCTGTGGGCAGCGGCAATGAGAGTTCACTGCCCAGCTGGGGAGATTCCCACACGGCATAGCAGATCTCCCCTACCTCGCTAGCTGCTCCCCTCAGCAGTGTATTTCCGTTGATCTGCCTGTTCTGCTCCCCTGTTCTGCTCCCCACTCTGTCTCTGGTGAACCCTCTCACTGACCCTCGCTTCTGGCCTGTACCCCAGTCTGTATGCATAAATAATTTTTTTAAAGATTTATTGATGCATACAAGCTGGGGGGGGGGGTGGTACAGGCCAGAGGTGTGGGATGGCGAGAGGTTTCACCAGAGACAGAGTGGGGAGAAGAACAGGCAGATCAATGGAAATACACTGCTGAGCAGAGCAGTGGGCGCCGCAGGAGAGGTCTGCCGTGCCATGTGGGAATCTCCCTGGCCGGGCGTCGCACCGACATTACCGCTGCCAACAGCTCCACAGCGCAGCACTTAACTGCCGTGCCACCAGGGAGGCCCATAAATAAACCTTTTAAAAAAAATGTAGGAATGTAGGAAAAAAGCCTAAGTTCTGTGCTCCAAATCTGGTTTTTAACAATCTCTTTTACCTTATCAAAGTAATTATTATTCCTTCCTATTCTCCTTGTGAGAGAAAGCAGAAATATTCCGATATCTAATATATCATATATATTCAGGATTCATCAACAATTCCTTTGAGAAAAGGAAGGAATTAGATAGGAAGCTTATTAAGTTATTTCAACCTTATTTTAAGTCTTTATAATAAGGCTTTTGTTTTATTTTTTTAAGATTTATTTATTTATTTATGCATCGAAGAACTGGGGTATAGGCCAGAGGTGCAAGGGATGAGAGGACACACCAGAGACAGAGTCAGGAACAGAGCAGGCAGGGTTACTGAAATACACTGCTAAGGGGAGCAGAAGGTGAGACAGGAGAGGTGTGCTACACCCTATGTGGGTTAGTTCCCTGGCCAGGGATTCAACTCAGGCCATATTCGTGATAGCACTGAGACTTAACCCCTAATAAGGCTTTCAAAACTCTTTGGGTGATGGGACCCAATGGACTCTGGCAGAGGATTACGTGTGCCTTCAAGGTGAGTGTAGTGCAGTAACACACATCTGAACAAGTGTGCGCCTGTACCACTGCATCATACACAGTGTTGTAAAGCAATGTTACCTCAATTAAAAAAAAGAAGTCATGGATGTATATGTACATTTAATTTCATCATGTGATCACATTGCCTACCAAGTTAGAGATACGTAAATATTTTAAATTGCTTTAAATTATTTTTGTGTTATTTTTAAAGTGCCCATAAATATCAAAGGGTTTTAAAAGCCATTTGTGTCTTGGTTACAATGGAAGTTTTCACGATACCTTACCAACTTCTTTTTTTTTTTTTAAAAGATTTATTTTTTATTTATACATACAAGCCGGGGTACAGTTCAGAGGCGTGGGGCGGCGAGAGGGTTCACCAGAGACAGACCGGGTAGCAGAACAGGCAGATCAGAAATACACTGCTGAGGGGAGCAGCGGGCGAGGCAGGAGAGGTCTGCTGAGCCATGTGGGATTCTTCCTGGCCGGGCGTCGAACTCGCGTCGCTGCTGCCGACAGCTCCACAGCGCAGCGCTTAACCGCTGCGCCACCTTGGAGGCCCTCCTTACCAACTTCTAACCAAATGCAGTGACATTTTATTGAGCCTACTTCTAAAATGCTGCACTACCGATGTCCTTCAGGTGGGTCAAACCAGAACACTAATTCAAGTGACATCCACTTGCTTTTCATCATTTAAGGTAAAAGCACAATGGAAAATGCACATGCTCTCTGCAAATCTTAACTGAAAACAAGATTGGGGAATTATTTTCCAAGTCTTGTGCCTAAAATTAAATTAAAATATAACCTCATTTCTTTCCCATAAAACATTTATAAAGAAATGTAATAGCTGAAATATCACCCCTTTTTTCCCTGCTAATTAGGACAATTCTGGTATCCAAATAACCAATCTTTCATAGCGCAAAAAATCTAGGTCTGAAATGTAGATGAGAGACTGGGAAACAAGGATGCATTTCTGTCTTTTTCACCTATTAAGTACATGACTCTGTGATTTAGTTTCTCTTGACCTCAATTCACTCTTCTATAAGTTGGGAATAGTAATAGCTTCCTAAGAATCGTAACTCAGTGACTGAGAATAGGATTTTTAAAATGACTCCACACAGAGAAATAGCCCCTAATAGTAAAATAACATAAAATGATGAAAATACCAGTTGGTGCTATGTATTCCTACCTGGCTTAGGAAAGACATGCAGGATTTTTTCCCACCTGCAGTCTCAGTAGTGAGCTAACAACAGAAATAAGATGATAAGAAGACACATCTCAATTTTTTTAAGAGTGGCCAAGGCTTTACAACTTCTCATTAAAGAAAAGCTTTTTAGGTTCCAGTAATCATTAGATGCTATATCTGCCAAGCATTGAAATCACATCAATGTGTTAGATAGCTGTACCTTGAAAGTATATAATAAGCACTAAGGTATGAAGCTTCTTAAATAGAATTATTTAGACATATGTTATAAACTGCCCCTTGCCACAGTCCCTTCCTGGGCCCAATATTCAGACTGAATGGAAGATTTAGATTCATTAAATCTTTTTTAAAGTGGTTCAATAGAGCTGCTCAGGTCTCAATAAATCCCAAACTGGGAAAGATAAAAAACAAATCTTACCAAATCTTACAAATCTTACAAATCTTACAATAAAAACACTCAAATATTACCATATAAGAAAAAACTCAATGTGAATGACTAATGTGTTCAAATTCATTTCTTTCATGCCTTTAAGTGGCTAGGATTAGCATAAAGAGCCTTCTCAGAGAGTAGACAACAATAAAAAATGCAATAACTCATACTTTGTAGTGACTTTCATTTTTGAATCTGGATATTCTTTAATTTTCATCACAGCCTTGGGAGGTAAATATCATTATCCTCATTTCAGAGGAGATGAAATTGAGAGATTAGTAATTTGCCCATAGCTACACAGTAAGTGAACTATATACTGATTTCAGTGCTAGGCATGGGCACTAAGATCACTGCATTGCAAAAATTTTTGTAGCTAGATAGTTAGCCCTTGTGGAGACATTATGGAAACATACACTCATTGTAGAAACAGTAAAATTAAAACTCAAAAGTCAAAAACATGAAAACAAATATAAATAAATAATAACACATGAATGGGAGGAGATAAAAATATTTTTTAAAAACTAATATTTAGTGATTGCTCCCACTGCTCCAGCCCCACTAATCTGGCTGACTGCCCTCGATCTTTCAAGACATTCCTCATCTTTTCTAAGAGGTTGTGTACACGCTATTACTTGTCTGGAAAGTTCTGCTTTTAGGTATTAGCATGAAGTAGTCATTAACTTGCTTCAGGTCTCTGTCAAATATCACTGAGAACTTCTCCCACCAGTTTATTTAAAATAGCAACATATCCCACAGCTACCCACTCTGAGACCTTCATTTTCCCCTAGGAACTACCAGTATCTATGCATGTATTTTTGTTTGTTTTGGATGGGAAAAGAGTCTGTCACCTCATGATAGTGAAATCTCCAGAGACAGAGAATTACATCTGGACGGTACACAGCTGTAAGAGTATCTGCCACACACACACACACTAAGTGCTCAATACAGACATGTTGCAAAGAATGAATTAACAATTCAGTGAAGCAGATTCTAAATTATATCCAATTTAGGGATGGAAAAACAGAGGCCTACTTCAGAAAGAAATCATTAAACTTAGTACCAAGACTTTGGTTTCTGAACACAGCTAAGAAGCATTGAGTTCCTAGATAGCGCATAACAGAACTGTGATAGGAAGAGGACAAAGTGGGCCCTGTGGTGCCAGGAAGTAAGGAAATGCTATGTCAAATGGGCACAGATACTCACCAGCTGTCATCTGCAGCACATCATTCTGTGTGCTCTCTTCACACCAACGCTGAAAAGTATAATAGGTATGTTAGCCCAGTGTGCAGCGATGTGTCATATGCAGTGGAAGACAGTTTTTGCAGTGCCCAATGGTATTACATAAAGGAGACTAGGCTCATGGTAGGTAGATATAACAAATTGAACCTATGATCTCATAGTGATAATCACAGAAGGAAAGAAAAGAGGGAAACAAAAGAGAAAAAAAAGAGAGGGAGGGTGGGAGAAAACAAGGAGGGAGAAGTGACAATGGAAGTATCAAAGGATGCAAAAACACTAATCCAAAAGGATACATGCACCCCTATGTTCATTGCGGCACTGTTCACAATAGCAAAGGTATGGAAACAACACAGATGTCCAAAAATAGATGACAGGATCAAGAAAATGTGGTACATATACACGATGGAATACTACTCAGCATTCAAAGATAAACACATGCAATTTGCAGTGACATGGATGGAATTAGAGGGGATCATACTCAGAGAAATAAGCCAGAAAGAAAGAGAAAAGTATCAAATTGTTTCACTTATAACAGTACTATAGGGAAACCAAATAGGAGAGACACACTCAGTGGGGGAGGGGGAGCATAAGGGCACAAAATATAGTAGAAAAGGACACAAGGGACCACGGAGATGGGTCACGGGTGATTTGGTGGTGGGCTACCCAAGGGGAATACAAATGTAAAAGATATAAATAACAATAAAAAATATATTAAAAACAAACAAAAAATAGTAAACAACCACTTTCTTACTACCTTTTCATACTTTCAGGAAATATGCATTGAGAGAATGGAAAGTTAGCAGGGAACAGGATCTTCACACGGTCTTAAGACATGACTTCCACTGACTTACTAATGACAAAGGGAAAAAGATAGCTTTCCAATGGATAAATCAGACACCACTGTGACTATGCAATGACATATGATATCACCAATACTGACAGAAACTATTATCCCAGGTGTTCTAAAGCAATACCCCATGACAAGTGTTCAAGTTAGCGCTAATCATTATGAAATGATCAGACAAATCTAAAATCAGGAATTTCTGCAAATAACTTGGACTCTTCAAAATTTTAGAAGAGTATCAAATTTGTGTTAAAATTCTTGCATTGAAAACTGTATTATTTTTAAACAGGAGAATGTCCTTGTGCTTAGGAGTGACATGCCCAAGTATGTCAGAATCTTGGGTCATGACATCTGCCATATCTCATCTGGTTTTAAAAGAAAACTTTTTTTCTATAACCATCTATTAATCCATCAATCTATCTGACAAGAAACAGAGAAAATCGATATAATAAAATACTGATTTTGAATTAGGTAAAGATTTATGAGGAATTTAATGTTTTTTAAGCATTTCTGTCATTTTTAAAAAATAATTGGAAATAAGGCCAGATTCAGATAAACACTGAAATATAGAAAAAACTTTAAACAGTAAAAATAATTTATTATCCCAGGACCATTTGTGTTAATATGTGAGTTTTTGTTCACATGTAATTATCCATAAAGTTTTAAATGATGTATGTTTTCTTCTTTATTTGCACTGATTTTCACATATAGAATCTTAATACAGTAAAATTCGTATCAAATCCACATTTTTTTTCCTAATCTGGAATTCTAATAATTACCTTAATTATTTCTAGGTTGCAAATGGGGGTCCTATGTTAAATTTTAAGATAGTCTTCTATAGAATACTAACACTAGCTCTCTGTGTACAGAATACTTAGTGTCCACTTCAATTCCTGACTAAATTTAAAGAGTTCAGTTTTTCCATATACTAAATGAAAATACCTACTTAAGTCCAGCATCCCCTCAACAGCACTAAACATAGTGATAACATGACTTTGCAGTTATGTATTTCTCTATGTAAGTCTTTTTATCAGACTATCTCTCAAAAATGCAAATGTGTCTGTTTCTACTCGTGTGGCAGACATAGCTGATTACCCAAGGTAAATTTCTCCTATTTCAGAGAATAGATTTTTGCTAAGAAGCAGTTATCTTATCAAAGTACTATATTTCCCAAACTCCTCTCCCCCCACTGGCCCTTGTATTTTAACTGGGTCTCTATGACTGCTCTCAGAGGAATGCGAAATCCCTTCAGGCCAGAATTATTCTGTATAAGTTACACAATCATCCTTAAATTTGCTCTATTTTTTAATTTATTTTTTTAATTTAATGTATATCCTTCACATTATTGTATATCCCCCATAGGTTTCCCACCACCAATTCACCCGTGAACCATCACCATAGTCCCTTGTGTGCTTTTCTCCCCTATTTTGGTCTCTCTTCCTCCCCCTTCCCTGTAAAATGTCTCTTATTTGCGGTTGCCTACTAGTTTTTTGCTTTTGTTTATGTTTTGTGTGCTGTTTTCTCCTTCTGATTTCTCATTTGGCTCTCTTATATTCCTCCCCTTATCTCAGTTCCCAAACCATATGATTGACAGACTCTAAATGACAAACAGAACCCCATTTGAGACTTGCTGGGTAATGTAGCTTTCAATCTTGCAATGAATGCAGGTGGCATGGACACTAAGCTAAGCAGTACAGGAAGTGACAGACAACTTGACTTGCCTATGTTCTATAATGATTTAAAACACCTCCAGTTGCAAGGAAATCCAGAGCTTTCCCCCTGCCAATTTCTCCTCCCAGAGTCAAGGCCTTCTTCAATCACTTCTGTTTCTAGGGATTCTCCGACAGTACACCCAACCTCCATAAAGGCTCCTTTAAGTTTTCCCATCCTTGATAAAATTCACCAGTTTTAGTGGAGACAGTGTCTTGGTATCTTAAATAACACCTGTCTCTAAGGTCCAGGGATATTATTATTTTCCTTACAGCTATTATTTATCGTAAATGTGAGTCACAACCAAAAGTCCCAGATTATCCATCATTAAAACACTAACTCTCATATTCAAGAATCTTCCAGTTCCTGACATCATTAACAACAACAACAAAAAAGTAACTATTCCCTATAAAACTTGCTTTCTGATATCCTAACTTTTCTCTGAAATTTTCACTTCAAGTTACTACCCCTTATTACTCTGACAGCTGTGTCTTAAGACTACATGCTTCCTGCTACCTTCTCAAGCAGAGGCTAATTTTTGCTTTTACTTCTCCCACAAATAGAATAAGAAAGACGTAGATGTGAAGTGTCACCTTTGCTTCCCCTTGACATTTTGTAGTTGTGTCTCTTCTCTCTTTTAAAGTCCTACTACTTTGACATAAATATTATCAGATTTTCTACTCCATAGCCTTCTTAGTTGTCTTCACCATCTCACAATATTCCTTGTGTTTCCCTCATTCAGTGATGATTACCCTGATTATCACTGTCGCCCTCCTTAAAACTGATGCTTTCATCATTCTAGTTACATCGAAAGTCAGGAATATGAACCATCTAACACAATAGCCTCTCATCCTCCATGTTCTTTGTCTTACTGACCTTTTCTTCCACCTAGTTCAGTCATCCATGACCCTGTCAGCACAAAAACTGTGCCCACTATTTGACTATCAACACTAATTTTCCAGGTCACTTACTATAAAATTATGATTCCAACAATTTTTTTCTGATCTCACAGAGGTCTCTTCTCTGCCATATTAGGTATTCATTATTCATCACCTCTTTCTTTTCCTCATATTCTTTTTGCTCAACCTAGTTTAGTGGTAATCGTTGTTTGCACATATCCTGACTTTCTTTGTTATTCTGTGTACAGAAACTCAACCCAGTAACTGAACATTACTGAATATTCGTTAAGCAGTGCCAATCCTAATTTTATGGGTACATAGTCCAAGAAATCTTTCAACTATTCCAGGCTGCCTCATTATTATTAAATTTTCCTAGTAAATTCACCTTTGCAGCCCTCAAGGTGACTATACCTTATCAAATCCTTCACAATACCTTGCATTCCTGAAATTTCCTAGACCTCCCCTTGTATAAACCTCAGTTGATGACACCACTGCTTAATTCATAAAGACAATAAATACAATAAAATGAGGATGATTTCATTTGCCTACCACAAAATCTTTTAATCTACCTATATGTAAACCACCTAGTGTTCCTTCCACCGTGGAAATGTTTCCACTCCTATCTAAGGTCAACCTCTCAATGCATGTCCTATATCCTGGCCTCTCTTAATTATTCAAGGAATTTATTCCAAATATATTCTTTTCTCTCCCTGAATGCTACCAGTTTCTTATTCTTTAGTGGATAATTCATTTTAATGAATCAACAAATGCCATCAAATTTAAGCAACATCCATAAATTCCGTTTCCAATCACTGCCTATTTCCCTACAGTAGTGAAACTTTTCAATAGTGTCTAAGTGCCCACTTCTTCCCTCTTCTTCATTTTCCATTTTTCATTCAATGTACTCAAATAGTGCTATAATTGCCATTATGCCAAGAAATGACATTTAATGAGAACACCAAAGACCTACATTTTGCCAAAGCAAAAGATAAATTTTCTGTTCTCATTTACTCAACCACTCAATAGAATTTGGCCCAACTGATTATATTTCTTGAAAATGTATCTAGATTTCCCAGACTCTACTCTTAAGTCTCCTTTATTTCATGAACTACTATTTTGCACTATGAACTATTTCACCTCCAATCTAGAAAACTTCCAAAGCTTCTAATACTTACATTTAGTCCCTTCTTTTCTCTTTCTGTAATCAAGCCATGTGACATCATTCCACTACTCATTGCTGCAAACACTAAGTGACACCATCTAAGAATTTTCAAACTGCTACTTTTTTGCCTGAATGGAATTCTTCCATGAGATCAAGACTCATATCCAATTGACTACCATCTTCTGCATTTCAGATCTACCTTCACAAGACAACATGTCATTTTCATCAAAATAAACTCTCGAAAAGTCTCCCAGTAAATGACATCACCTTTAGCACAATTACAGACACCAAAACACATTACATGCATCTTGGATCATATACTTCCTCTTACCTCACACACCATATCCATCTGTTACTCCTGTCACCGATATATATTCAATATGTAATGACATCCCTATTTTGACTTTGCCAGCCCTTCTGAAGTCCACCTTCAACTCTTGCCCATAGCACTGCAGCCGTTAGACTTCCCCATGCCTCCCACTACCTTTCTCAGCAAGAGTGATCTTTCTAAGCATTTGTGAGGTCAAATTACTCCCTATCTCTAACTTTCAGTGGAATACAATTATACTTAAAATAAAATCTAAACTTTTTAGCACAACACAAAAATCTCTCTATAATCCACAGGCATTTATCTGAACACAATCCCTCCTTTCACCTTCTTTGTTCACTTAATTTTATTCATACTTATTTTTGCACTTTAAACACTTGAAGATCTTTCCATTCAAAGGGAATTTGTTCTTGTTGTTCCTTTGACTACAGAGTCCTTCTCATCAAGTAAGGTCATAACTCAAACCTCATCTCAGCAAAGATCCCTGACCCTAAAAGACACTAGCTCCTGTCATTTTCTATCATTTTTTCCCATTATTTTCTCTTCCTTGTAGCATATAAAGTTCTGGTGTCCTCATAAGAGGAGGAGATTAGAACACACACACACTTGATGACTGACAGAGGAGCAGTCAGCCAAAGAGACTGGCCTCATAAGAAACCAACCCTTGATCTCAGACTTCTAGCAGCCAGATTTGTGAGAAAATAGATTTTAATAAATTTTATTCACCCAATCAATGGTATTGCTGTGGCAGCTCTAGCAAACTAACTGACAGCTGAGAATAGCAACCAGCTAATAGAGTATGCTTTGCTTTGTAGAATTTGTGGCTCAATTACACCTTTTGAAATTACTACTTTAAAACAAAATGTTAAGATTCACACACCTTAGTGTGTGAAATAGAATATCTATTTTTATTCTTTCTAAAGAATGGTGCATTCTAGCACCAGTTCCCAGGTTTCTCAGTTACACATCTTCATACAGAACTTAAAGAAGAATGAAAAGAATTGCCAGCATTACAACTACCTGCTAAAAGATGTGGAAGAGCAATGCATTTTTTTCCCACTTCAAGTTCTTTGTGTGAGTGTAAATGTCAAAATTTAATCTTGTTCTTCCATTTATCTTTTCGTATTACAGCTGGTTAATTCTTACTTGCTGACTTATTAGCTGATTTTTTTCAAGGAACATCTCAGAAGCACAGCTCGAGATTGTTCTACTGTTGAGATTTAGTCTGCCACAGAAAACTCCATAGTTCGAGAATTACCATCTCAAGTCAGCTGAATGATTCTGCATTATTGTAGTGGAATTTGAACATTCATTAAAAGTTTTCACTAAGGAAATCAAATTGATTATGGTTGTTGAGAATTGGTGATGGCAAAAAGAAAAAAAGAATTGTACCATTTTCTCCTTTCACATCGCTGAACACAGAATATACCCTCTTTCTTCATGTCTAAATAAATGAGACAGTAGTTATAAACAGCTTTATCCTTGTCCAGCTAAGAATTAATATGTAGTTATTTTTTCATATAAAAATACAAGAGAGAAAATGAAAATAATTTATAGGGCCAACATCATTTTGTCACATTTTTGTGAATAGCCTTCTAGCCACTACAAACTAAAATCATCCTTTTCTCTCTGCCTGTCTCTATTTTTTCTTAAGGTAACTGTGTTATACATGTAGCATATGATAACTACTTACTGTGGACAAGTTAATTTAAGTATTCCATGGTTATACCATATTCTAATGGATGACTGAATGTTTGTGTTACAGCAATATACTTTAACTTATAACTGAGAGACTTTAAAATGCTTTTCCTGTTCTGATTTCTAAATATTCTTAGGTTAATCCATATAAATATGTAAACTTTCAATTACTTCCTTAATCTTTAATTTTTTTATATATATATATATTATCAAATTGCAGTTCAAAAAGTTCTATCAATTTATTATCCAACAAAAGTTCATGTAAATTCCCATTTGATCACAGCTTTGCTACTACTGGGGCACATCTTTAACTGCTAATTAATTAGTTATATCTCCTTTTAATTTATTTTTGACCATTTCACCTATTATAAATTGTTTAATCATACTTTATCTTTTTTATATATATTGTCATATATCTGCTCATATCCTAGTTATATGAAACCTTTTTCTCTCATCTACTTTGCAAACATCTGCTACCAGTATATTATTAGTGATATCTTTCAGTATTTTTCTTAATGATTCTTACTTGGAGCACCAAAAAAGTAATTTTTTAACAATTTTATTCACTTCAATTTATTATAATATGTTAATAGCTAAATAGCTATTGGGTATTTATTTCAACCTATAGTAATAAGTAAATATCTTACCTAAGTTATTTTACAAAATTCAAAATTACTCAACATTATTTACTGAATAATCTATTTTTATTGACATTACAAAAATTGTAGACTTAAATAAATTGCCAGACTTACTTGGAACTTGTTTCTCTAAAAGCTTTTAGTCTCAGATTGTTATTTTTTCACCAACCTTTTAATGACATGTTAGATGTTAACAGAGATATTTTTATATTATTATTTTTACCACAATTTTTTCTGATTGATTCTAAATTGCTATTCTTCAAATAAAATTGAGAATTATTTTAAGTTCCAAAAAAGAGATACCACTGTATGAGGGGCTAGAAGTAGATGGATACTCACTAATAAATGCATACAATATTTTGGGGAAAACTGTATCTTCACAATATTGAGTCTATCATGAAAGGCACTTATTAATGTTGTAAATGACTTGTTATCTTTAAAATGTATGGTTGTTTCAGGACTATAGGGAAACCAAATAGGAGAGAGACACTGGGCGAGGGTGGGAGGGAGAGAATAAGGGCACAAAATGGAGTAGAAAAGAACACAAGGTACCATGGAGACGGATCACAGGTGAATTGATGGTGGGTTACCCAAGGGGAATACAAAATGTAAAAGATATAAATAATAAATATATATATATGTTTAAAAAACTTATGGTTATTTATAAAGTTCTTGTACATATGTTCTTAAATGTATGCATGAGTCTGTTATGTTTCCTTTGCTACTTTGACAACACAAGTATTTTATTTTCCAGTTGATTATTGTCAATTTTAAAGCTATTATATTGTACTTATTTATATTCTGACCAGGCAAAATTAAAACTCCAGTATTTCCAAAACATCTATTGATTTGGAAGGATTTCTGGGTTGAGGAAATAATCTGCAAATTATAATAAATA
Organism: Scalopus aquaticus; assembly: GCA_004024925.1. Lineage (NCBI taxonomy): Eukaryota > Metazoa > Chordata > Mammalia > Eulipotyphla > Talpidae > Scalopus > Scalopus aquaticus. The sequence goes on along the minus strand of PVIJ01000218.1, from coordinate 55,359 downwards.
TGAACACTCATTTCCAAGATCTATGTTTACCTGAACATTTCAGGAACAATGTCAAACAATAATGGTAGCTTCAATTCCAGAACTTTGTTGTAACAATAAATGTTGTTCAATTGTAATAATAATAGATTTGGTGATTCTCCAAAAGCATAACGCTAATAAAGTTTGCACATTACCTTCAAAAGTGTAGTCTATTTTTAAAAAGTAGATGAAGCTCTATGGAAAAATATATAGATATATCTTAAGTGTTTACATAGGGGTACAGTATCTCAAATTGCTAAACTAAAAATTCTTCTTAGCTATTACTCACATTTATTATTATCGTATTAGTTCTATTTACCTATGTAATCTTTAGTCTTCCTGAAATTTCCTGATTCCAGATATTATTCCTCCTGTTGGTTAAAATTTATCATCCTTATCTCTCTACTGCCTTGATCCACACCTTGTAATTCCCAATTGATAATTTCATCCATTTAATCACTTCACAAATTTCTCTAGATGGTTCCTGATCTTTGTCTGGCTTTGAGCTCTCTTCTTCTATTTTAGATTTTGAATCCCTGCTCTTAAACCACTCAAAACTCAAAATCAACATGACCAAACCTCAGTTCCCTCTCTGAAAAGCCAGGTCCTTTCTTACCCATTTAAATCATAATTCCTTCACGTAATAGGCTAAAACCCACAGTATCATCTGCAGTTAGTTCTTCCTTTCTTTTTTTCACCCTTTTGTGTTGCCAGTGATTATAGATCATGCTTCTACATGGTCTCTTCATCTTCCTCTTCAAGCCCAATGCAAAAGATTCTTGATGTACCTGCATCTCATCTCCTATAGATAGCTATCCATACTGAATTCTTTGTCATGTTACTTCTTGCCAAACTTATTCCATACTATAAAATATTTATAGAATAATGTTCAAACACCTCTCCTAGCATTTTATGACATTTGTATTCCTAGATAAGCTGGGACAGGGTCCACTCTAGGGAGCCACAGTCTGGGGACCTAGAACAGACCTTGGCATGTGTCATCTTTTGTTTCTGCGATATAGTGACAGGTGACTACGGAAAGCATTTTAGAATATGCAGAATTTAAATAGCTTTGTGTAATGCAAACATATAATCAAAAGAATTGGATGAGGGGGCTACTAGTTATAAAGAACCAATCTGGAAGACTTGATGACAATGAGCTCAAAGGTGTCAATTCCTGAAATAATCTTTGAGCTAATGTTCACAGCGCATATATTGGTGTATGTATAAAATGTGTGGCATAAACACTCTTCAAAAAGCTTTCACCAAATTCACTTTTCTGGTTGTTTCTCCCATTTTCTCAAAGATTCCTGGGAAACTAAAGGTCTCTGGCATTTTCTGAATACTCTGAGGCCTTACATTGATTTATATATATACTGGAGATGTGGTGGGCAACACAGGCTGAGCCTCAACCCAATTCCAAGTCATTTAGGTTTGAATACTATTAGAAAACTTCCTTTCACTTGTATTTCACACGAAAAGATGGCTGCAGAAAGAAATTTTCTATATCACTTTCCCCATAGCCAGAATGAAGGTGCTATGTGAAAAAAGACATCTTTTAGTAATGATGAGTAATGCATATCATAAAAGTTCAATAAGTATTAACTAAAACTTCTAAGAAAACTGAGGACATACTAAAGTAAAATGAAAAACACACAGTCTAGAGTAAAGTAATGCTGCATGTTCATCAGGGCATAACTAGTAAGCAGAATTATTATCTTCACATGGACAAAGAGAGCAAATGGGGGTTAGCTACAGAGGAAAGTAATCCTAGCATATGGGTATAAAAAGGAAATGTGTGTCCCTGAGACTTTTGAGTTGCCAGGGGAACAGCATTTCCCCTTTCCCTTGGATATTTCTCATCAGGAAACTGAGGCAATACTTGTTCTAGTCTAGCAACAGACAGGATTGTCTCCCCCTATATTTTAATCAGGGACAGAGGGAAATTTCTTTACTAGCCTTCAAAATCTCAATGAAAAATAAACTAACATACACGATGAAAGAAACATGACACAGCATCCAATCAAAGGGACAGGGGATAAAATCATTTCAGATTTTGAGTTGACTGCAAATTTGATTTCCTTGTTGCCACTCAAAATGTAATGTGTAACTGACTCAACATAACAAGAAAACTTACACTGTTCAAAACAAAATATGCAACTTTCCCCAAATAATAAGAAAAATAGATCCATCAACATCAAAAGTGGAGTACACAAGAAGGGGGAGGTGATAATTCTACTTGACTGCCTCTCCAATCCACCAGAGATAATGCATTAAGCTTCTACAGAAATACGAACACATGCTTCAAACCCAGAGGAGAACAGTCCAAATGATGAATCATGACATGAATTTTACATCAGGAAAAAAAAAGTAGAGAAATACGTTTCCTTTTACTTAAATGCTTACAACGATTCTCATTTGAAAGAGATAGTCCTTTTAAACACCTCCAACAATGCGTAAAATCATCTAACAGAGAAGTAGCGAAAATGTTGTTTGGGACTTAAAATATGGAAAAACTTTTTAATGAGCTCTCCAACAATGTAATCACATAAAAACAACTGCTCATAGTCACTGGGAGTTTTCTTTCAGGCAGTATGCCACACTTTACATGCATCATCTCCTTCTATCCCCTCAACCACTCTGTGAGATGTTATTACTAACTTCATTTTACAGTGGAACAAACTGAAGCATAAAAAAGGCTAAGCTTGCTGAGCAAGCCAAGGTAGAATAGACAGACCCAGTAGGACTGATTCGTAGCAAAAGCTCTTAACCATTACACTATAGTTACCTTGCTGTGTTATTCTAAAGAAACTAGTCAGCTGCTTTTAGAAAACCATTAAAAGAGAAATCCTGCTTTAATTTGGGATGGTAAATATGATCCTTGAAATTTCTTCCTATATCACTCTTAAAATTCTCTGACCTTGTGTTCTTTTCAGAAGATAAACCTGTTCCTTCAGTCTAGATTCTCCCACGATTCTCCCATCCATCTGTTCTGGTCCTCGGTGTCTGGAAACTAAACTCTCACAAAAAGTATACCTAAAAGTTGGCGGAAGCAGGGGAAGGACACAACACACACACTAACAGAAAGATCCCTATCCATTTTATTTTACATTTTAGCTAAGCATTAGGTTTTTTTTCCTGAACTGTAAATGAGTTAAGATAAATGAATTTTTCATATCTCTTAATCCATTTTTATTACTTGCGCTAAAATATACGGGATAAAGGGTGACAATGAAGAATGAAGTGACAATTATAGGTATAGCAAATTATGTGCAGTTAAATGACTGGAGGTTTAATCCAACTAATTATGTTTCTGTAATCTTTAGCAAGCATACAAAACACCTGCATCCTATTATGTACAATTTTATAGAAGACAACAAGACATCTTCCTCTGCCAGAGTTCAAGATGCTTAGGGGAAAAAAAAAATAAAACAGTTTATAAGTAACAAGCGGGGGCCTATGAATCATAAAGCAAACTTTCTATCAATTCACACTGGCAGTGTTCGTTAGATACAAGTCATCAGGAATGCAGAAGAGGGAGACAGGGCTAATGTCCTGAAATCTATACCAGTTCTTCATGATACTCCCTGTCTCTTGGCAGACAGCCTGCTTCGACCTTAGAATGGGAGAAACTAAATATCAATGAGGGGAAGCACCTGCCTCAGCCAGAAGATCTGACCTACATACACATTACCTCAGTCTGCATAGCAACTATGTGAGCTATTCACATATGCTGCCTCTTCTGTTTCTGTAATATCCATTGAAGACTAATGTTATCAACATTTTCCAAATGGGAAAATGTGAAGTGCAAAGGGTTGATATGCTAAGTCTGGGAAAACCTTGAATTCAGGTTATAACACAAATAGTCTCTTACTCTAGAATCTATTTTGTCCACGTTTACTGGCCAGGTATCCTTTGTGGTAACAAAAATGATTTGGCACTCATATCTATTTCAACACATTACTGGACGACAGAAGTAGTATAAGAGTTAGAATGGGTAATCTGTTAACTCATATTGAGTATAAAGCATGTGATGTCTTCCAAATGATATAAACAAACTCAAACATCATCAGGTCTTATATGTGTTTTTGCAGTAAAAATTTATTTTTGCATCTATTAAGCCTTAAATCAATACATATGAATGCATCAAAGGAATCTATTGTCGGGAATAAAACGTGGTTTAGGGTCAATTTCAGTAATGTCAAGGTATTACACAAATGCACTTACAGTGATCAATATACATCTTTCTCTTGCTAAAGAGGCTCTTGTGCTGATGTACTCATTTTCAACAAAAGGAAATATGTTGCACTAAGAAAACAAAGGAAATTGGCTGATTTATGTGACTACAGTAAATTTTTAAATCTTCAATCTCTGATGTTGCAGGGCAGAGCAATTATCATTCAACTTTCAAAATCTTTTAAATCTAAATAATACAGCCATTATCTAACCACAGAGAACTATGTGACTATCTGACTTGGAACCTATGGGCCTGGTAATTATCACTGGAAGTTTATTTATGGAATTTAAAGACCTCTTTGGTACTGAATATCTATCTTCCCAAGCAAGCTAAATACATCTATATAAAAATGCTTAGAGAAACTATGCCATGCTAAAAGTACTGATGTAGTAGCAATTATATTACCATAGTATTATGTTTTGAAACACTGAAAAATATATTATAAAATTTGCAATTATAATTAACCAAAACATTACTCTTCCCAGTCAATCAACAATTAATCAAAAATGATACAAGTCTTATTTCCTTAATGATAGTGAAAATGAAATATGAATGTATTCTTTAATCCGTTTTTTGAAATTCATGGTTGGATCCCTTCACATTTCTGTAGAGTGCTCTACTCTAACAGTGGAATGTATAGTTAATCTTTCACATGACCCATACAATGTCCTTTACAGACCTTCAGAATAATGTTTTCAAATGCCCTCCAAAGAGCTCATCCTGTCTCCAGGAATGATCAAATATATCTCAAGTTACTGTGCTGTGGTTTTACATTAGGAGGGGAATATCTGCCGAGTGATTTTTTTTTATTCTTTGTCTACTCAGCCATCCTATATCTTTGAAAAACATAAAGTTCTTTGTGTCATTTCTTCAAATATTCATCCTTGAAATTCTAACACCAGGGGATTCAGATACAGTTCCTAAGGTAATGCTTGTGTATTCTATTTAGATCATCTTTTGCTGATACAGACAACCAAAGACAAAATTGGTCATTTAAGTACCAGATCCTTGAAGTATGCAATACAGACTTGCAAAATCATGAAATATGAGAAAAAGGGGGAGGTGGAATTTGAGGAAGAAACTTTTTGGTAATCTTTTACTTGATCTTATTTGTCTACTATACACAGTAGGTACTTGTACAACAGCTTTACAATAAAGAAAGTTCAGACTTATCTAATTATAGTACCCAAATATAGGTTAATGAGTGACTGTGATATATAAATTTAATAAAAAATGAAATAACCTACTTTGGTGTATGCTGAAAGCATTTAATTTTTCATGAATGCTCCACATGACTCTGTCTCCAGTGTCCTAATCTTTCCTGTGAGGCGCTCCTTCAAAGACATAAACACTAGTGAAATGTGCTATAATAAAGGTCATGATGGAAACAATTAGAGGGTGGAAATACATCCTGAATTTGCTTATCTAAAAGCAGAGGTTTTCCTTTAGTGTAGAATTGAATAAATACATGGTGCTTTGATGTCCTTTGTTGTCTTGAAAATTTGGGACTATTATAGCTTTCTAACAATTTATCCCCACTTGGCTTGGCATTAAGAAAAACTATGCTTTTATATTAATAGCTTGCTACAAAGGAATAATGGCATTCTAATTCAACTCAGACTATAAAGCTATATTTACAAAGCTTATTTGGAACGTAGGTTCTTCAGAGTGACAACTAATTGTTTTCACCTCTGACATTTCCATTGTCTAGGCTTACTCTTCACTTGTGATTCTCCTGGATATGTCACCCAACCCCCAAAGACTATGTTGGTTATATTCAACGTGCCAGTTATACAACTCTAGTGTCTGTTAGTAGTTTCTCAATATAGTAACCAGAATTAGATACTATTACCCAGAACTTGTTCAGTTCTTCATTTTTTGCTTTTGATTTTATCTGTAAAATGATTCTTCCTCATCCCATTCATGTGAGGTATGTGGGAAAACTTTGACGATGGTTATTTTATTAATGAAAAAACTGAGTACTGAGAAGATTAAATGATAGTCTCAAAGTTGTGCAGGCAGTTAACATCAAACACAAAGACAGAACCCAGTTTTCAAGGTCTTCGGAGAGGGCCTTAAGCACTGAGGCCATCCATCCAACCCTAAGAAAAAACAAGTGGATCTGGATTCATGAGTGTCTATGCTCAATTAGCAAAAATGTACAGGGAAAGATGAGACGGCATCATATTGTTTCCTGTATCTATAATTTCTAGATTAGGTCATGACATGTTCTTTAAAATGTATTTACCAGACTACGCATCCTTTGACAGTCAGGGCTGCCTTCTTTACTTTGCCATTCCCACTGCCTAACACAATATGTAGTCATAAGAGGAACATAATGGATCCCTGCTTTTGAACAAATGGTTCATGAGCTCTGTCTTCAGAAAAAAAAAATATTTTAGCATCTCAATAGAGCCCAAATACTAGTAATCAGGAAGCTCTGTTCCATTTCTGTCACTTTTCTTGTACATCTTATTGAACAAAGTTCTTATCTGTACTTTGGAGATGATGATATCAACGTTTTTTACCTCAGTATTTCTAAAAGAATCATATAAAACAAATGAAATGCTTTCCAAGAGCTACCAAAAATATATATAAATATAAATTAATATTATCTCTGTCTGTATTTGAAATAACACATCTTTTATTCTTTATTTTTTTTTAATTTATATATACAAGCTGGGGTATAGGCCAGAGGCGTGGGGCGGCGAGAGGGTTCACCAGAGACAGAGTGGGGAGCAGAACAGGCAGATCAGAAATACACTGCTGAGGGGAGCAGCGGGCGAGGCAGAAGAGGTCTGCCGCACCATGTGGGACTCTCCCCGGCCGGGTGTCGAACTCGCGTCGCCGCTGCCGACAGCACCACAGTGCAGCGCTCAACCACTGTGCCACCAGGGAGGCCCACATCTTTTATTCTTGATAATATAGTTTCAGAAGCATATTTTCAGGGTGCCAATAAAATACTAATGTATGCTAACATTTATCACTACTTCTAAATTTTATAAAATTTAAATTTATATTTCTTAATGTTATTTAATTTAGTCTATAGTATAAAAACCACATGTATAACTTAGGTTATATTGATTTTAAATTTTGCTTTGAAAAATTAAGATCACATATAATAATTTTTAAGAACTGGAATCATTCTTTCATAAAATATGTATTTTCATGAGGAGAATTGACATACAACACTAGAAATCTGCAAACTAGAATTTGGAAAGTCAGATATTTTTAAATGTCTTTTTCTCATTTAGCAAGAAAAGGCAATTAGAATATCATATAAAATGTTTCTAGAAGCCTATTTCTTCTTCCCTAATGACTCTCATCACTCAATCCATCAAAAACATATTAAAGCAAGAATGTGGAAGGCTGCCTTACATTAATTCCTGGGAATACACAGCTACCACCTAACAGAGTAGAGCTGACTAATAACACTTTACAGATACCACCAGCCTCTCCATTCTTAGGTGAATTTGATAGTTCTTGTTAGGGTCAACCTTGGTTCCCTTGCCATTTTAAAGGAGGAATAAGTTGTATCTAGTGTAATGCTAATCTATACTAAGCATCTATAAAGTCCTGATTTATTAATAATAGCCAAAATCTCAGAATTTCAAAGTCCTTAATACTACCACATTTCTGTGATCTGAGTAAAGAAGTCATGCAACAAAGGGTTATATCAAAGGTACTGGTATAGGCAAACATGAGACTAGGAATAAAGGAAGGTTTTAATTAAATCCAAGAAAGTAAATAGAGAAAAGAATCTGTGTTAGAAGCAAAATCTGGGAAGATTTCCTAAGGCAAATCCATGCTTGGTGAAGAAACTTTTCTGTGTATTGACAAGTGGAGATCAGGGACAGAGAGGAACTGTTCGAGGTGCTGAACTGATTTACCAAGCTGATTCTACCAGAGATATGGTAAAGGCTTTCTTAAAATTATGGACGGTGTGGTCTAATTCCCAAGTTCTTACTAAACAACTCAAATCTAACAGTTCTACATTTTTGAGCCCTGCCCTTAGACACACGCTGCAAATTTTACTTATTCCTAAGTAAGTGTGCATATTTTTTTAACCTCTAAATGAGGTGTAAAGAGCTCAGAGCAAAAGAATAACAAGTAGGCCACCCTGTCAGGGCTGACCCTTGATTGCAAGGGATGCCAAACCTCATTAAATAGAATAATCCCAGTCCTGACTGCTGTTCTGGGAAAGCATTCTCAGAATGGGACACACATATTCAGAATGAAGCTCTTTAAGAATTAGAGACTACTACACACAGATCTAGATTCAATCAGAATCCCTTTGTTTGAGGCCTCCCTGGTGGTGCAGTGGTTAAGAGCTGAGCTGTGGAGCTGTCGGCAGCTGCGACACGAGTTTGACGCCAGGCCAGGGAGATTCCCACATGGCGCAGCAGACCTCTCCTGTCTCGCCTGCTGCTCCCCTCAGCAGTGTATTTCTGTTGATCTGCCTGTTCTGCTCCCCACTCTGTCTCTGGCGAACCCTCTTGCCGCCCCATGTCTCTGGCTTGTACCCCAGCTTGTATGCATAAATAAATAAATATTTAAAAAAAGAATCCCTTTGTTTGAACTTATATAAGAAGAAAGCACATTTGGAAAAAGAAGGAGAAAAGTCCTGTTCCCTTTCCAATTCTTTTTTTTTTCAGTGTTAGATGATAAAATCAAAACCACAATAAATTTATCTGATCATACCATACTGAAACCCATGTAATTTCACTGTCATAAGATAATGGCAGTACATTTAAAAGAGCAATCTTCCTAATTATAATCATGGAATTACACAGCCTGACCAAGGAGGGGCACTTCCCACTGAGGACCACAGTCTGAGCACCTTCTTTCTACCTGGCCTAAAATATGAAAATGGTAATGAGGTCACAGCAAATGCCCAGTTAGAAAGAGTGTGGTAGACTTATGAAATAAGCCCCATTCAATCTAAGAGTTTGACATTGGAAGAGAGCTTAAGTATTAACTCCTATGACCTTAACTAAGAAAATGTACTAAAATTGTAATTCCTAAATTCTAGTGAAAGTAAACTGGAATTAATTGAGATCACTAAGATACATTTATGTCCTAAATTCTGACTTTAGGATGTAGGTCTTCAGCACCTCCCATCCAGAATATTTTAATTGCCTTTTAACCAATCTTTGCATGAACTTGTCAGTTGAATCAATATCTACGTATATTTATAAAGCAAATAAGTCACCCCATAATTTACCAACTCAGAAAACTTCAATGGATTCCAACTTCTGTCAAATTTAATATGAACTCCTTTAAATATTTTATTTATAACCTAAATTCAAGTAATATAATAATTAGACAACTCTCTCTAAAGCGCAATTTTCAGTCTCCTTTTGATGCCTTCTGTTGTTTTATTCATTCTGTTTCCTAATTCTAAAATGCCTACTCTCTTACTTTGAAGCATGCAAATACTAACAATAATTAAAGGACCATTTCAAGTGCATTTTTCTTTATGATAGTTTTCAGGATTTCCAGCTAAATCTTATCATAACCAGTGATCTTTTGTTGCATATTCATATTCTACTTTGATTAAAACAACTGGTAAGTCTTTCCTATTTCCTGAAGATATACAGTGTATATGTCTTACTTATTATTTAATCACTGATCATCATATAACAGATTATTCCTTCCTTATTTTTATCATTCACATCATCTACATGATACAGTCTGTCACATGCAAATCTCTGCTAAAATGACATAAAGAATAATCATTTCAACTTAATTCCCTACTTCACATATTAGCTTTCAAAACCAAATTGAAAATCTTGACATCTATGTATTTGGTTTCCTTGATTTGTAACATTTCAGATAATTTATATACACTAGCCAATACAGAGTACCAAAAATACACAAGTTTTGTGTTTGTTCTTTAAAATAATTTATAAAAATTATATTTTAAAGAAACACCATAGTAAATTCTACTTCTTCCTGGTTTGGAGTTAATTTTCTAAAACAAGTATGGTTTCTTGACCTTCAAAATATAATTTGTTGGCAAGAAACAGATTTCAGTTTCATTGAAAAAGAGAAACAATACTTCTCTAAGTTCTAAAATCATAAAAATCTTAACATTTTGAATTTTTATATTTGTCATTTGAGAGAATATTATAAATATCATCAAATTATTTCTTAAAGGAAGTATGTTAATTTCTCAAAATATATACCATATTTAAAAATAACTCAAAGAAAGTCTTATCCAGTTTATTTAAAGATGTGAAAGAACAAATCTCACTTTCAATCATTCCTCAATATGTCGAGAATCAAAACTGAAAATGATAAAAATAAAAATGGACCCAAATTCCACAGCTTTAAAGAAATCAGATCACCTTGATCCAATTTAAGCAGTGGGTCTTTAGTTACACACTGGGACATACAGTTCTTAGAGCTAGTCGAAAAAATATGTGATAGCTAATCATGCCCTAGAAGAAAGGTTTATATTTCAGTGTCTTGGGTATTTTATCTATACAGGTAGTGTTTCAGAGAGGATTACAAAATTCTCCTTTGATTCCCAAATTATATGCTTCTACTGTTTTACTTCCACTTTTGAAGTATAGAAGCTCTTATGCCTGACTAACAACAGTCTATGTTCTTTCTCTGTTTTAAGCTATTTGCCTTCCTGCCTTCTTATATACCAGGAGACTCCATGGGGAGAAAGTTCGTTAGACAAAAGGTTATCTGTGGAGGCCACCAATGGAAGAACATCACGACTTAGTGATACATTTTTGGTACTATTCAAAAATGAGTATGACCTCTAATCCAGGAGGAGAAGGTGAAAGATGGACCTTTAGAAAGTTAGTGATCTATAATTGAAGGACTATAGTGGAACTCATTGTGAATGTCCTTTGTTTTTAGTTTTGCTTTGTGTTATTGTGAACCATTTCACAGCAATTCTAAATTTATTTTTATAACAATCATTGTAATATAAAATAAACTTAGGGACACTGAAGAGTGAAAGTCAGTAGGATGAATTGAATAAGGCAAACCAAACTAATGTAAATTATACAACAATAATTTAGTAAGGCTAATAATTTTGAAATACATTGCAGAAAACTGCATTATTTTCTATTCCTCAACATTATTTTTCCCTCCCCAGAAAAAAAAATTCAATCATTATAATTGGCACTAATGACTGTTACTTTGCATGGCTATGTGTTAAAGAAGGAAAATTTTACCCTACATACAAACATATATCAGAAAGAAGTTTATGTCATTATTTTAGATGTACACATATCTAGTTTTGTTGTATGATTTTTTTTTAATTTCTTAACTATAGAGGGCAACATTTACAAAATTTCAGAGACCTTTTTCTCCTGCTATTTTAAAAAATGTGATGGTATAAAGGAATATTTTAATTTACACTCATGATATTGCCATCCAAAATATCATAACTGAAATAATTTTTATGGATTTGGACAATATCCTAAAATCCATATGCAGAGTGTACAATGTTAAGGGAAGTCAAGTCTGTTTGTAACTGACGTCAGTGAAATATTTCACTAAATATCACTGACTTACACGTTACCAGTCTCTAAATTGATCCCCATATGATTATTTATAATTATTCCAACCTGTTTAAAAGTACTCACTAAGGCATCCTAAAATAAAAGGAAATCAATATATATATTAATAAGAAAAAAAGAAATACCATCCTCCAAAGAAGCACAAAAACCTATAATAAAGTCATGCCAGTGGAGTATAAAATAAATTGTCAAGTTAAACAAAGCTTAGTTGAAATTCATTTTATAGTTATATCGTAGACTTTAGCTATATTTTATATATATGTATATATAAGTATATACACATTATGATAATACATTCTTTATCTTATTGATCAATTGAGTAATGTGAAACTTATATAGTATAGACATAATAATACTGACCATTTATTCTGTATGACTATGTTTTGGGCATGATGCCTAAAACTCATTTCGTTATCAACTCAAATACTGAAAACAAACCTGAAACCTGGGGATTATTAGCTTTAGTTTATAGAAAAGACACTGGGGTTCCGAGAAGCTTTATGATTTGCCTAAGGTAACAGAATTGAAAGCAATTCTGAGTATAAATTCCTTATGATGTCAATTACAGAATAAGAAAAGTCTGATATGGGTTTATATTTTTGATTTTCATATTTAATGTTTATCAGGTTATAAAAGTATTATCTTTAATAAGTGTAAGAAATTAAAATTAGCCAAAAAAGGTACAGATAAGTATGAAGAAAATAAAAAAAATCTATTTTCTACCACTATTAACATCCTGATGTATTTATTCTCAGTCACTTTTAAACACATGTAAAAATACAGGAATATAGATATATAATATTATTTTTAGAACTCTTTCTGTTTTCCAAATTGCTGATGTCTCAAAACATAACAATAATAATACTTACATTTCATAGGGCTGTTAGGAGGGTTAAATATGGATAATGGAAGTAAAGACATTAGTAAAAAAAACAAGTATATTGCTATTCAAAGAAAGAGTAATGGTAGTTTTGAAAATTAAGAAATCCCCCAAAATGCTACTGATTTGTTGCTTTATGGTTTCTTACCCTCTTTTAAAACATAAAAACTTACTATACATAAAGAAACGTACCCTATATCTAGTAACTTCCTACACTAAACCCTGGTCAACTCCACCGTCAAATCTTGATCCACACAGCCAGTTGAGCTCGGTGTTTTCTCTTTGTGTCCCTACAGTCTAGTCAAGGGAGCAGCCTGAGCGATCCTTAGAATATAAGCCATTTCATGCCATGCCTCTGTTCAAAATGCTTCCTGGCTTCCTGTCTTTCATATTGAAAGTTAAAGTCCTCAGGGCTTCCTTCTCTCTAACCTCTTTAATAACTCTCCTGCTCTTCCACTCCTCTCTAGCCACAAGTGCCTCTTGGCTACTTTGTAAACATGCCAAGCTTGTTACTGCCCAAAGTTCTTGAACTCACTCTTTTCTCAGTCACTGTTGTTCTGGATGTTATCCAGGATTGATTCCCACACTCAGTTTCTGAAAATGTCCACTCATCTGAGAGCACATGTTCCTGATCACCCTCAATAAAATATCAACCTTCCCTTTCCAAAAAAAAAAAAAAAAAACCCTTATAGTACTTTCAATATTTTCCTTTGAATAATTAGTACCACCTAAAATTGCAAATATTATTTGCTTATTTATTTATTGTCCATTTCTCACACCTAAAAAGTAAATTCATGATAATAAGGATTTTGATTTTTTCATTCATTTTGCCCTTGACTAATGCCTGGCAGATAAATATTTGTCAAATAAATTAATCAGGAAAGGCTTATTACAGGCTTTCTTATTTCTGAAATGGACTCTAAAAAATCAGTTGAATTTGAACTGTGACATATGATACAAAAGCAAATATTCCCGGAAGAATAGATCCAAGGAAATATACAGAGAGGAAATAAAGGTAGTAGAGTCTGTGCAAGCCAAATGATTCAGCTGTATTATTGTACACCATGTGAACAGAGACACAGTCGTCACTGAGGCTGGAGGCAGGATCTTACTGGGGTTTAGAGGGTGAATGTCAGAGAACAGGCTTGAATTTAATTTAATAAGCAATGGGAAACCTCTGGACGTTTTTGGATAGGGAAATTACATGAGTGAAACACTTGAGGAAGATTTATCTTGCCAGAATATACAGTATGAATTAAAAGAAGGATGACTATAAGTAGAGAATCCAGGGCTTTATGGAAACCATTCCAATCAAATCTACTATGACATTTGATAAGTTAGAAAAGAGCTTCAGATTTTAATTTGCAAGTCTTCCAGCTAAAGTCAGTGAATTAAAAGCAAAAAACTTTACTATAGAGATACAAACACAAAATGGTAAAGAACTAAGAAACATATGAAAGGAAAAATCCCATGAAAATAAACTGTATCTAATTTGACATAAATGACTTTTAAAATGACCAAAGAAAACACTTACAGAAGAGAAATGTGTGTCCAATAATTGAAGTAGGGGAAGTCATATGACTAAGGTATGATGCATAAAAGAAAATTACCCTTTCCTACTTAGCTCTTCTCAAAAGCATAGGATACAAAATAGTAACAATGTCAAAGAAATGAAAATCTCTCCATTTTTCTATTATTGTACATATGAATTAGTGACAAATACATGACAACCAAATTTTATAATTTAAAAAATGGAATTAAAATTTCTGGCATCTGAAAAAATAAAACTGACTAAAATTAGAAATAATTTGTTTCAAGAAAGTGATCTTTTCCTTGACGTCATAGTTCTCAAAAGCAGCTTTCAGAAATTCTTGAAAAGGATCAATAATTCAAATTATAACTTTCAAATGATAGAAATTTATAGTATTTTGTCAATTTATATGATGCTGCAGTCAGCTCAGAATCATAATTATATAGCTGAAAGAAGTCACTGCTTTAAACTGACATAACTCAAGGAAATTTGATATTTTTAAGATGTGTTACGATTTCATTTTATTTAAATTTTATTTGAGATGTGTTATAGGTCATTCCTAGTTCATCTCAGCATTTCTTCAGTCTCCAGATATTACCATACAAGAAATCTTTTACTTAAATAAACAAACTTGAGAAAAGCCTCTGAGCAAACTTGTGCCTTCATTTTGTGTCCCCATCACTGCCTTTACGAGTCAATGAGTGTTTCATTTCAGTAATTCCAGTCGTAAGTTTAATGCCTATTCCAGGCATTTGGGAGAATGGAACCTAAAAATTTGTCAACTATATTGTGACCTCAAAAACATTAGTGTCTCCTGTGTGGGGAAAAAAACATAAGCAAATGATTTAAAAACAGTGTGTAAGTGCTGTGATGAAGAGAACGCTCTGATTAGGAATGGCCATTACACACAAAAGTTAAACATTCTGAAGAACTTCTGCTCAGCGACTCTGGGACAGAATCTGCACCTTAACAGCTACTCTGCACAGAATTACAGAAACCCAACTGAAGGATGTGTGGGATCAATGATAAGAGGATAGCATGGGAACAAATACGTGCGACAATAACTTCAACTTTGAGAGTCATTAGAGAAGCCCTTCGCCCCAAAAGATTTTGGAAATCCTGTTTCATACATAATTTGAGGATGATGAGAAAATGATATTTTAGGCAGAAAAAGGAATATCACAGACAATGAAACATAAAATAGCTTAGTATGGTTAGAGAACTACAAATAGTTTGGTAATGCCTGGACAAGATTCTGAGGCAGTTGTACTGACTACCCAATTAGGAAATTCCATTCAGAGGCATAAAATGGTATCCATCTAACCTAAATAATATGCAGGAGCCTTTTAATATATGAATGTACTGAAGAGAGTGAGTTGAAGTAAAACAATGGAATCATTTACAAATAAGTAATAGGAAAGTCTTCAAGGCCGTAAAACAGCATGGAAGCGTAACCCACAAATAAATGAGCATAAAGTTGATTAAACAGTAAAACTCCAGGCTCCTGTTGCTGGATTAATTATCCAATGGTGTAATATAAGGAGCAAATATAGAGAAATAAGTTTTTGATTAATGGGAAATACTCTTCAAATAAATATCCAAACCAGGACTTGAGCCAGAATAGATTGCATTATCTAAAACAGAAATACTCAGACATCATCTAAAAATGAAAATGCTCAGACATCATGAAAACTACAGCAATGTTTTTCTAAATATGGAAACACAATGGCATCTTCAACATCTCTATATATATAGTATTATATGGTTAAAATATTTAATATATACAGTATATGCTATGAGATATACACTATGCATGTTATATGTGGTATGTAATATATACTTGTAAATACCTTTTAAAGTAAAACGAGCCTTATGCCGCCCTGGTGGCCTAGGGGTTAAGTCTCACTGCTGTCACCACTTTGGCCTCAGTTTGATCCCCGATCCCCAGCCAGGGAGCTGATCCACATGGCGCAGCAGACCTCTCCTGACTCACCCACTGCTCCCCTCAGCAGTGTATTTCAGTAGATCTGCCTGTTCTGCTCCTCACTCTCCGTGGTGAATCCTCTCACCCTCCCACCCCCGTACCTCTGGCCTACATCCCAGTTCTTCTATGCACAAATAAATAAATCTTTGAAAAATAAAAATAAAATAATAAAATAAAACCTGTCTCACAACATTTGAATTTAAATAGTTTAGACACTACAGGAGTACTTACAAGTGTCTCAACAAGCTAGTCCAACATGCATTATCACTCATCCATATGGTGCATGGACTAACATGAGACCCAGGAGAACATGAGTCTGACCCTAACGTATGGGATTGCACTTTACATTCCCAAGGGGTTCCTGTGTCACAACAGTCCTCAGACAGGTAAAGCAACTCTACCGTTAATGATGATGACAGAACCAGACATATAATTGGTCTGTTAATTCCTGTTCATTAATTCCTCAGTATGTCTCCCCCTTAGAGTCTACACATTCAAAATGGCAACAATCATATATCTCTTGTTTACTGCTGAATCTTTACATTTCTGCCTATTTCAGGTACATGTAGAATGTTATCAATTTATATTGAATAAATGAATTGATGAGTTAAAGATGCAAAACCTAACAAGTGAAAAATAAGATCAGCTTAAGAGAATTTGTTGTTTCCTTTTAACCACTCTGATAAGTGATTTCACCAATGTCTTGGTGAGAAAAAAGGTGAGATTTTATTTAGGAGGAATGAGGAATAAAAAGAAATTTTAAATAATAGTCAAGATTCAGGAACTCAGATTTGAGAGGCCAGATAAGCTTCACGCTTAAAAAAAATGGTCTCTGTAAGGTGCTGAGTTCTGTAGTGCAACAAACAAAAATTAATTTAGCAACTTTGAAATAAGGATAAGACAAGTGTTTCTAAAATCCCAGAAAGCTAAATACCAGAAAATATTAATTTTTTTAACTGCAATAAATGAATTCCTATTGTACAATATTTGTGATCACCAGTTGTATCAATGGAAATTTTAACTATTTTTATTGTTTCTCTCTCAAGAGAGAAAAAAAATGTGTAAAACGTCAAGTGTAAAACAAAGAGGCTGTTAACCAACTTTATTTCTTACTCAAATCTCTGAAATTAGAAGACTGTAAAACTGCAAACAGTGCCATCACAAGACAATACTCACTAATAAACTAATGATTTAAATAATAAACCTCATTCTAATTTCTCTCTCCACTAACACCAGTATGGATAGATAAGACAGATAAATACAAAGATACAGCTGTAACTATGACCAGGTTGGTGACTTCTTAACACTTCTGCATTACAAATATATCGCATAATATAATAGTAAAGAGGAACTGCGATTTCATTTATAAAATGGAGGATTTCATTAAGTCAATGAAAATGATGTTGAATAACTTACAATCACATATACAGTGACTTAGAAATGAGAAGTTGTTGGAAGGAAACCATTTAGTAAATTAAAAGAAAAATCTACAAGGATGCTTCAAAAGAAATTAGTCTACTTATCTGAAAGACTAAGAAAAGTCCTTGGGAAAATGAGTATTTTTAAAGCCCTAGTGGTTTTTTTTTGTGTGTGTCTGTGCATATTTTTTTCTAATCCTTATTTCTCCTCTCCGCCTCCCCACCCAAATTAACCTCCTCAGAATGGAGTTTCTCTTGGGGAAGATTAAAAAGTTCTGAAATTAGTAGTATGGTTGCACAACCTTGTGATTATACTAAGAACCTAAATTGTTATGAATTATTCCGCTATAAAAATGTAGAAAAAAACATTTTAAAAAATTCACTTCCTTAAAATTTTACTGTGAAATCTATATAGGTATGAAGTAACAACAATCCTTCCATGCTACTGATAGTTGAAAATGTGCAAGGCAAAGATTTGAGTGTTTCTTGCTTTAGAAATAAATAAACATAATTGAATTATCTTTTTTGTTTAGCATGAGATAGTTTTCAAAAGTTTCACTTCATTCTTCTGTACAAAATCCAAATAAAACTTTTATCTCTGGTAATGTGCAATTTATTAGTATTTTTTCCATTACCAATTTTCTAGACTGGTTTCCTATCAATTTTCTAGACTGATAGACTATATATATTATTAATTAGAGTAAATAAAATAAAATTTTACTTTCAAATTACACTAAAATTTTAGGGTGGGAAAGCTTTTTTTATTTTTTTATTTTTTTTAGGTTCAATGAGCTAATCACTCACTTTCATGACATACATTCTTCCGGGGTGTGAGGCATACAAACACTCAAAATTCTGATCTACAGCAACATAAATCTATGGACTAGAATAGAGCTCTGAGAGAAATACCTTTCATCATGGAAGTCAAAGTTTCCTATTATCTTTAGATTAAATTAAATGATCAGGTTTTATAGCTACTTTTCAAAAAATTATAATATAAGATAGAACAGAGCCCCGAAGTAATTGAGCATTTTTGGCTTTTCATACCATTAGTAAATTTCCCACTATAAGTCAGTCATATAGTTCATTTTATAAAGTGCAAACAACATTTCAGATATGCTTGGTTGCTAATTTTTTGCAATGCATTCCTATAAAATAAGTTTGTAACTATCATTGATGTTTTCTCTTAACATATTAACACTTAATAGTATTATACTTAGTAGTTAGTGGTCTTATATCACTTAGAAATATCTATATTTAATTTTAATTGATTTGAAACAATAATGACTATAAAATACAATATTTTAGGTTTTTGTTAAGAATTATTACATGTATAAGACAAAAAGTTTCAAACTTTACAAAAGGATAAAATTAAAAATCACATGAGCCTTCTATCCCAGAGGAAACCACCATCTACTTTTTCATATATAGTCTTCCAAAGAAGCTTAATTTATAAAGAGCAATTTATGTGTATCTGCATGTATATTTGCATTTTCCACAAAGATAGCCAACATAACTTGCTATCTTTATCTGCAAATATAAATCTATTTCATTTATTTAAAGAATAGCACAATATTCCATTAAGATACCTGCCTGCTAGTGATGTATACTCAAAATGTTGAGTGTTTTATAAAATGTTTTTGGCATAAGAAATCAATCTGGAAAAAAAAATTCATATTTAATCTGTGTACCTGTAGCTATGATATGAATTCAAAGATATACCTTCAGTCTATTGATGTTTAACAATGTTGGAATAAATACAAAGTACTATACAAAGAAAAGCCCTCTCTAATTATACTATCCTTTCTGCTCCATTAATGTATCTCTAAATATCCATCACTAAATCATGAAGAAGAAAATAATCTATATCTTAGAAAATTATGAATGAAAATACTAGCAGAAAATACATCCTTTGAGTTGTTTCATTAAAAATTAAACTGGTAACTGATAAATCTGTAATTAAGACATTTTATCTGGAATTAGTCAATTTTTTAAAAATTGTGACAATGAAAAAAAAATGAGAATCAATGGAGGAATTATTTATTGATTCAAATGAAAGAATTAAAGAATGAAAGGAGGAAAACTGTAAATCCTTACCTGTTTTTATGTGAACTGTGAGAGAACTGATATAAAAAAGATAACAAGATTTAATTATTTCTTTGTTTTTACTTTGTAGTTGTAGTTGCTGTTTTTTGTTAGACTCTGTACTCCAATAACTGTTTCCAGCAATGATGTAGAGTAACTATTTCATAATTCAGCCACTCTTTAATCAAAATACCACGTTAGCCTGTCACTGGTAATACTTCAAAGAGCTAAGGGTTGCTTCAATTGAAAAGGAGTCTTTATAGCAGTTTGCAGATTTCGTGGAGAATCATAGGAGTGTTGTCCTCAGATTGAAAAAGAGCAGAAAGTGCTATTTTTATATCTTTTGCTATATTCTATTTTTGCTGGTAATCTTCTAGCTCAATGTTTTCTCCTCTGCAGAATCATTAAAGAGGTTGCAAATGACATGCTATTACATTATAGTATATCTTCCTTGTTCACAATTATTAACAATCTATTGTTGATTTTAATTAAATAGCTATGATACTTCCACAAAAGGAATAACTGCAGGAAACCTAAGCAGTCATTCATTTTTCAGCCCACATTGATTGATTAAAAGTACATCTTACACTGTACTTAAAACAGTGAATATTTTAAGGTAGTCTTATATAGTGATATATATGTATTATGTGTTACACAGTAAGGGACAAAGGTACAGAAGTATTTCAAACTCTGGAAAGCTCAAGTTCAAGGTACTTGACATGAAAATACTTTAAACATAGTGGTTTAGGAAACATTTCCTTCTTACTAATTCAGGAACTTATTCTTGCTTTTGTAATTGATTAAGCTAGTTACATCACGGTAGAGGAAAAAGGAACATTGACTAAGCACACTGCATTATTTCCTTCAGGTACTGCTGCCAACTTCCTCCCAATGAAGAGCAGAGTGGTAATTTCATCAACATTAGTAAATTTTAAAGTACTCTAAAATTTACAACGAAAAGGCAACTTTCCTATTTCCATCTCCACTATAGTGAAGTAAACTAAAATGAAAGTAAATATTCAAGTTTTAAACAACGGACAATACCTTATGAGGTCTGCCCAGTGCAACAAAATATAAGTAGATACTACCTGCAGTTGGTATTTCTTTTATTTATGAATTTTACAACAAAGACACTGAAAACTGACCATCAAAACCACTTTATATAATACAGAGTGTGCACACTGGTAACTATACTATGTTAGAGCTCCCTACAAAACAGAAGATGTGTTTGATCACTCTCATATGCCACTTAATAGGAACTCTAACGCACAAACATTTTTCAAAATCCCCACAGGTATTAATTTTAGTTGTTTTATTTGTCAAATGGAAGTTTCTTTATTTAGTAACTATAGGAATGATGTGGTCCTTAGGGAAAACAGTGAGCCTTTAGACAGATGGAAGGCTGGGCTTTTAATAGCTGAGCTGAGCCTTGCTGGAACAGAAACTCTCAAACTGACCCAGTTCACCCAAGGCCAGGAGTTTATTACTTCCATGCTTTAACTGAAATCAGACCAGAAAGTCAACACAAAAATAGTGGTTTGTGGGCCTCCCTGGTGGCGCAACGGTTAAGTGCAGCGATGTGCAGCTGAGGCTCAAGTTCAATGCCCAGCAGGGGAGATTCCCACATGGTGCAGGAGACCTCTCCTGCCTTGACCAATGCTCCCCTCAGCAGTGTGTTTCCATCGATCTGCCTGTTCTGTTCCCCACTCTGTCTCTAGTGAACCCTCTCACCGCCCCACACCTCTGGCCTGCACACTAGCTTGTATGCATAAGCAAATAAAAATCTTAAAAAAATAAATACAAAATAATGGTTTGTGCCACTTAGAACTGAGTTCATTACTACACCTATAATATAAAAAGAAAATGATAGTGAAAATTTAAAAACAAAGTTAAGCAAGTCCAAATTTATCCCTATCAAAAATCACTATCAAAAAAGAGCGTGACTTGGGCATCCCTGGCGGGGCAACAGGTTAAGTGCAGCACTGTGAAGCTCTCAGCAGCCACTGCAGCATGAGTTTGATCCCCAGCCATGGAGCTTCCCACATGGTGCAGCAGACCTCTCCTGCCTCGCCTGCTGCTCCCCTCAGCAGTGTACTTCCGTCGATCTGCCTGTTCTGCTTCCCACTCTGTCTCTGGTGAATTCTCTCACCACTCCACACCTCTGGCCTACACCCAAGCTTGTTGGCATAAATAAATAAATCTTAAAAAAAAAAAAAGAGCATGACTTCCAGAAATGGGTAAATCATAATGGAGAGTGTTATACTTCAGAAGGCTGAAAAATAGATTACAATAATGAATGTAAAAACCACAACAACAGCATTTGTATGATCCCTACTTGACAAAGAGAAAAAGAAACTATCTGAAACTTTTTCAAAATTATAGTTAAATTCAGTCATTTTCATTTTTTAAAAATGAATAAAAGTTGAGTATTTTTGTAAAAACACGTAGCTTTGAATTTATTTACAATGTTCTTTTGCAGCATAAATGCAAACAGTATAATATATAGCATTAATAAAGCTTTAATGTTTGATAATAAGTAGGCTTAAGTGGATGTATTGCACGTTTACATATACACAAAAACATATGAAAGGTCTCTTACAATTCAACGTTATAGTGAGATGAAGTTTGGCACAGATAGATATTACAAGTGTTAACATCTAAATAGTAAACAAATACAATTTTCTTTGTAGCTAAATTCTATTAGACATAATCAATGGATTTTGCAGTAAGAGTGTAGCTTGACCACATTTAATTTGTTTCTCTAAAAAAAATACAACTTGCTAAAAAATCTTAAAAACAGAAATACTAATTATCAAAACAAAATGTTAAAATTCCACTAAAGCTGTATTGGCTTTGGAATTGCACATGAAGGATAGGAGAGTAGATAGGCATTTTATGGAAAATAATTCTGAAAGAAAGCAAAGGAGGGAGGGATACAAAAATGAAAAGAAGACAAGGAAGGAAAAGATAGCTACCAAGTTGTGACCTGACTCTTAACCAAGCCAACAACTATGGCTGAATAGAACCAATAAAAAGATTTTTGTTCAGAATGTCAAAAAGTAGTTTCTCTCTCCCTCTAACTTCCCCTCCCACCTTTTTTTTGTTTTGTTTTGTTTTTTTGTTTGTTTGTTTTTTTTTTTTTGCCTTTTTCACTCTACCTTTGAACCCGGGCTGTGACAGAATGAAGCCATAGCAATCCACCCTTACAAATCTGAGAAAGGAATCAGGAGAGCAGAATTAGAGGCAAAAGTCAGATCCCACTTTTTCAAATATTTCAAGCCTGGATCAAGTAAGGTTTAAAGAAAACCCTGCCTTAGGCTGAGTTGTATGATCCATATTCCTTTGATGCTTGAGCCAATTTGGGCTGGTTTTTCCACCTGCAACTAAAAAAGTAGTAAGTGATAAAACCTTGTTTCAACATTTGAATTAAGGGCTGAAACTAAAAATTTTATGTTGTAAAATGCTGAATATGGGCCTACCTGGTGGTGCAGGGGTTAAAGACAGCACTATCAAGCTCTGGCCAGCCACTGCAACATGAGTTCAAATCCAGCCAGAGAGCTAACCCAAATGCCACAATGTCACAGCAGACCTCTCCTGTCTTACCTGCTGCTCCTCTCAGCAGTGTATTTCAGCAGATCTGCCTGTTCTGCTTTCCACTCTTTCTCTGGTGAATCCAGTTTTTATATGCATAAATAAACAAATCTTTATTAAAAAAAAAACCTGTATATACAGCCTGAAAAATATATTCAATATATTCCAGAGGGATTGTCAAATCCATAATTATAATTGTAGGAACTACCTTGGTAAATGTGGTATGTGCTTCCACGTACCCCCTCAAAAATATATATCTTTTACTAAAAGTAAAAACATTGAATTTGATTTTTATTATCATTTTTGCATAATTATTTTGCAGATAAATTATAATCAGAAAGATATAAATTCCTTATAAGTGTTTTGTCCCTTCACCTACACCCTGCACTTTATTATACCTTTAACAGTATGTCAAATTCCTGTAGAGTAATTTGATGCAGAAATGAGAACATTATTAAATAAAATGAGGCATGTATGAAGTCCCAGAATAAAGTAATTGTTCAATCTAGATTTAATTTACAGAAGAAATGAATAGTAAATATGAATCACTAAACATAATTAGAAGGTAAAATGAAATCTTGGAGGAATGACAGAATGTCGCTCTGAAGTGACAAAATGCAACTTGGAGAAAAAAGAAAAATTATCCCTTGGGCTTTAGGTTAATGGCATGACCTCTAGAATAAAGACAGCTTTTTCAGGGAAGTTCCTCTAATGCAGTGATAAGGGGGGATAATAAAAAACAGGTAAATCAAAATTAAGTATCATGTTCATTCAACCATACTAGGATACCTCTTAGGCTAAAGCGTTTTTAGGAAATTTGAGGAATAAAGAAATAACACATTCTTTAAAAATACATGAATCTAATCCACATATTTATGGACAACAAATCTTTGACAAAGGAGCAAAGAATATGCAATGGAACAAGACTAATTTGTTCAATAAATGGTGTTGGGAGAACTGGACTGCTACATGCAAAAAAATGAAGCTAGACCACTACCTCACACCATGCACAAAAACCAACTCAAAATGGATAAAAGACCTGAATATAAGACATAAAACCATAAAGATTATGGAAGAAAATATAGGTAAAACTCTACATGACATACATCTCAGCAAAATCTTTAAAAGCACTTCCCCCATAGCGAAGGAAGTGAAAGAAAAGATAAACAGCTGGGACTACATCAAACTAAAAAGCTTCTGTTCAGCAAAAGAGACAATAATCAAAACAAACAGACACCCTACTAAAATTGGGAGAAGATTTTTGCACACAATACAACCAATAAAGGACTAATAACAAAAATCTACATAGAGCTCACACAACTCAACAAAAACAAAGTTAACAACCCAGTCAAAAAATGGGCAGAAGAGCTAAAAAGACACTTCTCCAAAGAAAAAATGAAAATGGCCAACAGGTATGTGAAAAAATGTTCAACATCACTTATAATCAGGGAAATGCAAACGAAAACCACAATGAGACACCACCTCACACCAGTGAGACTGGCACACATTAAAAAAACAGGTAACAACATATGTTGGCAAGGATGTGGAGAAAAAGGAACTCTCCTACACTACTGGTGGGAAATGCAAATTGATCCAACCACTAT
Source organism: Scalopus aquaticus (assembly GCA_004024925.1). Taxonomy (NCBI): domain Eukaryota; kingdom Metazoa; phylum Chordata; class Mammalia; order Eulipotyphla; family Talpidae; genus Scalopus; species Scalopus aquaticus. The sequence continues at coordinate 30,467 of PVIJ01000218.1, read as the reverse complement.
GGAAAGCTGCATGGCGTTTCCTCAAACTACCAGAAATGGAACTCCCATATGACCCGGCAATACCACTACTGGGAATCTACCCAAAGGACACAAAAACACTAATCCAAAAGGATACATGCACCCGCATGTTTACTGCAGCACTGTTCACAATAGCTAAGATATGGAAACAACCCAGATGCCCAAAAATAGATGACTGGATCAAAAAGATGTGGTACATATACACAATGGACTACTATTCAGCATTCAAAAAAGACAAACACATGCAATTCACAGCAACATGGATGGATCTAGAAGGGATCATGATCAGTGAAATAAGCCAGAAAGAAAGAGAAAATTATCGAATGGTTTCACTTATAACAGGACTATAGGGGAGCCAAATAAGAAAGAGACATTCAGCAGGGAAGGAGGGGAGGGAGAGGGCTCAAGATGGGGGAAGAGGGGAGCACGGAGGACTATGGTCATGGTTCCACGGGTGAACAGGTGGTGGGTAACTTATGGGGACCACACAATAATGTAAAAGATATGAATAACAAAAATAAAAAAAAATACATGAATCTATGGACGGAGTGGCAGCATAGCTAGATGTAGTAGATATGTAAACAAAAATTGTTGAAATATTTAAAGAAATGGTAGTAGGTTGTCTTCTAAAATAAAGCATGATAACAGGCCATGTATAATTACCCAGGGGTAGTATCTCAGTTATCTGTTCTTACCTTGTACTTTAGTGGCTTAAACTAACATGTATTTCACTTGTTAATATCTTGTGGGTAGCGAGTTAGGCTGATTTTTCTACTGATCTCACCAGCGTTCACTCAAATGACTAATATACCTGCAAGTTTATTGAGTTAATGATGCAAGGGGGGGTTCTGGCTGTCAACTGAATCCTATGTCCCCAGGAGAATTGGGATTTTTTCACATGATGTTAATATTTTTCTAGGATGGTAAGAACGGAGGCCATGTGTTTTCTGAAACATACACCTTAGAGATTACACCATATTACTTATTTCACAACCATTATTCAAAGCAAGTCAAAAGGCCAGTCCAAACTCAAGGGGAAACAGACATTTACTCTTCATAGAAAGACCTGTCACAATAGTTTGAATTAATGAAAGGTAGTAAAAGTAATCACAAAGGGGAGCATACCACAGGGCTTAATCTACAAATAATGTATTCCACCTATTCTACCTATTCCACCTATTCCAAGATATATCAGAATTAAGCATCAGAGTTTAACTATCAGGCCCCTCAGTCAATGAAATAACAGCATAGAAATCTGGACTCAATTGGGCCTCCTTGGTGTCACAACAGGTTAAGCGCAGCTATGTAGTGAGGAAATACATTTGTCCTGCTCCTTCTTTCTGACTCTGACTCACAGAGAGGAGGTAAATGAGGGCAGCCTGAAGCCTGGAGCACTCACTAAAAAGACTGAAAAAGCAGCCACAACAAAGGAAATCAGAGGTGAGTGGGATTCAGAGCACAATTAGACAAATACATTTTAATGATAAACAGTGATCTCCAAGTTTCATCTGCTCCTAACATTTATAAAATGCACAGATTCTACTGTACTAAAGTGCTAAAGGGAACAATTATTCATTAATTACTTAAGACACATCAACCAGGTGTGCATGATTTTTTTTTTTTTTTTACAGATGGGAATTGGGAATTAAATTACCAAAATTACATAGTCTAGTTTTATATACTTATATTCAAATTCAGGAACAAATACTTTTTCTTTTTTCAATACAAACAGATACAGAATCCCCTAGTGGATAACATTAAAGTCTTCCATAAACCTCCAGATATGAAACATGGCAATTCATGAGATATCATAAAGGGTAAAGAAAGATATCATAAAGGGTAAAGAAAGAAAGGCATATAGTCAGATGGCCATCATTCTTAAAGGAGGTTAAAGACACACCTTTGTAAAGGACATAAGCAGTAAGAGAAAAGGGAAATCTCCTAAGTCTATCAGATACAGCATCCTATTTAAAGCCACAAGTATTTGGATTTGATTCTGACCTTAACATCTATTAGCTGTATAATCATAGACAACAAATTAATTGCCCTCAGCCTTATTGTGCTCCTCTAAAAAGTGCAAGGAATCATATCTAAATTGTAGGCATACTGCATGAAGTAGAGCAAAGTAAAACCCAATTATTTAGCACAGAATACATCCTAGAAAATGACGAAAATGTTGCTGCTGCTGATCATCTTCCACTATTATCCAAGATTTATTCGCATCTTTCAGAGCTTTCCATATAACGTATATGTGCTTTTCTTAGAGGTCTTAGAATTTTACTCATCCTCAGGTTCTTACTTTACAAAGATATCTACAATCTTATCATTTTGTTGCATAAGTTCCTATCAGTGAGTTAAAAAGAAAACAGGCTTGGGCCTCCCTGGTGACACAACAGATTAAGTCTCAGCCTATGAAGCTATCTGTAGCCATTGCAGCACTAGTTTGATCCCCGGCCAGGGCAATTCCCACACGGCACAGCAGACCTCTCCTGCCTTGCCCACTGCTCCCCTCAGCAGTGTACTTCAGTAGATCTTCCTGTTCTGCTCCCCGCTCTGTCTCTGGTGAATCCTTTCACCACCCCACACCTCTGGCCTACACTCCAGTTCTTGTATGCATAAATAAATAAATCTTAAAAAAAAAAAAGAAAAGAAAACAGCCTCACTGACAAGAGTTCATTTTATGAAAGCTAGATAAAACCAGAGAAAAATCCTACCTGGAAGATAGTTGGAAAGGAAAAGAAGAAAGTTTAGTGTCAATACAAACTGACTTAAATCTTTCATGGAGTAGCCACTGAGGGCTTTCTGCAATCAGAAACATATACAACAAAGACATACATTTGTTAAAATAAGGTTTTTAACTATATTTAAAAATAGTGTGTCAATTTTAATAACTACTAGTATTCATATCAGAAGCAAAAACATTAGAAAAGCATTTTTAAAGTGATTTAAAAGGAATAACATTCGGGCCTCCCTGGTGGCGCAGCGGTTAAGTGCTGCGCTGTGGAGCTGTCGGCAGCGGCGACGCGAGTTCGACACCCAGCCAGGGAGAATCCCACATGGCGTGGCAGACCTCTCCTGCTTTGCCCGCTGCTCCCTTCAGCAGTGTATTTCTGATCTGCCTGTTCTGCTACCCGCTCTGTCTCTGGTGAACCCTCTCGCCGCCCCACACCTCTGGCCTGTACCCCAGCTTGTATGTATAAATAAAAAAAAAATAAATAAAAAAAATAAAAGGAATAACATTCAAGATTATGGAGAACACAGACAACCAGAAGAATCATTCTGCAAAGATACCAGATAAAAGAAAGTTTAACTGGCGTTTCCTTCTACATTCAAGTTATTTTTACCCTTGCCAGAAATTAAGTAACTTCCTATGGAGGCTGCAGTAACTGTTAGGAGCCTAATCATCAATTTTATTCAGTAATGGAAGAGATAACACAAATTAACTTAGTAAATATTCTAGACATCAATATCATCTCAGTATAAGGGTAAATTAAGAGACAAAGATATGAGACTATCCTGACTGACTAGGCCTAGAGTTACCACTCTGAAAAAAATATTTGTTCCTCACTCCAGATTGCTGCTTCCCCAGAGTGGCATCTATGTCATTTTGGCTTTTGTGTCTCAAAGGAGTAATGGTTTGCAGAGTGTCTAAGCATGCATTAAATGTGAGTAAATGTCTGTTAAAGGAATCAAAGAATAGGCTTTGAGTCATTCTTGTCTAGATCAGAAAGCCCATAAGACAGCCAGCGCATCACCTTAGGATGAGGTGAAAACCCCCTCTTACCTTGCTCCATTTCATTAGTTTTCATATTTATCATGAACATCATCAAAATTGGTGTTACTTTTCTCTTAATATTCAATGGAAGTTATTTAAGTCATTTGATTATAACTAAATCATATGTGAATGTTGAAAAAATGGTCTCAGGAAACCTTATTAGTGTCTAGACTTAAAATGGCAGCTATTTTTAATCTTGTGATGACACTTAGATTGATGAGTTGTAGCATCTTAGCGATACATGTTAAGAACGGCAAAGTCATGTCCAGGTTCAAAAGGCAAGAGTCATTGATAAAATTGCACTATCTGACAAGAGTGAAGAATGGAGGGTTACAGCATTTACCTGCTTCCTGTTCTGAAACCAAGAAAATAATGTCCCTGCCCAATTCTAGACTGGTCAACCCAAGCGGTTTGTTGGCACTGATACCATGCTTCAGTGAAAAGTGAAACACACAAACTGGAGCCTGTCTAAAAGAGGGTGATGATGAAGACTAATGATTTGTTGCACATAAAGATAAAAAGGTTTGAAATCATGAAACATGGAAACTGTCCCAAACCAGTTTAAGTCCAGAGATAGTTTAATCATTAGCAAACCAATCATAAGCTGATGTTTTCAAGTAACCTGGCTTAAATATTTGAGGTACTGTCATCCAAAATTAGATTCAGTGTGTGCCCCCTGCCATATTAAAATTAGAAAGCATGGGATGCCAGATTTTTGGCTTAACCCAAAAAAGTAATTTGATGATAAGCCTATACAGAAATGGAATTGTCTACTCTAGGTGGAGTGATGTGGGAATCCATGAAGGTACTCAAACTTAGTCAAGATGACCACTGGGCATGAATGCTTTAGAGAAAATTTAAAATTGAATAGAAGTCAGCTAGACCCACTGGGGATTAAAACAAATTTAGATTTGAATGTCATGGGGGAACCAAGTATTCTCCAGTGTATCAGAGATCCTATAGCGTAAAATTGCTTAAACCCAGACTACATTTCCTGATTTACATCTTTTGGTTGGTCTCTGAAGACACTGGACTATGTGACTCAAGAGTTGGATAAGCTTTAGCATTCCTTGGAAATCTGAGGTTCTGTGACACCTAGCATAGGCTTTGAAGTCATCCAGTTATGACTTCCTTTAGTTTCTTCCTTTACCCCCAAAATAGCTAATGATGAGTTGACAATAATAATAATAGTGTGGTAGGATGACAATAATGATAACAGCTGAGTATCTAATGCATTGTATCACTGAAAACTGAAATCCTATGACAGAGATTATTATCATGAGTTTCATTTTGTAGATGAGCACTCTAAGACTCAGAGAAATTATGACTTGATCAAAGTTACAATGGTCTGGGAACACAGGCTTGTGAAATTCTAAAGATCATGCTTAATCCACTACATAACACAGACCACCACAAAACACAGTTACAATGTCCTAATGTCCTCTCTCTCCCCCCTATTATAGAACATAAAATATCAAAATAGAATAAAGGCATCAGTTATGTTCAAGCTTATACATTTGTTTATATCTCTCATGTTACTAAGAAAATAACTTCCTTGAAGTCAGGAGCCAATGTTTAGATTTATATTTGTAAAGTATCTAACATCTGAATAATCAATGAATGGTAAATAAACCATGTAATTCCTAAAAATAATCCCAAATTTTAATTTAAAGGAAAGGACATTTCTATTAAATGAGACATTTCAGGTTAAAGTATCTGTGGCTATACGTGATATAACAATATCTATCTATGTAGAATAAAGTATATTTACTACTCAATACAGAATTCAATGTAGCCATATATATTTTCTGTATTTTAATGTTGTTGGAAAGTTCCAAAATACTAATCAAAAAAGTGTGCATATATCATTTAATCAACTAATTTTATACCATGAGGAAAAAAATAACAAAAAGAGCTAATTACTAAGAAATATACCACTACTTTCCAAAGAGGAAATGATAATCTTAGATTACAAAGTTGATATGCATTCATTTGTAAGCCTTTATAACTTTGTAAGTGACACAATTAAGATGTAGGAAGAAATCTATTTCAACACAGGAAGAATTCAACATGAGGTACGAAATCCATAGGGAAAGTGGTGGGCATCCTCTAGAACTTTAGAATCTTTAGCATTTCCTCAAGAGGCTCAATTCAATGTATAAATAAATATAAACAACACTGACTTGGCTTCTATTCCCGATTAAATTTACTAGTTTGAATGGAATATGTTACAGAGAGTAAGCTCCATAAAAAGGGGAGATTCCATCTTCACTGCCCCATCTAATGAAGGGTGGAGATGATGGTAGGGAGACTTAGAGACATTAGGAGAAGACACAGGAGAAGCCAGATGAAGCTGAGAGAAATGTGAATAAGCTGTGCTTACTTCTCATCTTTGGACTTGTACCAGGGACTGGGGGACATAGAAGGAGACACATGGAGTCCAGACACATTGAGACACTTGGAAGAGACTTGGGTGAGAGACCCATGGGGAGGCTAACAACAGCAACCATTGATTTGTACTTTAATTTTGCTCTTTCCATTCCAGATTTTCCTGGCCCCTTCTGCCCCTTTCTTATGGTTACCTGCTAGGAAGTGCCTTAGTCTTGTGGTAAGCTTTTGGGCTTCATCAGCCCCACTTTGTGCCAACCCTGATTGACTGGGTATTTTCCACAAGGGGATAGATAACTTCGATGAAACTATTATTTCTTCTCTTTTCTCGCTATGCACACTAATCCCATTAAAGTTCTTACACTAAGAATATACTTTGGCTTTATGCAGTGGATTGTAGAACCTCTTTATGCAAGATTAGGGATGATGGGGTGTCCCTCAGTCTGCCTGCAAACAAATATATATTGAACTAATTAGCATTTTCTTTCAGTCTTTCTCTATGAATTCAAAAACCTCTCCTAGAGCTGTTAAAAGGAATCCTATAACTTTATTAATTTATCTTACTACTTATATTCTAGACTGTTTCTGTCATAAAATATAAATTGATAAAATATTCAGTCACATTCAGCAATCATTCTTCATAAGGATTATAATTCTACCAATTTCAAAAGACTTCACTGGAAAATGTTTTAAAGCGGAAAATGTTTTATATGTGACCCCACAAAGGAAAGAATAGCATAAGGCTTAAGATTACACATATCTCTTTCATGAAAAAAAATATATTTTCTAGCCAATTGGCAATTTCTTCCAAATGTGACCAAGTTTATAACTTAGCATAGTCTATCAAAGGCCAATTTCCATGAAACTTTACAAATGTAGTTTGCAGTTTAAATAATAAAGTCTTTTCATGTGGTTTACTTGTCTCAGTAAAATGATAATGAATGTGTTAACTATGTAATACCATTATATTTGCTATCACCCTCACCATATTTAAAATTAGTATTAAATCATATCATATTTCAGTAAAAAGTATTATAACGGAACACTATGTGAAAAAGTTTAAAAGTAGCATTAACTAAACCTGAATTAAATTCTTATGTTTCTATCTCTCGTTATACTTATGTGAAACTAGGTTTTCATAATAACATACAATTTATTTTGATAGGACATAATATAAATGGTTCACCTCCAACCAGAATAGCTTCAATAATTATAAACATAATACTTCTTAATTTCACCATGCACACACCATGTAATGGATAAATTATACTGCCTCAGGTTTTAAATAGTCCTCAATGATTGAAGGATGCCACTGGAATAAAAATGTGGGCCATAGAAATGTAATAAGTAGTCTCATTTTCAAGTTTTAGTGAACAAGATAAATCTATGCACATGTGTGTTAGTGGAATGATTTAGCAAAATTACCTGGTAGTCATGTATCCTAGGGGGTCAGAGATAGATCTATTTAAAGGCCTGAATTTACATCTTTATTCTTCAATGAAGCATAAAACTTAGCACTGATTATACCATACACAAAACTCTGAAAGTAATGTCAACAAGCTACATTTCTGGATAAAAGAAAATAAAAATCACTGCAATGGGTTAACAGATTAGCCAGTTAAATCTTTAGAAATTTTCAAATAGTTTTCTTCCTCCAAGATTGGTGAAAAATTATGTATCAGCAATCTTACTTATTGCAAACTACTCTTAAAATAACCGAGTGGTTTTGATATAGAGCTATTACGTAGTAATTTCATGTAGAGGCAGTAACATTGTTAGATATCTGCAAGCATCTCATCCCAACCACATAACACAGCAATAGTATCAGCAGAAAGCAAGATTCTAATTTCACCAGCTAGAAAACTCAGCAAAACTACTAAGCAAAAGTGCTTCAAGCAGCTGGAGAGAGCAGAATGCTAGTTAAGTGGACAAAGGGAAATGATGGTCATTCATAAAAGATAAAAAGCAGTATAACATATGATGGTCATTGAAACACCAGTGTCATAACCAGACACTGCTGTAACACCAAGAATACATTCGATGACAGAGGAGGAAAAAAAAAATGGAATTAGGGAAGAAGGGTGGGGTAATTCTCCCTCACACGACCACAACTCTTGCCATCCTCTTGAGGAGAAGAATATCATCTCTGGCTGATGTCAGTCATATAAAGATCTATAGATCTTGATGAACCCTTCCCCAAAACACAAAGGCACAGGAATCTCCTATTTTCAAAATGAGGTAAGGGTGTGTGTGTGTGTGTGTGTGTGTGTGTGTCTTCATAAATGTATATATCCCAAATGTGGGGGAGAAAAAAAGGTGTGTGAAGCACAGAAGACTGGTGATGTTCAAGGTCATTTTCCTCTTGAAAAGAGAAAGAGAAAAAAAGACTAAATAAAATAGTCTGGAGAACAGGAGTGAAGTGACAACTTCTTTCTTGCCTGTATAATCACATCTGTTCCCAAGGGTGTACTGAGGTTCCTATTGTTCTGCCCCTCTTAACAGTGACCAAAGAAGACTTTCAAGGAAAGAGGATTTTGCTGGGAATTTTTTTAAAATCAATATCCGACAATCTTAACCCATTAATGAGTCAGGTGCAATGCTTAACAAGGACAGTGGACTCAGATCTCCAAACTAATTTGTACTTCTGTCTTTTCAATCTGGGGAGAAGAGAAAGGTGGCAAAAAAAAAAAAAAAAAAAAAAACCTCCATTTTTAAAGGAATTTTCATATGTGAAACCTGTGCTAGAAGGTCTGTTTGGTTATGACACCTCCCTTAACTCCAACCTGCCCCCCCAGAGAATGGCTTTTTAAGACATGAATCACACCATAATCTATGTTTGCTTCTGAGGACTCAACATCCAGTTAATGCATCTGTCTTGCCATCCCTGAGGATGAGGGCACAAGGACAAGACTTAACCTGAAAAAGACAGAATCCTTAGTGGAAAAAGACCACAAGGAAGTGAAATGAGGAGGAAAATAAGCAAAACATTTTTCCCAGTACTTATATCCATTCACTCTTTTTCTTGGGTATCCTCTAAACAGGTATGCTTTATTTGCTAACAAATAATATGAATGTGATCTAGTTTCTGATGCAATAATATTCTGAACAAATGTGGGGGACAAAGGGGTGTCCTTGTCAGATTCGTAGCACACATATATCAGTTTTCTGTCTAGGATTTTCTGAGTGATAGAGGCAATACAAATTCACTGAAGGGGTTGGGGTGGGGTGGGGAAGAAGACAAAAGAAAAGAAAAATCCTCATCTAATGCCTCCCAAATTCCCAGTTATTTTTAGCTTTTTGTAGGCAGTACCCTTTCCTTTCTGAGTCCTCAGAGGGTGGAGTGGGGACCTGCTTTTCTGTTGAATACCAGTTACCCTTTGTATCCCTTCTTGGTTCTCTCTTGAAAAGTGCCTTGTCTCCTAGTTTATTGGGGGGAGGGTGCAATGCGTGTGTGGAAAAAGTGGTGATGGTGGTGGGGTTGAGGGGGAGTTGTCTTTACAACAATATTTCAATTAGAAGTAAAAACCAAAAAAGGAATACAAATGACCTGATTAAATCCAGGAGAGAAGGGAGAGAAGAAAGAGAGAAACAAATAGAAATCCAGCAAAAACACACAAGTTTCAGGTTTTGAATCCTGAGAAATGCAGTATTTGAATATCAAGGCATTTTTGCAGTCAGCTTTCATTCTATTTTCTTGAATATTCATTTACAAAGGATGGGGTGGGGTGGAGGTTGTTCGCCAGCTCAGGAAGTCAGGCAGGACCTCAGTGCCCCGCATGCATCTCTTTCCACCTCCTTCCTCTCATATCCAGGCGGCCACCTCAGCCATGATGTGCCCGCTGTCTGCCTGGGGGCCCCCGCTGAGCTCTCCTGCCCCGCCCCAAGAAAGTGTCAAAGCGAACCTGGCAGCTGCAGTGGAGGAGCCCAGCCCCCAAGCCCGCTGCATACATGGCCTTGTAGCACCACCAGCCTGCGAGGGCTGCAGCAGCAACCAAGCCTAGACTCCAGAGGACTTGGGGACATCAACGTGCAGGGACAGCGAGAGCAGCTAGCTAGTGGCCAGCTTGTAGTCTGCAAATGCCATCATACGGTTATCTATAGAAACGCAGCGAGCTGAGGAAAAGCAGGCATCGCCCCTACACTTTCTAAGCGGCTTTAGCAAAGAGAAACCCCCAGAGCAGACCCAGTCACTGCCTCCAAGAGCAGGGAGCCCTGTATTGGGGCCCGGCCAAACCCTCCACTGGGTGCATCCAGCAGGCAGCTCCCAAAGGTGGAAGACATACCAGCACTCCTTAGCTGAATTATTCAGACCATCTTCACTATGGAATAAAACATTGATGAGACTACTTTGGAAGTGCTTTATCTTGTTAATCCTAATGCCCTGGAGAAAGGCGTGAAATTTTCAGTAGAGGACTCAGAGGTGAAGGAAAAAGGAAATAAGAGAAATAAAGTGTCAGAAAAGGGTCTTTGGAAGTTAACTAAATTGTTCTACCTCCACTGGCCAGGAGAATCTCCATTTTAACATATCAGACCCAATATGTTAATTAGGCAGTCACAAATCCTCCCTACTCTTCCTAAATCAAGGCACTTGCTGGCAAGAATTTTCAAATACATATTTTACAGAGACAAACCAACAAATAAATGAATATAAATAGATAAATACAAGCAAAAAATCCACAGGAACACAAGCGAGCCCCTCTCAAGCACGTAGGAAATAAAGCTGGAGATGGTGTTGGGGTGGTGGTTATGGTTGTAGCCACGCTTCTCTAGCTATAAAATGACTTCTTGAGTGGATCTATTTTGCTACACAAAAGCAAACCCTGGCAGTTAAACACCATATTTCAACACACAGTCATTGACAATGAATTCCCTTTCATGCAAAGCAAGTTCCAAGAAAACTCCATTTCCCATTAAAGTCCCCACATCCCTAATTTACAACTACTAAAGGGTCTGGCAAGCTCCTCCACAATAAGGACAGGAAAACAACCTGGTACCAGAGCTAGAGAAGGGTCAACACGTTCCTTGGCTGAAATAATGGGTGGAAACCAAACACCCTCTTGCACTCACAATTTAGGAAGGGTTGGATACCAAATGGTCCGTGGCAACCATAGCCTGAAGGAAACACGGATTTTAATCTCTGGCATCTTCAGGCAGGTTCAAGATGCCTCGCTTTCAAAAAGCATCACTTAGGGTGGAGTGTATCCATATCCCCTTAGCTATTACTGCTAGATTAAATACTCAGGTATAGATTTATATTCCGCCTCTTAGAAATTCTATTACAGCATCATAGAGCGCCCTTGGATACCCAGACCTTTCTAATGATTTTCCAAACATTAATAAGTAAAGTAGCCTGCAATGCAGATAAGCACTAGAAACAAAATCAGAGGAAACTGGGTGAGGCGGGTAGTCATTTGCTTGTTACCTGATGCCTCTAGAGGAAAAGACGGTCGTAGGAGGACTTTCTGCCCGCAGGTACAATCCCGGCAAGGTGGCTCCAGGTGGCTTTCACAGTCCTACGCGGGTCTCTCTCGTCACTTTGCTGCCCTTTGCCATAGCTCAGCACCCGCATCCTAGGGAGTCGGAGAGGCGGCTCCTGCCACTGCCGCCGCTGCCCGCAGGTCGCACTGGGTGGGGGATCCGCGGCGATAGCCCCATGAAACCCACGTTTCCGTGCCCAGGGAGCGGGCAGAGGCAGGACGGCCGCGCACGCACACACAGACACACACACTCAAACACACACTCACACACTCAGGCGCGCGCGCGTTCTCGCATTCACACTTGCACACACACACACACACACCTAGCACAGTACGGGGAGGGAGAAGCAAAGAGGAGACTGGTGCTTCTCACGATCGGCTTCGATGCCCACCGGACCACTGGCAGCAAAGAGGGCGGTCTGGCATAGCCACTTATCACGTTTCCTTCAAGTTCTCCAACCCAAATCCACGTAATTCAAGAGCTGGTGACATTTTAGCGTGCAGAAAAGAGCCAGGAAAAGGCTGAGGAAGAGTCGGGGGATTTTGTTAAGCAGTTTGAAAAGCAATCCTCGTTACCTTGTTTGTAGAGCAAACCAGCAACAAGAGCTGAACTTTTGGCTTCAAATGATGTGAACAGAAACGTTAATATCCTTCTGGCCAAAAGAGGAAGGTCTAGACGCCCGGGAACAAGACGGCGGCGAGACCCTCTGGTGACCTTGTGATGTACCTGGAAGCAGGTTAACACTGGCGCTTTCCAACCCTCTAGGTAAAGTGATCCACACGCGGTCGACAGTCAGAAAGCCTCTCCGAATCCAGCCGGGAAAATGGGTCTGGGCGTCTTCCAAGCTCTGCGAGAACCCAGGCATCCAGGGGCACTACCGAGTTAACACATTTGCTTCTGGGCAGTTGAAGGAAAGACAGTCAAATGCATCAGATAGGCGCGCGCGCGCAAACACACACACGCACGCACACACACACACACACACACAACTAGCGGGAGAGTGGCTTACAAAAAACAGACGTCGAAATGACTTGAAAAGGTAAAAGAAAATGCAGACTCTTTCCGGAAAATGTAAGGCCCAGCAGAAAGCTTATGAAAATCTTTTCAGATCTTTCATTCTTCCTCTCTCCTGTGAGTGTGTTTCCAGGTTTGGTTGGTTTGCCCTACCCCGTCCAGTTGTGTCTTTATCTCCAGATATAACCGAGCAGTGCAAACTGGATAATATGCGTGGGTTGTGATCACAGCCCAGAGCGCCACAAAGTCAAGAATCCTAAGGGAGCAGCCAGCAGCGAAGCCATTCACATCCTCGAGGGAAGAAGGGAAAACACGCGCAAACACAGGCACACTTGCGCGCATGCACACACACAGTCCTCGGCTCGGGCCGCCCTGCACACTCTCGCTGCCTCCCAGCGCGCGGCTGCACACGGCGCCCCGCCCGTAGCCTGTGGCGCCGGGCCGAGTCCACAGTTCAGGCGTGGAAGTGCCAGTCCAGATCCCGGGCTGCGGCCGCGGCCCGGGCGCGCTGGCTCTCTCCGCTCCCCGCGGCGGCGTGTGCGGGCGACCGCAGCCGCCCGGCCGGGAGGAACTGCGTCCCGCGCTGCAGCATGGAGGCGGCGGCGGCGGCGGCGGCGGCGGCGGCGGGCGCGCGACCGTGGGCCCGGCCCTCGCCGCAGTGACGGGAATTACCGCGCCGCCCAGACTACGAGTCGGGAGAGACCCCCGCCCCGGCCGCCGCGGCGCCCTCCGCCCTGGCTCCGCAGAGCCGGGCAGTTTCGAGCTGATTGACCCGAAGCTAGTCGAGGGCCAGCGAAGCTCCGCAAATCCCCAGCAGAGGAGCCACAGGGGCGTCGTAAATGGGGGGAGGGGAGAATACGGAAAATCCTGAAGATCTCGGCGAACTTGGAGGGGTGTCCCCAGTCTCTGGCGAAGGGGGCACTTGCAGACTGCTCACTGCACCCACGGTTACCGGATAAAGGAGTGTCAGTAGGTCAGGCCGCGACTACCAATGGCGGTGGGAAAAGTCATTCGCTATAATCTGCCCGGCCTGGAAAATCTGAGATGAAAGACTGCCAGCTCGGGGTCTCAGTCAGCTGCGGCTAGCTTCCAGCGTCCCATAATAGTGGGTGGCGATCTGCTTGATAATCAGATGGGATCGGAAACTAAAAGCGTTGCTATCTGAGAATCAAGTCAGCTCAGCGTCAGACTTTAGAGTGCCGTTAACCACATGTTACTGTGTCAAGGGCAGAAAGCAAAATCACTAGGGTCACTGGGACAGGGAACTGGTGTGGGGCAGGAAAAAGAAGCGTACTGTAGAGGAAGGTAGACGGGACAGGCCAGGAGGGGTCGACTTTTCCCTGAACTCTTCCACAACTCCGGGAATTTCTCTCCTTGACCCTAACCCTACTCCCTCCGGCCGGGAAAATCTCCCTCCCCGTAGCCCTCTAGTGAAATCAGGATCCTTCCTTCTAGAGGCAGAAAACCCTCGCAGTTCTCTTTAGAGAGTCTACTGGCTTTCGCTAGCCAGTAGACTTCGACCCTAGGGAGCAGCCCCCCTCTCAGCTCTGACTTCCTCTAATCCACCACCAATCTGAACCTAGCAGAGTTGCGGAGGGGCGGGGTGGGGGGGGGGAGTGTTGCAGCGGCAAGCTGGCAGACTGGGCCTCTTCCTGGCCTACTTGGCAAAGCCACGTGCTAGTGCTAGTGTAGTGGTCTCCTTAGACAGGACGCTCTAGCAGCCAGCTACCCAGACAGTTTCCCCAGTTATCACCACTGCCCTGAGCATGCACACACGCGCTTATACTCGAGCACCCTCACGGGTTCACCCAAGCACCTACACGTGCACTCCTACTAGCCAGAACCAACACCACTGCCAGTTTCGGCTAAGAAGCGGAGGAGCGGAGTGATAGGGGTGAAAAACGCCTGCATTTCTTCTTTCCTCTGGTTCGCTTCCCCTCCACGCCCCCGGGGCTCGGGTCCAATCCCAGGTTTTGGAATCCGCGCAATCTTTCTGGCTGCTTTGTTCAGAAACAGCACGGCTCCGCGGTGGCAGTTCCTGCTGTGCCTCCGCCCTCCAGAAGGGTGTCAGGGCTTTTGCAGGGAGCTTCTTAGGGCCCAGGCGGCGCTGGAAGATCCGAGTTACCGACCTGGAGGGTCAAACTCACACAGTGGCACGGTGAGGGTCACCTCACACCAACCAACGGGACACCGCGGACAAATACACCAGCGGACAGCACAGCATCCAGGAAAGTCTTCACTAAAACCATCAGCGCTTCCCCAGTGGCTTCCTGTTCCCTCGAAGTGAAATAATGAGGTTTCCAAGAAGTCCACGGCATGAACTGCGGCGGCGGTAGAATGTCCAGGGACTGCGGGAACCAGGAGAAAGGGTGCTTCCATCCTCCATTCACTTTAAACTTAGCGGCTTCTGGTACTTCACTGGAGGGCGGCGGAGTTGCACAGGCGCGGACCTGCAGATGCGAGCGAGCACTTCCAAATATTTTGGGATGTGGGAGGTGACACCTTTTCCCTCTGGGTTGTCCCACCGCCACCCTTCCCAAATGAGCTGACAGGAACCGCTGAAGTCCAGGAGATAGAGGTTTGCAGTTCCCTCTAGGGACCGAGTCTAGAGAGAGGTGGAATGAGAAATCCAAAGACCTTGCATCGCTGGACTAAATAACTTTTTCCCCCTACTGCCTGGACCAAGGTGAGGCGGAGACACACTTAACCAACGGTATGAAGTTAGAATTGGGAACAGAGCCATGTTCAAATAGCTCCTTGGGTGCTTGTAAGACAGGTGTGTGTGTGTGTGTGTGTGTGTGTGTGTGTGTGTGTGTGTGTGTTCTTTGCTTCATTGTTCTTGCGTTTGCAAGCCCTAGAAAAGCTAGTTTAACCTTCCTGTACATCTTGCGTAATTTTTAAAAGTGCTTTATTCTACTTTCCCCATTTATTACATTTCTGGAAAGCAATGTCTGGTAAATCCATGTTTCTCTTACCCGCCAGTCACAATTATTTCTTTTTCTCTCTCCTATAGAAGTTAGAGTTTGACAATAGAAGAAATCTTTGCTTTATATGCTTGTCAGTAGAAGGTAGCAAGACTTTCAAGGAGAGACTAGGATATTCTTACCTGAAGATTTCAAGTTAACAGAGGGCAGTTTTTATGTTATTTCCTCCAAAGGAAAAGAAAAGTCTCTTAAAACAAGAGAGATGGCAATAGCAATCTCTACTTTGCCTAAGTAATTATTGTTGCCATTAACTAACTGAAATCAGTATTCTTTTCACATTTCTCACAAATCCCTTGTAGAATAGAGTCCCTTTCCTCAGTATCTAAAGACAACTAAAACTTATTTCAATAAATAACTTAGGTTTTTTTTTTTTTTCCTCACTATATCTGCTAGGAACTTCTTAATATCTGCTAGGAAATCCAATGTTTATGCCAAATCACTTTTGAAGTTATGACAAACTTCTCTCTCTCCACCGGATCATGTTAAGGACCTATTCTTGTAAATGTTGGACTATTTTCCCTAAATTGAAAAAAGTTAAGTGTTTTACTAATTTCAGAACAAAGTGGAAATAAGTGTTTTGCTGTTAAAATGATGAATAAAGATAACCTGAGTGTCATTATTATTTAGCACTTGCATTTCTTCTAAATTAGTGAGAAAAGCATAAAAACTACTTTATGTTAAAAGTTGTTCTTAACAGTTTGCCTGCGCCACAGATTTTCTTACTTCCACGGTATGAAGTGAGTGATAAGTGGTCATTTCCTTAATTTTTTCTGGTTAATGTATACAGTAAAAATACTTTAGAGTTATTTCCAAATTTTCTGAGTGATGAATCACCATTGTGAGTAGCTTTGCCTTCTTTCTAATAATAGAAATTTCAAGACTTGAAAATGATGTGAAGAAACAGGGAAATACAAGTTTCTGAAATGACGAGCATTTAAAAAGAACAGTTAAAATGAATAAATTAAATCCAAACATCAATATACTTAATAATCATTATAATAGTTGTGCCCTACATAATTGTGAAATAGTGAAGAGTTCTGCTTTTCATGGACACATGTTTAATGTTGTATCTGACTACAGATTACTACGACACAAATTGTGTTGACAACTAGAGCTTACAAAAACATAATTTAACTGAGGTATAAGCAGAGTTGAAAATTCTGCATATGTCTGTAATAAGTAAACAGATTGATTTCTCATTTATCTCTTTGGACTGCCTGAAAGAATTTAAATTCATTTACTATTTAACATTCCTTTGAGATACAGAAGATATTTGTCCCTTTATTTTATTTTTAATAATTTTTGTTGCCCAATATTCTGTAAAATATACATTTACCTCCCTTTATAATATTTTTTAATATATAAGGATCAGGATGACATAGTTAAGATACTCTTGAAAGCTGGATCTCCCATTAAAGATCCAACAAATGACTAGTAGAAGTGGGCATTTTATTTACTAAAAAAAGTGTTTTTGAATTTAATTCTTATTTAGCACAAATGCAATGATTTTTAAAAATAGTGTCCAAGACAGGAACCTTTTGCGAGAACTCAAAGAGAAGTTGTTACTTCAGAGATAAACATTGCTGGGCAGACAAGGCAACTGTTAAGTAATATTATAAGTAATGAGTAAATTTTATCTTTAATATCTATTCATTTTTTTTCTTGATGTTTGCTTACATCCTGGTAGCAATGCCCTCTATTTGTCTGGTGCTCCCATTTAGTTAACCCAAATCTCAAAGTGTAGCATGCTATCTAAAAATATCTAACACAGAGAAGTATGCTAAAATTGTGATTTATTTTCCACTTCTCTTCAATACCTACATTTAGTAACAGTAAGTAGTTCTAATTAAATCCTTAAGAAGAAACTGGTCATAGCACCTGAACATACATAATAAAAAAGAAGAAAACAATGATCATTTGCTAATTCAAGCTAAAGTGTCACTGACTAGCATTTTACCCATTTTAGAAATATGAAAACAACTTATAAAAAGTAAAATTTCTGACAAAGTGTGTTATGCATATGTATATATATGAAGCAAAAGGACCTCAGTCATCTTAATGATTCAAAGTTAAGTGGCACTATTTTTTATATTTTATTTTTTGTTTTTTAGATAAGCTATTAAACCACCAAATTAATTTTTTAATCTTGGAAAGAATATTTAGAAAGTTTTATTTTTACAATGCATATAGCATTTCAGGAACATGTCTACTTGTTTTTAAAACACTATTCTATAAGGAAGCCAGTCATCACATTATTTTAGAAGACAAAAGTCTGCATTCCTGTTGATATGATTTGGTTTATTAGTACTGGCAGGCACACTAATTGATGTTAGATGGATGCAGTGATTTATTAGAAATCTAGGAAGTTAGACTTATTCACAAAGCATAAATTATTGCCATTTGTTAAAAACCTAATGATAAACTAAGATCTTGCTTTCACAGATTATGTTTTCTGAGTTTTTTCCTCCAAAATCTGTCCAAGTCTTAGTCAGGCCACACGTCAGCAGTAATGTTTCACATTCACGTGTTCAGACCACAGGATTTGGCTTTCTTTTATGTCGCCATGACTTTGAACTAAGAATTAATTCCTATTTATATAGTAAAAGATGCATGCTCATTAAAATAATGTTGTACAATTTTTACCTACATGAAAGCAGCTAATTTCTTTTAGGACAATTATTTCTTAATAAAAACTTAAATCTTCATTAGATAATTTTCTCCTAATCTCTCACCAGTTCTCTTCTCCACTTCATGAACTCTTTAGGAAAATGGGTTACTTCCCCTTCCTCTATTCATGTTTTGCATTCATAGTCTCCCTTTCCTTTGACTGAATCCAAGCCCTTAGCTAGCCTGATGTTAAAAGTTTCTTCGATTAATTTCTCAGCAATAAGTGGCAGTGATTTCTATCATGAAAGCAAATCCCTTCTGTGATTACTTACCAACAAGCTTTCTTCTCTCTTTCTGTTTGTTTTGTTCATTCCATGGAAATTCACTGGATGTGTTGTCAAACCAGGGTCTCAGGCAACTGGGAAATATGGTTAAGACCATTCCAGGGTCTCAATATATCTAGATGCAAAGAGGTAACATGACTAATTGGTATCTCTCAGCACGATGGTAGGAAATTTGGTTGAGTTACCAAAGTGATACTACTTGAAAACTGGCACCTGAAGGGCAGCTAAAGTCTTGATCTGCTTTAAAGGATAATGTCTGACTAAGCTGTTTGCATTTGATTTAGTCAAAGGCAATAATATATAACTAAAAACTATCTTGTTTTAGTAACTAGGTTCAAACTACCCCTCTCAGTATGAAGAGTTTACTGGACCATAAAGAATTCAGACCCCGCACAGTTTATTCCCAGCTTAACTAAATTTCCACCTTGTGGAAGCACTAAGTCTCCATTTTCTGAACATGTGATGTATGTGCAAGCATGAACTACAGGGTGGTGAAAGAATTCACCAGAGACAGAGTGGGGAACAGAACAGGTGTATCTACTGAAATATACTGCTGAGGGGGGCCAGTGGGCAGGTCAGACAGGAGAGGTATGCTGTACATGTGGGAAACTCCCCGGTAGGGTATCAAACTCATGCTGCAGTGGCTGCAGATAGCTTCATAGTGCTGAGACTTAACCCCATGTAGCACCACAGAGGCCTTGTCCTCCCTTTTAAAAATCCTTTCAAGTCTTATTCAAGGAGACAGGCTATGGGAATTTAGCCCTTTCTGCCTGTTATCCACAGGTAATAAACCATTCCTCCTCACACAAAAGTTCTGTCTCTTCTATTTAGGGCATTTCCAAGTGAAGAGCCTATTTGGGGCATTTCCAAGTGAAGAGCCTTTTGAGTTTGGTAACAACTGCCTTATTATGGCAGTATCCTGCACTACGCACTGCAAAAAAAGTAAAGCACAGGATAGGCCTCCCTAAGACCTTCAGAACAGGCCTTTCCAAGGCGTGTGCTTATTTAGCATGTGGATTATTTCAAGTTGAGGTGATCTGAGGCCTTGAAGGTTTATAAGAAACTTTTACCACTTCCTTAACTACCTAGAAGAATGAAAGTTGGGGATATTAAAGCTTCTATTAAAGAAGCCTATCTAATGGCAGGGCAAACATCTAATTATAGATTCATCAATTAATTACCATCTAATTAATTCATGATATGAAGAACCCTTTCCTTATCATGTAAGTCTCTTCTTCTCTTATAGAAACCCTAAGTTACCATCCCATTCCTTAGCCCAGGAGAGAGAGATATTTCCCCATTGGCTATGGATTTCATATCTATTTAGATTTCCCATACATATGTAATTAAATTTGTTTTTTTCTTATGCTAATCTGTCTGATTCACTATATCATTAGCCCATGAACAGCCTGTATGTGGAAGGAATTTCCCTTCTACCCCCCCCACAGTATCCGTAAGTCTCCTGGTTACTGTCCCCATAATAGAGTTTACCATCTAGTGGAGATTATAGACTGACAAGCAAGTGATTACTATATGATCATACTTTTATTTTGCCAAATGTAATTTGTAATTATTCCCCAAATTGTCTTTTGTTAGACTTTTGCAGCCCACCTCCCATAAATTCTATAATGATATCTCTGTCACTCTTAGTTTCTACTTTGCCCTTATTCATTTACACTGTCTTGAGAAGTAGTCTGTGAAATAGCCACACAAATTCCTTTGTCGAAGCACAAGGTACAATACACCATAGTTCATTAAGTTTTAGAATATAATACACCTGGGTTTTAATCTAGGTTCTTATTATTGTTTTACTTATGGAAATCATTTAACTCTAGACTGAATCTTTAACATTTTTGTATGCAAAATGGTAATTATAATACTTAGATTTGGTTCAAAGGTTTTTATTTATTTTATTTTTTATTTTTTTTAGATTTATTTATTTTTGCATACAAGCTGGGGTACAGGCCAGAGGCGTGGGGCGGTGGAAAGGTTCACCAGAGACAGAGTGGGGAGCAGAACAGGCAGATCAGAAATACACTGCTGAGGGGAGCAGCGGGCAAGGCAGGAGAGGTCTGCCCCACCATGTGGGATTCTCCCCGGCTGTGCGTCGAACTCGCATCGCGCACTGCCGACAGCTCCACAGCGCAGCGCTCAACCGCTGCGCCACCAGGGAGGCCCTGGTTGAAAGGTTTTAATGACTTTGCCATGTAAACTACCCAGTACAAGTAGGTACTCCTTACATATCATTTATGTCCCCCTACATTAGTCTACTTCAATGTATGACATGAATAACTATTTTTACTAAAAATATAATAATTCTGTTCCTCAAAGCATAGTTTTAACCAAGAATTTTTTGCAAAAAGAGAAGTTAGAAATACACAGGAAGATGCCTAAAACATTTCACTAGTATTTTCATTTTCTTTCATAATAAATATTCTTTAATTTTGGTGGTATATCATTTAGCACATCTTGAATGATGAAACTGGTCTGTCCAGACACTAATTACCCTCAAAATGTATTTTATAAGTTTAGTACTAGTTCTTTTAAGAGATCTACCCTTACCACAATATATTTACAGCAACTTTCTTTAATTTTACAGTTTAATCTTGGCTCTCAGACTAGTGTGTGAATATATGTATGTATGTGTGTGTATGTATGTATGTATATGTATATGGTATGCACACACAATGGAATATTACTCAGCAACAAAACAAAATGAAATCTTGCCATCTGTGATAACATGCATAGAACTGGAAGGGATCATGCTAAGTGAAATAAATCAGAAAGAAAAGGACAGATACAAAATTGTTGCACTCATATGGGAAATAAAGGAACGGACAAAACTAACCCCTCAACAGCTCCATATTTTGAGGAGGAGGCAATCAGAGGAGGAGGGTGGGGCAAAAGGAGCAAAGGGCAGGGGGCCCAGGGGATTATTGTGGAGTATTAGGGGTACTTTGGTGTGGGTATGATTATATACACCTGAAGAGGTATACACCTTTACTTCAAGGTATAGTTTTAAACATGCATCTAAATATGCTTTTGCAGTGTTGTAAATGAATTTACCATAATAAAAGAAAAACAGTATAATTTAAAAAAATCAAAGAGATGGAGATAAATAGAAAATTTTGAAGAAAGTTAATTAGAATTGTGTAAAATATGCACATATCCCTAGTTACCTATAATGGATCTTTATAACATATTTTTCAATTTTGTGAAATGTAGTTTTAGATCTTAACAGTCTTAAATGCTCATAATGTAATAAATAAAGATTTTATTAATTTTGAAAAATGGACACTTTTTTGAGGCAGTGAACTAGAATAAAGCAGCTTATTTTTCCAGTGACCTGGTCTTGGAAATCTTGATTGCTTTCAGTAGTATGGCACTTACTCATTCATTTAGAAAATTGCCATTGAGCTATGAGATGGATTCCTAGACCTTCTGCACTCATTTGTGCCTATTGTGTTCTGTCTTTATTTTATGCAACTAGCTCCTCTTTCCTGCTTTTGTTATTTAATCACTTTTGATTTATCTATGGCAAAAGAATACCATTTTATAGGAGAAAAGTATGCCTGTTTTCCAACACCAAACCACATAGGAAGGATTTTGCTTGGGATTGTAGCATTAGAAAACCACTTCTTTGAATAGTTATAAAAGAGGCTTCTGAAAAATTTTGCAGAAATTGGCACTTACACTGATACTTCAATGTTAAAGGAGAAAACCAACATATATATATATATATATATATATATATATATATATATATATATATATGGTGGCCATATCTAGACACCTTTACATAAATATGAAAACATCCTATTGTGTAAAAAATAGACAAAGTAATTTTATACTCACAAAGCAAATGTCCAGTTCACAGGGCACCTACTTTACTTTCCTTGAAAACTTTTTTCTGTTTTTATGAAATGGATGAACACATAGTTACTTTATTTTGTGTGTTCTGTTTTGACTTTAGGTATAAAGCCTCTTCCGCTGGGATTCATTTACTAATTTTTTGCTTCAGTGCAATGTATCTGTGTCATGGTATATACCAAGAAGCAAATGCTAAAACTCAAAAGCAACAATGAGTAGCCCAAGAGAGTACACCTGGATTTGAGTAATTTTAGAAGAGAAAATGAGTGAGCATCATGCACAAAATACCCAAGTGTGTCTATAGTTTGAGGTATAAACCAGTCAGCAAATTCTATGTAGATCACATGTACACACAGTGATAACTACTTTAAATGTTGTGAATGCAGACTTACTAATTTTTGTATTTTCAAAATTTAATATTTATTTTCCAATTTAACATTTATTCCTTGAATCTCACAAGTGTTGCAGGAAAACTTGGAGTAGCCTGGGCGGCTAAGCCCTGTATTCCTGCACGCTTCCTCCCAGGCTGGGTGCAAACCACACCTGTCAGGATGTGGGGTGAACTCTGCCCTTGATGTCTCTATACCACCCAGGCTAGAGCCGAGAACAGCTGAGTCAGGGGTCTGCTGAATGGAGCTGAGTGGTCATTGGGGAGCTTTCAAAAGAAGGAGCAATGCAGTTGGACTTGCTCTTGTTCACTGAAGCTTCCGCCTGCCAGTGGGGTGGATGGCTGGCAGGATTTTACTCCTGGTGGGTTTAGGGGAGGCTGACTGTGGGTCTGCTAGAATCCAAAAGCTGTTTAAGTCACCATTCTGGCTATGCAGTTCAGCCTTATCAATACATAGCCCAGTTAGGCCAAGTCAGTCAATCAACCATTGACACCACAAAGGCACCTCTTAAGTTAAACAAGAGCAGGATGCTTAAATCTCCTAGGACATGAGTATGCATTATGAGGCATGACCAGGAGAGCCTCAGGAGCCCTTGCCTGATGTATATCTCTACATCCCAAAGCGTTTCAGCAAAATGCCTTGTTAAACGAAACCGGCGTCTAGAGTGAAGGCCAGGTTATCAAACTTCAAGCAGTGGGCCATGAAACTGGGCTATAAATTTAACTCGGATTCGCAGACTCCTCCCCAAAAGTTTAGATAAACATACTTTCTTCCTCCTAATTGTTTTCTCCTTATCCTCTGACCCTGAAAAACTGATTCTGTAAAGTAAAAACTCTCACTAAATAAAAGGGCCAGGTTCTGCCTGCTTGGCAGCATCCTGCCAGAATAGTTTGTTCCACGACTCCCGTCTATCTGTGTGGTGTTGCTCCCGAAGTCGCAACAGCTGACCTTAGCAGCTACAGGCTTCTACC
The DNA here is from genome assembly GCA_004024925.1 of Scalopus aquaticus. Taxonomy (NCBI): domain Eukaryota; kingdom Metazoa; phylum Chordata; class Mammalia; order Eulipotyphla; family Talpidae; genus Scalopus; species Scalopus aquaticus. The sequence goes on along the minus strand of PVIJ01000218.1, from coordinate 6,629 downwards.
ACACCCTGCTGCACCAGCAGTGGCAGGACTTGGTAAGAATTTGCCCTGGAGGGCCCAATGCTCCAAACCCTAGTGCAGCGGGGTTCTGCCACCCTGCTGACTACTGTGACTACTGCTTCCCCAGGCATTATTGATTGGTAACTAGACCTTCTTCTCCCTCTCCTTCTACTGGTTGATTAGAATACATTGGTTGTGGGCTTTTTGTTGTTATTGTTCTTTTTTTTTTTTTTCCTTTGCTTCACCAAAGGCCTTACATTTGCATTTATGGCAATGGGTGGCTGGGAAGAGAGTTTCTGACCTGGTGACAGTTTTTAGGCCCTTTGCCAATAATGTGCCTATTGCATAAAACCATGTGCCAGTATTTTAAACACCATTTTTGTGTGATTTCCAGCAGCTGATATGTTAATTTTGAATAGAACTGTATACATAAAATGTGTGTGGAACAGACGAAAGGGGATACTATTCAAAGACAGAAAAAGGGTGGGACAAGGTTTTATCAGCAAAATAAAAGGTTATTTCAGGGTTAAGTTGCCTTCCCTCAGCCCTGGGGCTCTTATGAAGATGACCTCATTGGTGTAGGTTGGGAAACTTGAGATTGTTTGATATAGGATTATACTTTGGGAGAGAGGTAGAAACTGCAATAGATAAAGGATTTAGGGGGAACCTGGATTGAAGGACTCCATTTGGGAGCTAGGTTTGTGTATGTGTTTTGGGTTTTTTTTTTCTTTCTATTTTTAGCAATAGTAAACTCTCAGGATAAAGTAAGGTTGGCCAGGCTCAAGACAGGAAGCAGTTTTCATGGTCTGCTTAAGGAATTTGATTTCATCTAGTAGTCAGCAGGAAGCCATTAACTGAGATATGCAAAAGAATAATAAATATACATTTCTCTTTTTAGAAGGATTGATCGTGAAGCTTTGTGGAAGACTGGAACATCGAGGGATGGCTGATGGTCCATGAAAAATAAACTATTCTAAACGAAAGTTAGAGTAGTTTAGATGAGAAACAGAAGGCTATGGCGATGGTGACTAATTCCATCACTAAAAAGGAGTAGAATAGGTTGTCTTCCAGGTATTTCAATCAGAATTTAAAGATTTATACAAGAATATCTTCAGTAATCCAAGAAACCCAACAGCAACAGAATTTTAGAATTAAGAGCAAACAAGGCAGCTGCTCTGTCTTTTTCACTAAGGCAAGAGTTTCTATTTTGCAAGATAAATATTTAAGTATTGAGTCAAATTATTTTGCAGAGAAAACCCTGTACATTGTTTAATTGATCAAAATATAAAAAATATAAAAAACTGTTTCAAAAGCGTTTGTGAATAAAATATCACTTGATGCATATAAGTAGATAAATAAGAAATCCAGGGCCTCCCTGGTGGCGCAGCGGTTAAGTGCTGCGCTGTGGAGCTGTCGGCAGCAGCGACGCGAGTTCGACGCCCGGCCGGGGAGAATCCCACATAGTGCTGCAGACCTCTCCTGCCTCGCCCGCTGCTCACCTCAGCAGTGTATTTCTGATCTGCCTGTTCTGCTCCCCACTCTGTCTCTGGTGAACCCTCTCGCCGCCCCACACCTCTGGCCTGTGCCCCAGCTTGTATGTATAAATAAAAAATAAATCTTTAAAAAAAAAATAAGAAATCCATTTTCCCAGAACATGTTAAAAAAGCATAGGATAGTCATGATATTATTCATCTATATAGGATGAATTTTAAATATCCTAGCGACTGAAATATTTTCAATGTTCTATAAGGATTTTTATGTTCTCAGAAGATTATATAGAAATAATAGTAATAGAAATCTGAAATATAACATGAAATAAATGTAATTTTAGGAGTGTAACTAAATACGTAAATAGGTAGTCCAATTTTATTTGTTGGATACTTTTAGAAAAGTTGTATCAATAATAAAGGTGGCTTGAAAACAACAACAAAATAAAATATAGACATTGTTAATAATATTTATCAAAAGTAGAATTCCAGCTTTATTCTTTAGTCTGTAAGATGGGGGAGCTATTGCATTATACAATCCACTGGCCAGTTCTATTGTAAGCATTTTCCTTTCATTAAATCATTTATAGTAAATGATGACCCAAGCTAAGGTAAGTGACACTTTAATGGGGGTTATGGCCTAATGACACTGTGTCTTTAAGGGGGTTTCAATTACTAGAACTATAAAATATTAGTTTGCTAATAATATATTTAAAGTGAAGTATTAATTCTCTCTACAACATCATTATTTATTAGTATTTCAATTTTGGATTAACACTTATTCGGCTTTACATGAGTGTTTGTCTTTCTGTACATGTAAAAAACCTTTCCTTAGATAAATACTCTTTTGTTGTTTAGTTATGCTTCCCCTTAAAAATCTTGATAGTTCAGCAAATCTCTTAATCCCCATAAAGAACAAGCAGGAAGAAGACAGAAGATGTATGCTTTGTAAACTTAACCTTGAGTGTATCCAAGGCAGAAGAAGATAAGTAGAATGTTTGAAAATTATAATCCTACAATATGAATGTTGAAAAGAAGGAAAATATTAACACTATATAAATTATAAGTCTTTCTAAGCTAAGTTGACAACCTGGTCATGAGTAGCCAATAATCTCAATAATTTAGAATGTGGTTACAGAAAGAATCTTAGTGATATTCTAAGGCTCATTTTATACATTGTAAAAGTAAGAATGCTAAAAACTGTTCAGAATATTTGGCTACTGACAAAGGTTAAAACCAACATTAGTGGCAGCAAGGCGCCAGGCCGCCAGTAGCCGTGAAAGTCTCAAGGCCAGCAACCTTGAGATAAAACTCCCCTTGCCTAGGGCGAGGATTCCAGGAACTAGTGAAGATAACAGCACAGACCATCTGCTCCACGACCCCCTCATCCTTGATGTCTTGCCAAGTTCACTATGACTTGCTGAATTCTATTGCCTTTATAAGCTGACCCAATTCTGTACTCGGGGTCTCCATTTTTGCCTATGGACCGCTGCGTTGGTACACCGGGTTAATTGGGACCCTAGCTCGAGCTAGCAATAAATCACCGCTTTGTTGATTGCATCGAATTAGGCCTCAGTCGTAATTGGACCCGTAACATACTTTAACAACATGTGGGAAAACTGAGATGAAGAAAGACTATGCAACATGCAGTTAATTGTTTACTGCCTTCTTGGTATTAAGGGAGACCCTTTGAAGTAAGAAAATTGTATATTTCCAGTCCTATTCTGTAGGTTAAAAAATTGAGAAACAGAAGTGTTATTTATATAAAGTCATCTAGATAACTGTTAGCATTCACAGTATTCTATGAATGTTGAGTCTTTTAACTTACTCAAAAATATGGGGAAAATATTAAATAATACCTGTATATGAAACTTAAGATTCTTGAAGATAATGTGTATGAAAGTAACCTGTAGTTATGAAATGCAATAAAAAATGTTAGTTCTGGGCCTCCCTGGTGGCGCTCCGGTTGGGCACTCCACTGTGGAGCTGTTGGCAGCAGCGACACAGGTTCGACACCCATCCGGGGAGATTCCCACATGGCGTGGCAAACCTCTCCTGCCTCGTCCACTGCTCCCCTCAGCAGTGTGTTTCCATCAATCTGCCTGTGCTGCTCCCCACTCTGTCTCTGGTGAGCCCTCTTGCTGCCCCACACCTCTGGCCTGTACCCCAGCTTGTATGCATAAATAAATAAATCTTAAAAAAAAATGTTAGTTCTTGTGTCTCATTTCCTTAGCAGGTGGCTTATCAATGTGGATATCTTTATATATAATTTATTTATGTTGTAAAATATTTCAGCTGCAACCTTGAATACACAGGGACAAAACAAGTCCAGTAATACGTGCTTTCAAGATAGGATATATATTTTCTTTGGGTGTTCTGAAATGCCTGGTGAATATTTTTGTTGTAGAATACTGCATGTAAAAGAAGAGAATACCCTATTCATTTCATAATCAAAGTTTTTAATTTAAAGTCATCCAAATCTTTGAAAATAAATGTTTCCTCACTATTAACCATGATTTTAAAACTTCATTACCAATTAATGCAAAGTAACATACTGGATATAATTTCAGTAAAAGAAAATCTGAAATATAACATGAAATATATGTGCTGATTTTAGGAGTGCAACTAAATAGGTAAATAGGTAATTCAAGCTTATTGGATCACTATCCCTATGTATTTGTGAACCTGATAAGCAAGCTATCATCTCTCTGAGATGAGAGGTAAAACATGGCTTTGTCATTAGTCATATGTTAAATCAGTTTTATAATAATGCCCTAGATCATTTGACCCATCAATAAAATGTTAGATATATTTAGAAACTTGGAATGTTTTTATTAACAGCTATTATTTCAGAAATTTATCGGGTAATATGATTCAATAAACAGAGTAGTACGGTGAAGAGAAAGTGAATCGGCATTTGAAGACATCGAGATCATGCCAGCACTGCTGCTAATTGGCTTTGTGGCTTTTGTGAGGCCATACAATATCCCTGAACTCTAGTTTCTTCATCATACTATGAGACTCATGAGTCAGATAATTTCTAAAATATCATATAGCATGAAAACTTGGGGTATTCCAACTTAAATGAACTGAAATTAAATTTGCCACTAAAAACTTGGCATACTATAATTGTAGGGTGAGAATCCAGACAGGCACCCCACGGGGTTACCCTGTAACAGTTTATTTTTATACATTAAAAAAGCACAAAAAATTACTTATGGTTAATGTCAAAAAAATTGTATTAAAATATTTTCCCTAGCTTTCTTAAAATAAATTGACATATATCATTATGTAAATTTAAATTGTAACCAAGATGATTGGCAACATATCTAGATTGCAAAATGATTACGAAAATGTTAGTCAACACATCCATCACCTCACATAGTGACCTTTGTGAGTGTGTGTGTATGTGTGTGTGTGTGTGTGTAGATCTACCCTGAGCAACTTCCAAGGATGCAATATATACTATAGCTATAGTCTGCAGGTTGTACATTAGACCCACAGAGTTTACTGTACCTTTAATCACCTTCACCCAAATTTTTTAAAAAATTAGTGCTCAGAAATCCAATGCTACTCTAAGTCATGAGTCTAATATGCAGCATTTGTACAAAATTAAAATATTTTAGAAGCATATCTAAACATACGATTTTTATAAAATACAAAAGCTGTAAAAAAGTGATGGAAGTTTAATCATATCTTATTGTTAATATATTATAGTTACTAAGAAACAGTTCAGCATCTTTGTATATGTGTATAAGTATGCATACAAAAGACAGGGGTTGGGGGAAAGAAATAATTGCAGACAATTTTAAAAACCTAAGATACACAATATAGGATAATGCTTAAGGCCACAGGTTTAGAAATCAGATGGGAAGTTATATTTTCTGTGTCTGCCACACTGCAGCTGAATGATTTTAGGTAAACAGCTTAACTTTTCTGAATTTCTTCATTCATAAAAATAAGATGACAATAACCACTGCACACAGTTGGTATAAAGATAAAATTAGGTAGTATTTGTAGATTGTATAGAAGAGCACCTGGAGCAAAACAGGTATCTCCTATGGAAAAGTTCATTAAAATATTTTTAATATTAAGTTAAAATGTCTATGGTTTTGCTTTTTGTTTTTTGTTAATTTAAATGAACTTCAGGAAAATTATAAATGTATTCTAAATCTGTTGAGTCAGAAAGGTCTCTAATTCAACTATAAATATTAATTTATTATATATGAAAGAACCATATATTCATTCTTTCATAAAAATATGAGTTAATATTTTCTTGAAGTCTTTAAATGCATTACCAGTTGCTTAAAACTAGATCCCCTCGAATTTGTTTTAAATCAGCAAGAAAATATCTTCAAATAATATTTAATATTTTTAAATTTTACTTATTTTTTAATACTTTCATAAAAAATATTTTTACAGTTATCAGATTTAGCTATCTGACATTTACTTTTAGATAAGACAGCCTCAAGAACATGTCTGACAAATGTCTACCTCTAAATCTTGCCCCAATTTACTATTTTATGGCGACTAGAATTTTAATTATTGGAGAAAATTATACATACACTAAACTGCAGTAATAATATCTACCTAATAAGTTGCTATACATACACTAAATGCAGTGATAATATCTACCTAATAGGTTGCTATAAATATTAAATTAATTGACACATGCTAAGAACATAAAATAGTGCTTGGTGCATAGTGATTAACATTAGTTAATGCTTTTGCATTAACAACACATAAGGAAAAAACAGAAAAAATCATTTGAATAGAGGTATTTCAAAAACAAATTTTAAAGTTAGTCAGCAATTACTGAGGCTATGAACATATCTAAGTTTTATTTTCAAATCATTAAAATTAATTATGTAAATTCCTTGAGTTTTTTTTTAACTAAAAGTGCTCAACATCACTTATAATCAAGGAAATGCAAATCAAAACCACTGTGAGATACCACCTCACACCTGTGAGGATGGCACACATTAAAAATACAGGCAACAACAAATGCTGGAAAGGATGTGGAGAAAAAGGAACTCTTCTACACTGCTGGTGGGAATGTGAACTGGTCCAACCACTGTGGAAAGCTGTATGGCGATTCCTCAGACTGCTAAACATGGAGCTTCCATACGACCCAGCAATCCCACT